>CM069525.1:51131300-51701085 GCA_035773235.1 Eospalax fontanierii
GGTCAAATACATCTGCCCACAACACCCACACAGCCTGAGTCCTATGTTCAAGTTCAGGGCCCTGAATCAGGAGGGGAGAAAAAAATGCCCTCGTCTTCTTCCTGCTCTCCCTAAGGTAAGTGAAGGACTGTTCAGGTCCCATTGATTCCCAAGTCCCTGTGCAGATGCAAAGGAAGGCAGCAAGTTCACTTGAACCTACCTCTTCAGAAGTCCCTTCCAGATGACCTCAGGGATTGCTGCTGCAACAGAGTTCTGAGTTCTGGAATGTGTCTAGGAACATGGATTTCTTCAGAGTGGTACTTGCCATTTCTCATTGGGTGATGATTAGGGTGACTAGTGGGTACTTTTCAGAGGCCTCTGTGGGGAAAGCAGATTTAAACATGATCCTCATCAATCATTTTCTACATCAACTCATGCACTACGCAGCATTTCCAATATAAGCAAATGGACAGAAGAAGGAAAGCTGCTTTGTAGCCAGCCAAAAGTTGGATCATTTCCAATTTGCAGAATGACCTACGTGAACATTGATGAGCACATGGCTCACAATCTGGGTTGTGGCCATCTTTGTTCACCAGAGAATGCCTCTGCTGGATAAAAGTCCTCAAAGTGCTCCCTGTCTGTTGTGGCATCATCCCCACTTACACATAGAGCCTCCAAGGACCAGAGACCTTAAGGGTCTCTCATTTTCAAACTACCACTGTTGAAATGCAAAGACTTTACCCTGGCGAAGTTAGCGATCTCCCCACCCAGGAGATGTTCATCCATTTTTTCATTCACATTTCCGTGCATCCTTGCTTCTTGTCCCACTTGACCCCTCTACGTTCTTCACCTGACTAAGAAAGCCTGTGTCTGTATGAAGCCTACCTTCCTCTGTAGAATGGATTGCTACCTTGTCATATACCTTGGCACAGACTTAACCTGAATGCTTAGCTGACTATCAAACACATCCTTTAAACAGACTCTCCACATGCAGTCGTCAACTGGAAATCCATAACCCTTGTAAAACTATTCAGAACATCCCGCACTGGTGGAGTTTATCAAATACCAGGAGTTCCAATGCATGAGATGGTAATGCCTGTTAGATTTTCCTATTCACATGTTCCAGTGATCAGCCTTGCTTAAAAATACAGCTCATAAGCAATATGGGTCTTTCTTAGTTTCCCTTTCTCCATCACTACTGATTCAGTAATGAAGCCAAGTAATGCTGGGAACACTTGACTGCTTTTTTTTTCACACATCACTCAAAGTTCTAACCACATTCTGATTCCTTTGCCCACCACCTGGACCATGCCATGAATCTGGTTATCCAAGGAGTTGCTCTCACAAGATATCCTGGACAACATGGTCACTGTTTCATGGAGTGTTTATAGTAACAGAACTAAGAAAGTCACAAATCAAGACACCTTTCAAATTCACTGGTGGAGACATCAGAGAGGTGCTTTACAGCAACTCTGGGATAATTCTGCTATAGGCCTTAGATGCTATCTAACATGCTTTCTGAGCCCTTGGGTTGGTAGAAGCTGGTAGTCTGCTGAGTTAGTACATTCCAAAAGGCTTTTATCTGTTAGTTACAGGTTCTTAGAGAGAGTCAGAGGGGTGGGCAAGGAATGACTATTGTAGGGGGTCTAAAGTTAGCCCAAGACAAACTGTAAACAGGTTCTGGACCCGGAACATCCCAGACTGCCCATAGTCATTGAGCTTCTAATCAGTTGATCGGCCTTGGAGGCGGTTCAGTTGAAGATGCAGGGTTTTTCTGGGAGCGTTGGCTCACAATAGCTAACGTGCAGGAAGTAGGATCACTGCTTTGTAAACCCTCTGACAATGCCTTACATGTTCCAGGGTGTGACGGTCTCATTGCTTAGCTCCCGGGAAATATGCTTTTCCCTACTCAGTTAAGTTTTCCGTCACTGCTGTGTTAACACCAATGCTGTGCGTTCAGATGACTGAAAATTGCTCATATGTCATAGTCTCCATAAGCCGGAAGACCGAGTGGGATTGGCTGTGTCCCCTGCCTGGAGCTTAAAAGCCCAAATCAACATGTCCTCAGGGTTGCTCTCATTACTGGAGGTCCTGAAGAAGAACCTGCAAGCAAGCTCACTCAGGTTGCTCTGGGAATTTGCCTCCTTCCAGCCTTGGGATTCAGGTCCCTGTTCCGTTGCTGTCCGGCAGCTGAGAACAGCCAGTTGCTGCTACAGAGGCTGCCCAAGTTCCCTCGTCTGCTCTCCCTGTAGCCTCTTCCAGCTGCCCATTCAGATAGGGCAGGATAATCTCTCTACCTTAAGGACAACTGCGCTGCAGCTCCCAAGTTCCTAACAGAGGCACCTAAAGAGGCGCTGGTGGAAGATGCAGGAGACAATTCTTGGGGGTGTTTCCCTTTGCTTGACCACACCCCTAAACATTTATATTATTTGATAAGTTCCCTTTCTCTTTATTTTTGTGAACCATATCACTTATTCAGTTTTCACTTGATATCAAAAACTTGCAACATGGGATGCATCCCTGTTTAATTAACTCTACTGTTGGACATGTAAGTTATGTCCCAAATTTCACCGTTATAATCATCAATACCCATCACTATCTGTAGACATTTGCCAGCATATTAAGTGGTTTCTTTGGCACAAACTGTGGCAGCTGTGAAAATCTTTTCGGGAGATATTGTGAGTTGTGGTAGGAAACTGAGGAAGCGAGGCCCTTCTGACACTGACTCAGGGCTGATTGGCTCCTCAATGCTGTCAGTCTCTCAAGAGCCCCGTTCCTCCGAACAGAAAAAGACCACATATTCTACACAGAGTTTTCAATGGCAGCCACAACCCTGGAGACAGGATACAACTCCTCGCTTGGAAAGCCCCACATGTGGCTGAAAAAGATCAGGTATGTGTGCCTGGTCTTGTGGAAACAGTGCCTATCCCCTCACCTGATCTTAGGGGTCCACCTTTCTGTTTCCGGAGCCTGTTCACGTCATCCCGATACCGGTTGTTGTTGCCTCAGTTCTTCTCATTCTGAGAGGGAGTACTGCCATGGAAGGAGACACCCATTAGAGCTCCCAGACCCCAAGGTCTCCTGCCAGACCAGAGAAGCTGGATCTTCTTAATGCAACGGTCTCCCAGGAACTGGTCCTGGATGTGTCAAGGGATTCTCGAGAGAAGGCAGGATTCTTTGGAAGACTGGCTCTTCTCCTGCAAGGAGATGGCTAGCTAGGTAAACTGTGATGAATCTTACGCCCCTCCGACCACACACACACAACTGGAGGAGGAAGATCCAGGGCCTGAACGGTGATCAGTTTGTTATAGTGATGGGCCAGTTTGATTTCTTTTTAATTTTCGTGTGAAGTCAAGCACCAATCCCTGGTTGACACCCCTGAAGCCAACAGTCCCCCACCCCCCAGTCCTAATGGACAGTGTGGCAGAGTGGTGGACCCTTCCCTCAGAGTGTGGTGGTTTGCTGGTGACCAAAGAAGAGTTTCTAGGGAACTGGAAGTGATCTAATAGTGGAAGGATGAAGAAACTGGTCATGAACTCCAGTTTCACGGTGGTGGTATTAGGAGAAGGGTCCAGGCAGGAAGTGATCCTGCGTAGAGGCCTTGAAAAGGAGTGACAGTCTCTTTGTGCCAGGTTAGGAGTTACCCTTTCTTCTAGAGTACACATCAAAGTACAACATTTGCATTCATTTGCTTACATATGTTTCTAAGAGGAATTCATTTGAACCCTTCAGTGTGTCCCGTATGCATACTCAAGAAGATGGTAGCAGGCAACTTCTTCCTCTGCCAAGGGAACATGCCACACACAACCAGCTATGTATTTGTTTACATTTGTTAATTTGTTGATTTTATGTGTGGATGTACGTATGTATGTGTGAATGGATGGATTGATGGATGGACTGAATGATTGATTGAGTTAGGGAGACAGGGGGCCACGTAAGCCAGACTGGCCTCATATTACCTTAGCATGAGAGGATGATCCTGAATCTCTGATCTTCCTGCTTCTACCTCCCAAGTGCTGGGGTTAGAGGCATGGGCCACTACACTCGGTGTCATGGGAATTTCATTTTCAGTGCCCAAAAGGTTTTGCTAAGACTAAAAATAACCATCTTTCACTAACTGATCACATCAGTAGTACCAAGTTATTATGGTGATCTTTTTCTTTCTTTCTTTCTTTTTGAGATTTTGAAATTGAAGAACAAAGAGCACCAAGTGACAGACTTAACAAGCCTTACAGCCTAGAAGGCAAACCCAGGTATTCTGGATCTTAACTGCTGTGCCATGCTGAAATCCACTGACGAGTCCCAGGCCCTTGTGTGCAGCTCCATCTTGGTGACAGTCCTCAGTTTTGAGTCACCTCCCAGACCACTCTATCTGATAGTCCCATGGATGCTGGCCACTCATTTTGTGCAACCCTGGACTGAGGCTCTCCAACAGCTTGCAAAATTATGTCTTCACTAGTAATTCTCTGAAAGAAACTACCATCTATTCGACTTCCCCACTGTCTTACAATCCTTCACTGCTTCCACGATCCCTAACGAATCTAGTCCATCACCTCGTCCCACCAGTTCTTCTATCATCCAGGTCCTCTCTTCATCTGCCTCACCCCAAGATATTCCAGTAAGTGCTCTGGCTGCACACCCAAAGTCCACTCAAGGGACCTCTAAAGGGACTTCCTGTCAGGTTGTTGTCACTACTACTTGTATGGATGTGTGTATGTACGGATGCATGCATATGTGTAGATATGTACTCTCCAAGAGCCTAGGAGTTCCATGTACCCAGTAGCCATGAATCCTGGGAGAACTGCAGTGTATGTGGGGGGGGGGGGCGGGGGGTGGTAATCAGCTGCAGCACAGGTGAAGATCAAATGGTGAGATGGAACAGTAATAGTGAACAGATACAAAAAAATGTAATCAACTTTCATGCCTTTCATGAAGGTCAAAACTGGATCAAATCAGAAGGGGACTGGAATGTGACGGACACTCTGTGCATTTCCTCCTTGGGACTAAGACGGGATTCAGTCTCAGAGAATGTTCAGTGGAAACAGAGTCTGCTTGTTTCTGGGAATGCATTCTTTGCTCTCAGTATGAAACCCATGATTAAGAATCAGCTCCCGTTTGCCACTTCACCTTACCCTTTATGAACAATGTAGCGAGGGACTACTCAATGAAGAAGAAAGAACAGCAACCAGATGTGATTTAAATGATCCAAGACCCACCCTGCCCACGGACACCACATAATAATTGGCCATTATGATTTCAAACGGTGGAGTCAAGGTGGTATCTTTGTTCCCTCAACTCTCACGAGTGCTATGCACACAGAAGGCCACAAGTGGCTACGTTTTAAAGAATAAGAGCCTGTAGAGTGTATGTCCCTGGATAGGACTCCTATAGTGAACCTCACACACCCATGCCTCAGGGATCATTGCAGAAGATGGAGCAGAAAGATTATAAGAGCCAGGGCTGTTTCATGAACTTAGGGAAGCAGAGGCTTTCCGGCCACTGGAAGCTTGCATATGTGAACTTGTGGCAATGGTGGCATCGAGCACAGGACCCACACCAACTCAAATTAGGCAAGGGCCCAGAGTGAAGTGATAGAAATTGGTGGAGAGAGCCACCTAGACTGAGGACTATCGGAGACTGACTACTAATGGAGGAGATTAGGATTTACTTACGATGTCTAGACAGCCTGCCCAGACTCCACTAGATGAATTAGCACTAAACCACACCAGGGTACAAATGGTTGACTCTGATAGGACTTAACATGTATGGCTCAATACATTGAGTCTGATGGGGAGTTGGGGGGTGGTTTATGGAGGACAAAGGCTCTAAATTTTATTAAGAACTAGTATATGAAATGTATATAACAAGAAAAATTTTTTTTTAAGTTTTATTTTTGGTCTACTTGGTTCAGGGTCTCCCTGTATCCCCAGCTGGCCTGGAACTCGCCATGTAGATCCGGCTGGGCTCAAACTCACAGAAATCCACCTGACTCTGTCTCCCAAGTCCTGGGATTAATGGCATGTGCCAACAAGCTTGACTCTGATAAAAACGTTTTTTTTAAAGTAAGATGCTTTCTTTGGGCAAAAAGAAGTGGCACATCTGAGAATTCTCACTGTGCTGGAGAGGCGGAGTGCCTGTTCACTATGATTTACCAGGAAGGCAAGACCCATCTGCATGACCCACGAGCTTCTGGGGTGCTACTGTGAGCCCACAAAGAGACCCCACCCATTCAATAGGTTTCCCCACCAGTGTAACACATACCTTTGACAGCAGTGGTGCCAGTTCCCGATGATGGCCATGTGAAGCCTGTCTGTGACACTCTCACTCACAGTTTGATGTCCTCATACCCATTAGCTCAATAGCTAAGTATGGAGGGGGTGGGATATACCAAAAGACATCAACGAAATTATGGAAATGGCCCATATCCTGTACCTACAGATACCCATCTCCCTGGGACAGAGATAATCCAGAGCTCCATTGTCCTGGCATCCTTCTCTTCCTCGCTGACGTATGTCTCTCCCAGGGTCCAGGACGGTTAACAGGCACTTAGAAGCTGCTTTGATTTCAAAAAAGAAAAAGGGTTAAAAAAAATAACCAACAACATAAAATTCTCACTTGCACCCACAAGCAGGATCAAAGCCTGGCATCTCTGCCCTTTCTTGGGGCCTTTCCTTTCCTTTGGTTCAGACGCTTGCTTCACTCTGCATAGCTATGATGGTCACTCAATGTGTTTCTGTTTAAAAGGCCGCCATTACCTAATCTAGCTCAGGTTCCCCTGAGTCTGATGGTTCCAAGAAGAGCCATTGCCTTCAGCCTGCAATGATCTTGGACTGTTAAGAACAGCAGATCCTCACAGCACAGACATCCCCCATGCTCAGGAGGTCAGTTGTCCACGATGGCGAACCTATACCCCAGAGCAGGATGAATCATCTTGTGGGAAGCAGATCAGCAGGTCGATACCCTGAAGAGATGATAGCATGACAACCTCTGGAGGCCACTCCGCAGAACCACAAGTGAGCGAATCAATCTCAACTTGACCAAGATGGCTTGATTATATATAGCTCTAGCCTGCTTTTCCTAACTCTTCCTTTATTTAACCTTAAAACTCATTTCAACAGTAGCAAGGTGACCTTGAGCTCTCTGAACCTTTCTATACATACCTCTTCCCAACATGTGCCTGGGTCACTTCTCCTTTCCCTGATATTCACCATTACTCACCCCTGTCTCTTTTGTAAAAGGCGTTACTTTTGTTATTTTTTTAAATTATATGTATATGTGCTTGTCTTTATGTGGTTAGGTGTCCATGAGTGTAGGCGCCAGTGGAGCCCAAAAGAGGGTGTCAGATCCCCTGGATCTGCAGTTACAGGTAGCTGTGAGCCACTCAATGTAGGTGCTCGGTCCCCTGGAAGAAGAGTGGGTGCTCTTAACCACTATACCATCTCTCCAGCCCCATAACTACACTTCTGAAGTGCCTGCAGGTGGAGTGCTTGCCCTAAAACTCAGATTACAGTAAGGCTGTTTGCATGTCCATGTCTCTGATGCCAGGGAAAGGGTGAGGAATGGAATTAATCCTCAGGGTCTCAACCTGTCCTGACTGATGGCTCACCAGCTGCAGCAGTCACAGGCCAAGAATAAGGCTGGTCTCTCAAACTCACTGTTTGGAGACCACCCCACCCACACCCCCTGATTCTCTGGCCTAGCAAAAGTGGAAGAAGATGTCATGGATCAGGCACTGACGCTATCTCCAGTAGGCCAGAGGACACTTACCTTACTATTAACTCAAAAACTAATATAATGATGCCTAGAGTATGTTAGACACTTACTGCATCATGAGACTATGCCCATTTTCAAAAAAAAAAAAAGGATTTTATTGATTTTTAATTCTGTGTATATGCACATGAATACCGTACCCATGGAGGCCACAAGAAGGCATCAGATTCACCAGAGCTGGAGTTCAGGGCAGCTCTGAGATGCCCAATGTGGGTGCTGAGAACAGGACTCAGGTCCTGGGCAAGAGCATTACAGGTTCTTAAATGCCAAGCCATTTCTCCAGTCCCAAGGCTCCTAATTTTAATCGTGGGCTTTTCAATTTTTTTCTGCTAACCCCACAATACCAATATAATAAGAACGATTATAGTTTTCTGTCTGTCCCTAACTCTTTAAAAAAACAGATTTATTTACTTTTATGATTTGTGTGTCTTGGCTGCTTGCATGTATGTGCACCAAGTGCATGGCTGCTGCCTGACAAGGCCAGAAGAAGGTGTCAGATCTCCTGGAATTCCAGATACAGATGGTTTTGAGCCACCATGGGGGCACTGGGACCTGAACCCGTGTCCTCACCAAGAGCAGCCACTGTTCTTAAGTCCTAAGCCCTCTCTCTCTTCAGCTCTTGCTCACTCTTTCTTAGGTACCAGACTCGGCTTCAAAAGATGAGCACCCACTAATCTTTTAACATGTCCGATACTATTCTTCCCACCCTTGGTTAATGGATCACACAGATTTACAGAAAGTCACCCCAATTCACACAACTGGTAAATGCTAGAACTTGGGTTCTAAATGAGACATCCCTTGTTCCAAAGCCACTTTTATTAGCCCTCGGGCTACAATGTTTCATCTGCGGGAAAAGTAAATTATGAATGAAGCTTCTAGGGCCTGTGCCTGGGTCTGGGTACCCTGGCAATGAAAGATTTTGCTCCTTAATATACTCACAGACTAAACTCCAAACAGTAGCATGGCCGAGGTTCAGTTCTTTTATTGAACATGGCATAGAAGAAAGTCTATCTCCCTCTCAAGCAATTATCTACTTCTATCTCTGTCCTAGTTTGCTTCTCTATTGATGTTATAAACCACCCTGGCCATGAACAACTTGGGGAGGAAAGGGTTTCTTTCATCTTACACTTTCCAGTCCACTGTTGAGAGAAATCAGGGCAGGAACTCAAGCAGGAACCCAGAGGCAGGAACTGGAGCAGAGGCCATGTAGGAATGCCACTTACTGGCTTACTTCCTCTGGCTTGCTCAGCTAGCTACCTTTCTTACACAGCCCAGGCCCACCTGCCTAGAGATGGCACTACTCACAGTGGGCTGAGCCCATCTACATCAATTAGCATCAGGAAAATTTTACGCAGACATGCCATGTTTAATGGATGTTCAATTATCCCAAGAGGCCCTAGTTTGTGTCAATTTGACAAAGAACTAACCAGCACTATATTTAACTTTCTCTCTGCCTGTCTCACATACATGCATGTATATAGACACACACAGATTAGTCTTTATAAAGGAGTCATGCCATTTCCGACAGCTTAACCTGGGGGATATTTTGCTACGCGATATAGGTCAGACACAGAAAGAAAAACACCCTATGTGGCATCAAAAAGTATGCCTCTCATGTGGGATCTGAAAAAAACTCAAATACATAGAAAAAAGAATGAAATAGGGTAAGTAGGGATCTATGTCTGTGGGCAGAGGATGGGAAGATGTAGGTGACGGGACACAGTCGAAATCCTGTAGGCCAAGGCTAGAGATAAAACTACACGGCTGAAAGTTTCTTACATAATATACTGACCATCTGCCAAAAGGGTAGAGTTTGGGCACTCTTAACATCCAGAAAGTTAATGGGAGGGAGAAGAGAGGTGAGGATGAGAAAGAGAAAGGAGGGAAAGAAAGAGCTGTAGAATATGCATATTTACTTCAAGATGTGTATGTGAGTACACATCGTACACCTTAAATTCATGCAAGAAAAGAGTGTTGAATATTTATTGAATGATGACAATGTCTGGTGATTTTCGGTACTAACAAAACTTGAGATAGACTAGGGAAAGACGTTACAGAATTCCACCCTCTGCCCCCCAGAAATGTTGAAATAAAGACACGTGTTTCACTAATGGTTGAAAATGATATGAGAGATGGGTGGTTTGGAAGGGTGTTCTACTTGAGAACAAACTACTGATCTTCTTCTTTCATTCTTTTGTGTTTTATTTTACTTTAACTGAGATAAGGTCTTACTAAGTAGCCTAGTCTGGCCTGGAACTTGCTCTACAGACCAGGTTGGCCTTGAACTCACAGAGATCTGCCAGCCTCTGCCTCTCAAGTGCTGTGATGAACGGCAGGCCCCAGTAGGCCCAGTCGATCTTCTTTCTTACATTAACTCACAGGGTATAACAATTAGTGAAAGAGAAGTGGTGTTAGTAAGTCATCTAGGCTCCTCTTGCTACCGCATTTCGTGTCATGAATATTTTATTTATTATTATTATTTGTAGGTGTTTTTTTGAGACAGGCTCTCCCTGTAACCCCAGCTGGCCTGGAAC
This sequence comes from Eospalax fontanierii, assembly GCA_035773235.1. NCBI lineage: Eukaryota > Metazoa > Chordata > Mammalia > Rodentia > Spalacidae > Eospalax > Eospalax fontanierii. The sequence goes on from CM069525.1 coordinate 51,141,584, forward strand.
TTACTACGTAGACCAGGCTGGCCTTGAACCCACCTCTGCCTCCCTAGTGCTGGGATTAAAGGCCTGTGCCACCATACCCGGTTATTATTTTAATTTTGTGTAGTCGTGTACTGCCTGAACGTATGTAAAAATCACCCGTGTTTTGCAATGCCCACGGAGGTCAGAAGAAGGCATCAGATCCCATGTGGCGTCGTAAACCTAATCTGGGTCCTCTGCAAGAGTAGCCAGTGCTCTTAACTGGTGAGCCATCTCTACATGCCCCACATTTAGTGTCTTGAAAGCAAGACAGATTCGTGTCTGTTGCTTGCTCTGGGTTGGTTGACTGTCATCCACTGGCTGCTTGTCATGTGGAAACTGTGCTAGGAGTGTATTCAGGTGTGAGCCAGAATCAGGGGTGATCTGAGGGCCATGACATGCCAGTAGACTTACTCACATACCTGGTCTTCTCATGCAGACATTTGGCCCCTTTGAGGCTCACAGACTCATCACCTCCACCTTCCTGTACCTTGTGCTTCTTATGGAATTCTTTTCGTGTTCTGAGCAGGAGAATCCCAAGGGTGAGTGTTTCAGGAGACTTGGGTGGAATTAAGTCTTCCCGTGACCCACATTTGGAGGAAGCATGCATAACCTAGGTGGGGTTCTATAGCGCCAGCCTAGACCATAGTCAAGGGGAAGAGACTGGGCCCCAGGGCCTTGCATGAGCATGAGAGGACCCGGAGAGGGAGAGGCAGTAGTTACAGTGGCTCATTTTGGATGGTATCTACCAATGAGGGAATGTGGTGAGCTGGCCCTGGCACCCAGGCTGGTAGGCACCAGGTCTGGGGACAGGCACTCACAATGTAAAGGCAAAGGACGTCAGGTACATTGGCTTCCCCTCAAATGATTTATTATTACGAAATAAGGATCTTGATGGGCACACAAACCTACATGCCCCAAATTATCACCCCCATTTTCTTGTAAGGAGTAGAAAATTGCAAACAGATTACATCCCCCCCAGGAAGACGTTGGACACATTGAGCCACAACCTGTACATGGGAGATGTGTGACAAACTGTCAGTGGGGCTTGAGATCTTCAGGACATACATAGGAATGAAAATGTGACCCTCAGAGAATGGGGCTGGAGACCTGGTGTGTGTTATTGTGCTCACAGAACCTCCCTGGAATCCTTCTGGCTTTCTTCCCCAGTGGCCCCAGGAACATTCGGCTTCTACCTGGGCATCGGCGTCTTTGCTTCCACGGCACTTCTTCAGACAAGCCTTGGTCAGATCCCCTCCATTAGGCAGGCTTCCCCAGCCAAGTATTCACCTTCATTCTCCCCAAAATGGTAGGAAAGGTGCATCCGGCTGGCATCATTCTTGGAACGACTGGCATTCTCCCTACCCCTCCTAAACCAGATCACCCATTTGCTGTCTGTCCACAGTCACTGGAGTGGTGGTTGCAGATCCTGGAAGTCACATAGTAGACAGCTGTCCTCCACATGATTTCTTTCTGCAGTGGAGGACTCTCTTACCTGGGACACTGAGCTATAGATATCATCCCATCTAACAGAAGAATACAGATATCACCCCAAGTAACATAAGAAATAAAGACTGGCGAGAAATTCCAAAGAAAATGGGAATAAATGGCATAGCTGACGGACAGGAGTGCAGTGGGTTTTCTCTGTCAGGAAATGACCACAGGGCCTCCCCTAGGCCAATTTCCCATGATCTGTCCACTTCACAGGACAGGTACACAGCCGTTGTATTTCTTGTCACAAGTAGTGTGCCCCTTGGTATAATTACAAAGTTTCTGCAGTGTGCACCACCATCTTAAAAGGCTGGTGTGGACAAGGGCTAGGGGAATAATGGAAATATTGTCTATGCTGGCTAACGTGCTTCTCAAAAGCCTTCTCTCAAACGCCTGACAAGGACAGACTGTGCATATGGATTAGAAGAGCCACGGGCTCCTCATTTTTTCCAAAGCTTGTACAGTCTGTGACTTCACCTAAGCCACCCCTGAAAAGATATAAACTCTTTGTGGGCAGGATTCTTCACTCTTTTGCTCATTGTTATGTCCCTAAAGCTAGCACAGTGCCTGGAACACCTCAGAGCACCTACAGGAAACTGTGGATTGAGTGAATGGGCCCCCTCTCCCAGGAAACCAAGGGATGTTTGATGGAAAAACACATGACTAATGGTTCTTTGCAGATCCTGCATCCAACTGGACAGCTGAAACTTCATGGAAGCACTGAATGCTTGCTCTGTTAACTAGCAGAGGGATCGTTTGGGAGGGAGGCTAGTAGAAATCCGGTTGCCCTGGCTGCATGCCATTCTAGTCTTCCTAAATTATCCTGCAAACATTTCTAGGCAGCTGTGAGATAAGAGGATGACGAGGATCCCCTGCCACGCATTTTCGTGAAATCAACCAAAGACCTCACATAGGTATCAACAGATGGAATGGTTTAGGTCAATGTTTCCCAGAGTGGGATAGTTTGAGATGCCCTGAGCTACATATAGGGCATGTGATCATCTGCCATATGAACAATCCTTCCTGTATCTTCTCCCATACAAGGAGTATGAGGAATGTATCTATGTGGAGGGAATCCGACAGATGGAGAGATAAAGTTAAAGGTAGAGATAGAAAAGAGAGACAGAGAGGATAGAGATAGACAGACAGAGCGAGACAAAGAGAGAGAGAGGGAGAGAGAGAGAGCATTACACCCCACCCTTTGGGTGAATGTGAGAGAAGTAGGGTGGTCTTGGCTCTTCTGCCATATTTTATGGTCATACTGGTGGAATAGATAAGAAGTATGTATTGCACTATCTTCTTAGGTAGTCCATTCTTTTAATGTCATTTGTCTTTCCTGAGCCTAGCCATTTGGGGTGAGTTTGCCAGAGATCATTAGCAGTTGAGATCTAAGTGACAGGGTCAGGCTCCAGTCAGAGTCTGATTATTAGAGAGTGGAAGATTCTTGCTTTCATTTTTAGCCTTTCATTTGGAGTTTTGTTTTTTGTTTTTACATCCCCTAACCTGACAGATCTGCAATACCAAATCATTGAACAAGGGACAAAGGTCTGTTTTCTTCTGGAACTACTTCAGAGCTGAGCAAAAGCATGGGGTGAAGGGGAATCAGTCCGACATGGCTGATCTGCCATAGGGTCTTCAGACAATAAAGAAGCATAAAATGTTGAGCCTCATTTTGGAGTGGGAGTGGACATGGTTATTGTAGTTGAGGCCCCAACTGTGACATCACCTGTTGGTGGTTGGAGACAGGCATCAGTATTGATGGTAATGGTTGATATCCCTGAAGCAATACCATTTGGAACTTGATGGATTGTGATCTGGAAGACAGCAGTTGTACCAGAAGGTTCATTAAGCAGGGACCAAAGACACAGAGCTGAATTCAAAACAAGAAAAAGGCTATAGGAGCTAACACACTCTAAGAGACTCATCTGGAACAGCTGCCTAAGAGCACTGCCAAACAAGAGAGCCATAGAAAAATTTTATTTAAACCCACAAAATTTTTCATTTCTGTTTTTGAGATACTTCCCCTGTCTTCTCCTGCGTGAGTTCACCCAGAAGCATATGCCTCCTACTTTTGTGGTAAGAATGTCTAGGGCCCTCTGCCTTAGGGGGGTTGTCACTCCTAGGGAGTTGAGGTTCAGGTACTTTGCCTATATAACATCTAAAATAACCTCATATGCAGCCTGCATGGAGAAAGAGAGAGAAAAAGATGGAATGTGAGAGAGACAGAGACAGAGTGAATCAGACAGAGAGACAGACAGAGATAGAGAGACAGAGATTCTATAGCCAATGATCAAAGAGTCCTCTAAGAAAAGACAAAGTACAAGTAGCCTGTTTTAGGACTGGGTTTTTCCTTTCTGAGTGTGTGTGTGTGTGTGTGTGTGTGTGTGTGTGTGTGTGTGAGAGAGAGAGGGGGGGGGGGACGGAGGGAGAGAGAGAAATTAGGACTCCAAAATCAGAAATTTCTGGGGATTTTCTTTCTCTTGTGTTTGAAGAAGGAACGGTGTATGAAGATGAGAGTTCCTTCTTTAGACAGGAGCCTAGATTGGGGAAAGAGTTGGAAAATGGTAAATTTGATGGACTGAGAACCTGAGTGTCAGCCACCACTCTACCACTTAGTTGTAAGTGCTAGATATAGGTTGGTTCCATGTAGAACGTAACAGCCTGTCCTTTTAAGGTTTACTCAAGTGGTTGGTCCCTGAACTTATCTGGGGTCTTTCCATAGACTGTTGTGATTGGCCAGAAAGAAGGGGACCTGGTGGCCAAGGACATTGAATCCTTTAGTTTAGAACATGGCAGATATTTATATATACTCAGAAAGTGGTTAATAGGGTGTTATGTGTGAAGGGCCTGACAGTTCAAGTTTTGAAAGAACAAAGAGGAAAAGGCGGAAAGTGAAGTCTCACTCGGATCTAGACAGAACCAGTTAGTCATTTAGGTCAGAATACCAGTGGACTTTCCTATTGCTACGTGGTGGCATTTGTTGATATGTAGAGTCAAAGGAGCATTAGTAAGGAGTTTACTTATTCTTCCGGCCATTGTTACCCCAGTGTAGGCTGGCAGAAACAAAAAAGATAGCCACCCTATAGTCATCCTAGGGCTCCCACTTTGGGACACCAGAGTTGGAGTCCCACAAGAAGCAGAAAGTTTGGTTGCATAAGATGCTATGTAGAACCTCCAGGGATGCCGGTTCCCTTCTGAGTGATGTAAACAGATGACAGGCTTTCTGACCAAAGGCCAATCCCCGCCTACACGTTGTGTTGGGAGGGGATGTTGCCACTGGGGCCTCATTAGGGGCTGAAGGGTCTCCTCCTGTTGCATCAGGTTTAACTGTGGTATAAGCTGTGAGAGGAACCCTGAGCCTTGGGCACAGGCATTAACTAGGTCTTCTATGTCCAGGGGTTTGGCTCAGGGAAACACGTCATCTATCGCTATTGAGTCACTTCATGGACCTATCCAACAGTTACACTGATTAGCCAGTACTGTTACTCTGTGTATGGCTGAGTATAGGTGACCAACACTGGGAATATAAGGGAGGGTATCAAAAAGTAGCCCAGCAGGAGAGTCATGACACTTTGAAAAAAAGGGAATCATCTTGAGGTGAGACTATCTCAAACCCAACAAGGGCAATGGAGTTAGTATTGTGGGGAAAGGAGTTTGTTCCTTAAGAAAAAAAGAACAAGACTAAAACCACAAGGAGCAGACCCCAGATGGAGAACTACCACCACGCTGGCTTTTCGATATAGAAATGTAAGTGGGGTTTATGCATCTTGAAGCAAGTGAATACCTTAGTCTTGGAATCGTCTAAGAGATCTTCCTGAAGGAACAGGTAAGGCTAAGATGACTGCTCCCAACTGGGTTGGTTCCTGAAGGATGCTGAGTAAATAAGAGGAGAAGGCTGGTATAATTATAATTATATCAATACTCAGAAAGCACGAGAGTCTTAGCTACTCACTAGGGACCGGAGGGCTTGAGGGTAGAATTCACCTCTGTCTTGCTGGACTAAGAAACAGAGAACTCCAAGAGGCTACCGAAATAGGTTGTTTGTATTTCTGTGCTGTAAGAGTCTTAACTCTGGACAGACAAATCCACAGTGACAGGCCTGGCAGTGTGACTGCAGTTGGAGACGTCAGAAGGCCTTGACAAGGTCTTGTCCAGACAGCTTGGAATGGTCCTTTATACTGTGGGAGGTTTGTGAGATAGATGCAGTCTCTTAGGTTAAGGTGAGAAGGTGATCTTAGGAAGGTGACATCAGACTTGGGGCTGTACTTATGCTGGCACTCAGTGACAGACAGCCTTGGCTGTGTATCCTGGTGATATACTGAGACAGGTAATGAACGTCTGCATCTAAAAGAGCTATGTCTGGAGGAAGGGCCCACCAAAATAACTTTGAAGGGGCTGAGGTGTGTTTCAGTCTCGGGAGGAATGTGGGGTCCTAAAGGTGCAGCTGGGAGAAGGGACTCTTGATCCTCATGTGTGAACTTAGTTAGCGCTCTCTTGTGAGTTAGATGAGCCTTTGCAACTTTCCTGGAAGGTTGAAGGTGCCAAGCAATGTGAAGGTATTGCTCAATTCTGAGAGCATCTCCCAATTCCTGAGTGGTTTTGCGAATGGAAGCAGGGCCAGCATCAGACTGGGAGCACAAGGTGTGACATAATGTGTTCTGTGGGAAGAGTGGTTACCCCTGAGGCCCCTACTGTTTCACAGGGGAAGGCCTCCAACCATGTGGTGAAAGCTTCAGCTAGAACAAGTAAATATTTGAGTCCTTGCATGGGGGGGGAGGGGACAAGGAGTAATCTACTTACCAATCTTTCCTTGTCTTGGTTCCCCTGCGTTGGACAGGCTGCAAATAGGGGAGGTGGTCTGAGGACTTCTTCAGGATTGTCTGAACAACAAGTGGGACAAGCTTTGTTTAATGGACCATTGGGTCTGAAGAATTCCCATGACTGTGAAATGAGGCTCAAGTAGAGTTTGGAGGGAATCGGGCCTCAAATGTGGGACACGAGGAAAACTGTTCAGATATGACATTGGGAGGATCCAGGGAGCAATCGCTTGTTTTATGGACTCCGCAACCACACCTCTGAGGTGGCTGTGAAGCTTTTACCTAAAGCCTGTTGAGATTCCTGGGGGTGTATTGAGGATGATGGAGGTTAGGATTGGAAAAGAAAGTACCCTGAACAGATAAGCTACCTGTTCAGCCTCTATCAGCTTGGATGTCATCCACAAAAAAACCATCAGAGTGGCCCCTTTGTTTGTTAGCTCCTAAGCCACCTCCAGCCCCTGGAATTTTTTAGTGAAAGTGGAAGGATCCTGGCTACACACACCTAGCTTGGATTCTACTGGGGACAGGTCTAATACGTGGAAAGGGGCCTATTCATGGAGTATGCCAAAACCCCTTTAGCCAGCAGGCAAACTGGAAGGATTTTTTTTTCAGGGATGATATAGCTTTGAACTCTTCTGAAGTTCCCTAAACCTGAACAAGTACCCCATGTTTCTGAGCAAGTTCGTGAGGGAGAATGCAACTGGGTATGAAGGGGGAACAGATAGAGACAGCTCCACGGGAGGAGAGGAGGAAGAGGAGGAGAGGTCATGGGTGAGGGGCAGGAGAAGACTTGTTAATCCTGGCACTGTAGGGCAGCACAGAAGCTGGTGTCACCACATTGATTCCTGAGGCATGACATCTTTCTGGGTATCCTAAAGAAAGGGAGGACCCTCTCAGTTGACAGAGGTGAATCCAGTTAGATTCCACAGGTAAATCTGTCCTGTTGGTCTGGTTGCACCAATTCCTAGGGGTTAGACACAAACTGAAACTGGCTTCATCAGATGTGAGGGGAAAGGGACTCAACTGTCCTGGAAGAAAGGGAAAACCTGGTTGCCTGTGGACACAGGGATCAGCAAACCTGTCCTGAAAGGGAAATTGGCATGCACCAAAACTTCACAAGCCTCTCCTGCTCCGTCCTATTCTAAGAAGAGGCAGTAAGTGCTGTTGAGGGAGAAGGAGTGAGGGGAGAGCAGAGAAAGTGAATTCGTAGTCACTTCACCCTGATTGAGCTGTTGCTGTCCCCAAACCACACACTAACAGTGAGGGCGGCTTCCAGAAGGAAGAAAAGCAGCCCCTTGCCATTGGAAACTACAATGATTTGTCCTGCCTTCCCAGTGACTTTGGGTCCCAACTAACTGTTATCTTTCTTGGCCAGGGTCTGTCCATTACAAATGGGAAGTAGTGATTTCCACGAGGTGCCCAAAGGAATTCCTCAGCTCGTATACTAAGGAATAATGGTGCCAGTTGTGGAGAGTCAGAGAGCTTAGAGGCCTTGAATCTCCCTGGAGAACAGCTTCAGGCAAGAAGTTCTCAAATGCCCATGGGCCACCACAAGCATTCTAATAGACAGATGCCAGGGGAAGCAAGGGCAGAGTTCCCAGTTCAGGTCACCAATATGCTGTGCAGAGAAAAAAAAGCCAAGATTCGGGCAGATTGAACTTACCAGACCATAATGGATATGAAATTTTAATAAAGAATATATACTATGGGAGAGACAGAAATCCAACATGACAATTCTGAGAAAGGGAGACAAAGGAGAGAGGGAGGGGAGATGGAAAGGGAGAGAGAGAGAGAGAGAGAGAGAGAGAGAGAGAGAGAGAGAGAGAGAATAACAATGGATCCATCATAAATTGGGGAATTGTGTTTTTTTTATGTCAGTTAAGAGAAGTTGCCTGGCCTTGTGTTCATAGGCCATTTATTGTTTAAGTAGATAACAGGTGGTCATCACACCATCTTGTTAGGTAGTGAATTTTGTAACATCCCTGGTCCTTCCTGCGACTGGCCATTTGGGGAGAGGTGCCAGGTATTATTAGCAATTGGGCTAAAACTGTTTGTTAAGACATCACAACTCTTGGGTGAGGCCCTATGCAGAATATGATGGTTAGAGAGAATGGATTTTGTGCTCTCTCTCTCTCATGCAATATATTACACACAACATACATGTGTCTGCTATGGCTTGAGTTTGTCCCCCTAAGGCTTAAGTGTTGCAGGCTGGTTTCCCTGTATGGCAGTAACAAGAGATCCTACGTCATTTAAGAGGTGGGACCACACAGACTTGTTAGGTTAATGAGGGCCACGGGTTCAGAAGGTGTTTTGTTTGTGCCTGTGGTTTCCATGAGGGTGCTGCTCAGTGTACAGGGGCAGGTGCTTGCAGGGGGAGATTCATGAACAGATGGCATATTTGTGTGTAGTGGCAAGAGCATTGTTGGTCACACATTCTTCAGGAGCTGGCCACCTTGTTTGAGGAGACAGAGTCATTTGGTTGGGCCAGATGTTTGCCTATAAAGCTAGGCCACAGTCTGTCCCCCATCTCATGTTGTTTTTTTGCTTCTCATTAACAAGTTCAGAGAACCTTTAGGTAATTCCTAACATCAGCAAGGCTCTGAAATATTGACCATACTCCCCAACACGCTTGTTTCAGGCCTGCATCCATCCAGTCTTCCCCAGAATGAGATTGGTCACATGGCAATCTCTGCTTGCCCTGGCATTATCTACAGGTAACCAAGGCAACCTGCACTCTGTTCTGTCAGGAAAATCAATCTCTCTCTCTCTCTCTCTCTCTCTCTCTCTCTCTCCTCTCTCTCCTCTCTCTCCCGGTTCAACAATTCTCATCTGCCACAGCTTGGTCAAAATGACATTAACAACTGACACCTGCCCCATCCCCTCTAGCCCAGGGTCCTCACATGGTCTCAAGCTCAGATACGACATTTAAGGGATGCATGTCTCCAACCTTTCCCAAGAGAATATCAGAATGATACTGTGGGGAAATATTTATGATCTACTTCAAACAAGCTGTGAGGGGTTTGCATGATTCAGTCACAGAGGCAAAACACACTGCATATTAAGCTATTTCAGTGCTATCTCCATGACAACAATCAAGACAGAACTGGGGACCCTCTTGGAGCCATAGCTTTTGAAATGTGCTTGTGGTTTTGAGAGCAGTTGCAGCTGCAGCAGCACACTACCAAGGTGCTGAAAAGTGCTCATGAAGATGCTACCTGCTGTCTCACGGGTGGGGTAAACACATCCTCGTCCTCTCAGGTAGGAAACAGCTCACCCAAAATGTGAGGTGGGAATTGGCACTACACTCTGGTCACTACTTCACTGCTCAGGAAGCAATATGATATTATTTGAAGGTAGATTCCAGCTCACTAAATTTGTACAGCTCAGGGCTAGGACGATTGGTGGGTGTCAGCCTCGCAAGGATAACCAGCTGACCTTGGATCCCCGGCACTCATGTAAAACGCCAGGCAGGGCAGGGCCCACTGTAATGCCACGGCAGCCAGGCAGAGACTAGCCTTGCCAAATGGGTGAGCTCCAATAACAGTCACTAGGACTGGCCAAGCGAAAGCATAAATGGGACTCAGATAACTCAAAGAAAAGTACATGGGCTGCCTGGTCCACAGGAAGACCACCGAGTAGAAGAAGCAAGAAGCAAAGGTGAGGGCTTCCATAACCACTCTGAAGCCCCTGACAGGGGGCTTGGCCAAGATCTCAGTGTCGTCATCTAAAGCATGAAGCTCTCCAGAGTGGCAGACTGGTGGGACTGGCAGCTGAGCTTGTGACATACAGCCAAGAGTTCCTGCAGTCACTATGACAACTGTCCCAGAAAGGGGTCTTGTTGGTTGAGGTGGCTCCTCTGACCATCCAGGGGAGGATCTAAAAGCAGGCCCCATCGTTTCATGCCTTCTTCCTACTCTGTTGTTCACCTTTGAAGCTTTTCCTTTGTGCACTCTGAAGAGCTATACCTAGTGATGCTGGAAGCAGCTGGAAAAATCAGCAAGACTAGCAGGTAGGGGACTAACGAGGAAGGACATCAAGTAAAGAGAGGAAGACGGTAGAGGAGGAAAACACAGTGTTTACTAAAGTGAGGAACTCTTTGAAGGGACAAAAACGAACATTCCTATTACACAGAATTCCCTGGTACGTGACCAGGTAAAGTCAAGTTTAAAGGCAATTTTAACTGGTTACATAGTCACTCAGTAGCATGGCTTAAATAACGTGTTTCCGACTCACGTGTGGAACAAGCCACTTCACGGACCTGGCCAGGGTGGAGATGGGGGTCCAGAACAAACCAGGGGGAGATTACTGCAGAGTTTCTTGACCTCTCATACTCTCGGTTCAAATCACAAGACGAGATTCCAGTCCGTGTAAACAGAAGTCAGCGTGTCCTAGAAGAGAACTCGTTTTCACACTTGAAAAAGGTGATTTCATGCAGTCTGGCGAAACCATGGGACACTGTAGAGGAAACTTGCAAAGAGTAAATCAATTCAGTGTTGTGGAAATTAAAGTACATGTGTGAACCCTGACACATCTGTCCAACCAGACAGAGATAGTAGTCCCATGCACAGTGTCTGTACATGGGCCATGTGGGAAGAAAGAAAGAGGACAAAACAGCACAGTAAATGACACAAACACCATCTCACAGACACTCTTGGCTGATACCTAGTAGAAGAGAGGAGCTGCCTCTCATGGCCAAAAGACAAGAGACAAGGCTTTTCCTATTACGCTGCTTTTGCTACCATGGCAATGAAGGCATCCAAGACTGGATAGTTGGAATGGGCTCCCCAGCCTCCTCTTCCCACTGTTATTTAGAAGCTACCCCTCCCCCCCTGGAGCATCTCCTGAGGTACCATGATCAGCTGCCCCAGGATTTAAATTCAGTCCACTGAGAAAGGGCAAGACAAAATGAGCCTGGTGCTTACAATCAGGTTCTTTGAAGCACACACACCTTTTTTGTTCCCGGAGAGAAGGGGTTGCTAGGCAGCGACTGGGAGCAATGGCCAACTGCTCATTTTATAATGCCCTCCTTGTTTGGCATACAACAAGGTAAAAATGCTGCCTGTCTTGTTCAGTTCAAAAAGGATGTATTCTGCCCTACCTTTGACAAGCTCTCTGAGATAGTCAAAATCACTGCCAGCTTCAAAATGCTGGAGGATACGCAGATCCCTGAGAATCCCTCCTAAAGACCCTTACAGCATTTTCCACTGGTGGCTCTTGACCACTAAGTGCAATCTGAAGGGAAGAATAGGCCACACGGTGCATGTCTGCAGCTTCAAGCCAACAATGCTCCTGCATCCAGGGCATGCTTACATACATTCATTACCCCAACAGGTGGGACTAGTGAAATAATCACCCATCCAAATACTCATCACTTATCACCCATATTTCTGAGCCAGTAAAAATTCCACCACAACCTTCCTCCAGCACAGTTCCCACTCACCCACTGCACTGTCCAGGCTGCTCCCCAGCATGTGCACTTATTATGCCCCTTCAGATCGCTTTGCCTCGTCTTGTAAATGAACCCATTTCTTTGCTGCCCTGTCCTACTTGGCTTTAAATTCTTTTATTGACCAGATCAAGAGCCTGGGCAAAAGTAATTGTTCTGAAATCCACAGTCAAACCCCTCTAAAACAAAAAGTCCTCAACATTCCTCAACACAGGAGCAACGCCTTCAAGGGACCCTGACATCACATAGCTAAAGAGAAAGCTTTTCTTCCATGTCGGTTCCCACAATTGGATGTGGATGTTATACCCAACACAGTGCACTGTGGAGCTGGCTGGCCCCTGCATTCCTTTGCTTCAAGTTCTGGAAGCTGCATGCTATCCTCTCAAACTTACGCAACTCGTCACTTCCTGCTGAGGACATTCAATGAAAGAGACACCAAGAAGGCATTCGGACTTGTACTGTACACAGGCAGGCAAGTGCGCAGGCAGGCAGGCAGGCAGGCAGGTAGGCAGTAAGCATTCTTTTCAGAGGAAGATGGGAGGGAGGGAGTTTCAAAGAGACATAGTAAAAATGCAGTGTGTGAACTGTGTCATGGGCCTTCAGGACTCCCTGTTACCTGGTTGTCTTTTAAATAGGCTGACACCCACCACCACACTCCAAATGCATGCTAAAAGAGATAGGCAGGAAAGTTGAGGCCTTTCCTAGGATGATTGCCACCCTAACCCAAGTCTTAGAACTGTCCCAAAGGCTGCTGCACGCTATGTCCCCCAAAGAGCCCAGGCCCCGGAGCTGGCGATGCAGCACTGTCTGACTCTCTTTGGGCCTCCATTCCTGAGGGACAGTGCCTCGGTGTTCTTCCAACCACTACTTGAGCAGCCTCTGGAACATCCTCTTGCTTTCCTGCTGCCTCTCCAGCTGGAGACTCTCCTCTGGCTCCTGCTGCTGCTGCTGCTGCTGCTGCTGCTGCTGCTGCTGCTGCTGCTGCTGCGCCCCCTCTGGCAGGAGGTTTGGTCCATTGGCTCCCAGGCTGAGAGTAAGGCCACTGAGGCCTTGCACCAACGTTTCCCAGGAGGAAGGGTTGGAGGCCTCGTTTCTCTGTTCAGTGATCCCAGTAATATTCGGCATGTGGCCCTGGCACCGGAGCTGATTCTGAGCTCTGTCGCCTGAGGGAGAACGTCTGGCATCTCTTTCAAGCAGGTAAGGCGCCATGTGATCCCGGTGCCAGCGTCTCGAGTGCCTCAGGAACACTTTCTTCCTCTGAGGAAAGCCCTGCTTCTCCCAGTACTGCTGCCACAGGATCTTCTTCTCCCTGCACTGCTGCTGGAGCAGACCCTCTGGCAGAGGTGCAGGGACTCCAGGGCCAGGACTAGCACTCAGGCCCCTGAGACCCATCTTTAGCCTTTCTGTGGAGGAAGGCTGAGAGGCTGCTGCGGCCTCTTGGGAGCTCACCACAGTGGTCGAGTGCGAAGACATGGAAATCGACACTGGATCCCATTTCTGGAGTGGATCCATGGGGGTCTAGTCTGAGCTGGAGGCCACACTGGGCCCTGGTTCCAGACGGAAAGGTGAAGGTGAAGGTTTTGGAATAACTAGACGGTATCGAGGAGGAATGTGTGCAGCCAGAAAAATCCAGACTGTAACAAGGGGTGAGAAGAGAAGAAAGAAAGCCCATGATTATTTGTCTGACTTTATCTTTCTGTCCCTCATCTGCAAAACGGGGCTGATGATGGAACCCAACTCCTAGGTTTCTTCAGAGGATCACACGAGATGATGATACCTGTCCAGAGGGCTTAGCACAGGGCATGGCACACCAAAGGCTTTTCTGGCATGGCACCTGCTATTCTTTCTGTTGCCTGACAGTTCATGAACGTGTCGTATGGTCGATAGCATTAATTCTTGTCCCACTCATCGCCATCCATTCCCAAACCTGACCATACTGTGATTAATGGACAATGATTTCTACTCTTTGTATGGGTGTTTATATTAAAGCATAGTGCAGAATTTGTACCCCGGTGCCTCACCGATCTCCTGGTGTTTCACCCGCATCCACAGTGCCTTGCCATGCTGTCCTAGAACCTGCTCGGCTGCACTTACAACCTCTTACATGATGTGCACTGAGAATGCACTCAATTTTGCTGCTCTCTAATCTAAATGAAAGAAACACAACAAGGGGCTTTCGTGGACTGCGAGTTGGTCTTTCTGGCTGGGTGCCCTCTATACCTTCTTAGACATGGTCCTCAGGGCCAACTATTGCTCAACATCTTGAATACAGTCTTGCCTTTAACTCTTGTTTTCCTTGACCTACCCCGTCCTTAGCCCGTGACAACCACTGCTGAACTCCATTTTAGCACTTTGTAAACTCAAGACCTTTGAACTGGGCAAATGGCTGTGATGTCCAAAGGAGTCTGCAGCCAAGAGAAACCTCAAGGTAAGTGAAGCACTGGGAAGGCAAACAAAGTGGTACTGAAATCTACACAAGAGTGCTATGGGTGAAACAGGGCCAAGGACGTTTGTCTCTTGCAGGTGGGGATAGAATTCATATAGTGTGAGTACTGGAAGCCACAAGGTAGAGTCCATCAAAGCCCTGATCTGCCTTATCGCGGGTCAGGAACTCTTGCCCTTTATGCCTATGCAACAGACATGCTCAGATCAGGGCGCCAACTGTCCTGCACTCACTCTAGGGTGTATCCATGGTACTGTGCCTGATATCCCAGAGAAGATGATAGGAGTAGAAGACATTGCTGACTGTCTAATAGGAAGTGGAAATTCAATGCAGACGCAGAGTGAAGGAGGGGTGCAGAGACAATGGTCATGGTCAACGTGCTTCCTGCTTCCATTAGATTAAGTTTGAAACAAAATGAAATGGTATGAATTTTGGACACCCAGACTTTCAAGAATGGTCCCTAATGTTGCTCATGCATGAGGATGCAACTGAGAAAAGACATTCAGCAAGTTTGTTAACCAGTGTGTAGCACGATCAAGTTAAGCTTGTTTCTGCATGGGGACGGTGGGGGTGCAGGGAGAAATCTAAGAAGCACATACTAAATAATGTCATTTTATAGTGCTACTAGTCAGCCGTCATTCAATTATCCAAACCCTGGAGGCTGAGAATCAGGAAATTCCATGAAGAATGAGACAAATATTAAGGGGTGGGGAGAGAAAGAGAGAGGGGAGAGAGAGAGAGAGAGAGAGAGAGAGAGAGAGAGAGAGAGAGAGGGAGGACACAGAAATGCAGAAAGGGAGATAGAGAAAGAGCCCCCTTGTTGCTATTCAAAGTCATAGGACAAACACCTTTTCATATCCTGCTGACATTGTTTTTACCTTGCCATGCAATCACAGGTTCCCAGGCATGGCTGTAATGTAGGATCTGAAATTCCTGAGCACACTCTGGAGCTGGAAGGTGGCCACTCACTAACTCCTTACCTGCTCTGTTGCCACTGTCACAGCCCATGCCTCCTGGGTTCTGCTTTATTACAGCTCTGCCACTTCCACTCCAGGTTCCTCTGCTCATCCCACTACAGACAGTGGCTGCCACCTCCAGGAGGACATATACCTTAATGATACCTAGTAACAGTGGATTTTCAGAACAAAAGTTTTCTGGAATATGTCTTCCCTCCTGAAGATCAAGGTCCTCCTCTCAAGATGTTCAGAGATGCCTACCTTTCCAACACAACGTGTCCTTTTCTGGTCCTTCATGGGGCCAATGATTTTTACATGAACCCAAGTTAATTCTCGAATATCAATGTGTGCTTCACCAAGGTACAGCTCAGTCCAAATGCTGTGCCACACCATTACATGGGAGCGCTCCTTGTCAGACCCAAGAGTTCCTGTCACTTAGAAAGGTAGTTATTCAACAGTTCCTTGAACAGAAAGAGCGTGGGTGTCTAGTGGGCCTACCACGTTAGCTCCAATGCCATGTGAAGAGAAAGGGTCAGATGAGTGGGAATGAAGGCCGCAGAACACTCTCACAACGAGATCTTGGGAGAGGCAGGTCATGTCCTTCCACGGGCTTCCACGTGAAAGCTCATCTTTGTGCGCCAGAGAAGCCACCATTTTGAATGAAACCCTTTGCAATGACGTTGTCAAGGGACGCTGACATATCCATCCCTGCTGTGTGACCGGTGCCTTTCCACTGTGAATATCAGGTTCTGGTGCAGGCCCTCATGGGTGCAGGTCCTCATGCACCTTCCTTTTCTGCTCTGTAACTGATAGCTAAGGGAAACTTCCACAAGCTCTAGGGACAGAGCAGTGAATCCATATGGCTCCTTGTTCATGGAGGGCAGAATTTGGCTGGGAGGCAGAGGTTACCCTCACAAATAAGTATTCATTTGACATTAATCTTGATGCATAAGGAACTAGCTGGGAATGGAACTCAGGAACAGGTCACACAGAGATGCCAGGTAGCCGAGGAGGTCTGAGAACACCTCCTTCTGAAAGTGATCTCCTTAGTGCCACTTAGAGGAAGCCCAGGCATCATTCAGGTAAATATGGAGAAGAAGAGAATTCCAGGTACAAGGAGGAGGTGTGCAAAGGCCTGAGTCAAAAAAGGATTCTGTACATGAGCACCCAAGTGAAAGTCAGTGAGGTCAGGGGCAAGGTGCCACGAGATGACCCTAGTGTGATAGAGGCTGACCTTGGTAGATGGTGCCACGCTTCTGAGGCCAGGGTAAGGATTTTCACAGGTTACCTTTAAAGCAATAGGGAGGCTTCTGTGGCTGCCCAGAGCAGCTGAGTTCCCTCACTGTATCCTTCCACATACAGGGCTACATTGCACCATTCATCACGATGCCAGTGAGCAAATGTTTCTCTAGTTGTCCTATTTCACACAGATCATTCCAGGGCTGGGATCAGAATAATGTTCTCAAATTACAATTCTAATTGAAGAATTCATATTTAACCTGGTTCTTACATGACGGTGGGTCACGGTGGGGCTAGAAAGGATGCCGCAGGTCAGGATAGGACTCTTACAACAGTCCAGGTGGGGCAAGATGATGAGTCAGCAGTGATGGTGGAGAGTACTGGACAAAGTTTAAGTTGAGGTCAGGAAGAGAGCTTTGGAGGGTGGCAGAAAGGAATCAGAGATACCTAGAAAGCTGTAGAGTCAGAGGGAAAGATAACATCATGTTTGAAACTGGAAAGTTGGAGATGACTGAGATCTTCAGGGGAGAGCTGGTGGGGAGGGATAGTAGGGATGTGGCAGGCCAGCCCCCTCAATGCTTATCTGTACTCTCCCGGTATTGGAATGTCACGCAGGGCTCCTGCATCAGATAACAGCACTGCTGAGAAAATCACCAAAGACGTGCATCCGGGAAGTCCACAATATAAAGTCAGACTTGAGGGTTTAGCTAAATTGAGGAGAAAGGGGCAAGAGGCAAGAAGAAAATAAATACAATGGGGGTGAAACAGGCATGTCATCAATTTAGCAGAGAAACGTGGCAGCAAAGTTTCACGTCATCATCCTGCCTGTTTCCTTGAGCTCAGGCACCACTTTCTGGTGGCCCAACTTCCGTAATACCCCTCTCAACAACAGTGCCCCCCCACCTCCGGTCATGGAAGCTCCATATCGATAATGTAATCCACATACTGTTAGATGACAGAATTACTTCTGGTCTTGGGTTCCCAGTGATTCTTTCTTTTAGGACTCCAGATGTGTCCTTCGTAAGGGATGGCCATGAGTAGGCCACCTTCTGTTCTACCACACAGTGCAGTTCCATTCTTAAAGCATAACTTCTCCTCAGCACATACCCTTACTAGCATTCTGTCTTCTAGACAAACACATTTCATTTCCTTATTCCTGTTTTGTTTGCTTGTTTGAGACAGAATCTCAGTCTATAGTGTTGTCTGCCCTGGTACTCACTATGCAAACCAGACTGGTCTCAAATTTAAGATGATCTTCCAGCTTCTGCCTCTACTTCTGGGATTGTAGATAAGGGCCACCATGCCTGTTGAATTTTGTGTGTCTGTTTGTGTGTGTGTGTGTGTGTGTGTGTGTGTGTGTACATGAACATGGTGCATATATATATATATATATACATATATATGTATATGTATATATATGCATAAGTATTGTGTTTATGAGCCAAGGTCACAGTTTGACCATTTCAAACTCATTGTCACTGTAGCAGAGGCTGCCCTTGACCCTCCTGCCTCTACCTATCAAGCACCAGGACTGCGTTTATGAGCTACCAAGCTAGGCTGTCAGAGTTTTGGTGGTGGGGGTGGTGGGAGGTTTGTTTTGTTCTGTGTTATTGAGTCAGGGTTCTCACTATGTAGGATTGGCTGGTTTGAACTTCACATGTAAACCATGCTTGCCTCAAACTCACAGAACAAGTTTTAAAATTAACATGTGATCTAGACTCTTAAGCTGAAGCTGACAATATGATTTTCCCTGTTGTTCGGGAGTAAGACCACATCCCTTGCTGCAGGCCTCTTCTCTGCCAAAATGACACATGCTTCTCAATATGAGATGAAGGCATCCCCAGGGCTGAGGAAAAGCATGCCTGAGCATTCTCTTTCATGCTCTGAGAAAACATGCTAGAAATTTGCTAGTAGCTCCATTCAGTTGGCTCCTGCATTTTAACTTTGTTGGTTCTTGACACCAGCCTGTCCACTGCACATTACCAGATCCAAAGCAAGGAGACCAAGCATGTGTTTCTCCTTCCAAGTTAAGAGTCCTCAAAACTTGCTTCGTTTTGCTGTTTCAATCAATGTGATGAGGAGCCCCAGGCCATTTGTCGTGGACCTTGTGGGTAACTCTCCTTTTTCAAAGTGCATTTCTAGTTGGAGGTTAAACTAGACTAATGCCTTCCTCATTTATCTTCGTTTCCCTCTGAACACACACACACACACACACACACACACACACACACACACACATGCCCCCCTAAGCAGGTCCTCATTGTGTAGATTTGAAACTCTGCCTCTGACACATTTCTATGTGCTTGGACTCTATGAAAACACCCTGGATAGCTCCATGGAGTTACCCAAATGTATATTTGTAATGTACTTGTGCCGAGATACAGAGCATTGAAGAACAAATCCAAAGATGCTGTCAGCCACTGGGAGAGACTGCTACCATTTAAAGACAGTCATCTGAGGTCACACAGAGATCTGACAAACTCTAAGGATATGTTAAGACATAACAAAATCAAGGGTCTGTGGAACCCTAGAGACTGAATGAAGGTGACTCTGCCGAAGATGAGTGGTCAGAAGTTAATGACCGCATCCTAGATCAAGGATAGTTAAGGAGAGTGGCATTGAAGTTTATTATTGAACCCACCCAATTTCATATGGTGATCAATTTACCATCCTTTTGTCTCTGGGTATCACACATATCATCCTACCCCTTTCCACAAGGAGTAAACATGAGTCACTTTGATTTCATACTTACATTGATTCCTGATAGATAGTATACACATAAATGTTTTCCATCCATTGTATTTACCTTTTTTACTAGGTTTCTATTTATATATTTTTTTTATTTGGGGCTATACTGGGGATTGAACCTTGGGCCTGGTACATGATAGGCAAACAATCTTCCACCAGGTTCTGTTTCCAACCTTCATTCTGTACTTTGTCTTTGGACAGAAGGTCTCATTAGCTTACCTAGTCTGTCCTTGTCCTTGAACACCTTCTGTACCCCCAGCTTAGATCCTCTAGCCCCAGCTTCCTGACTAACTGGGATTACAAGCTTAGGCAAACAGGCCTTTTCCCTGTACCTTCCCCTGGAGGAAGATGAGTCCATGTGTTTCTCTCTGGAGAGGGACATAAACTTTTGGCTCTTCACCCTAAACTTCCCTTTTCCCTATAGTCTCCATGCTGTCTTGAGAATTGGCAACTTAACTTCTTGCGTTTCTGGTAATGGGAAACTTCTTACTGGGTATCAAAACACTGAGGTCAGAAGTGTGCCAAAGTCAGGCAGTCGAAGCTGCACCAGTGTTGGACTGCTCACACAAGTCAAGAAGGTGTCATCTTTGTATACTTGATCCTGATCAAAGTCTATTACTTTAAAGAAACTGAAAAACATGGGTCTTGAAGGCTCATCCTGCAAAGAATGCTTCCTTTTTTGCCTGCAGTCATGGTTCATGCAATTAGCCATTTATTCCTCTCAGAAAATATCCTGACCACAGTCCCCAGCAATTGGTCCCAAGTAACTCAGGAGGAGATAGAGTCCGGAATCAGGGTCAGCTCTGAGATCTGACTCTGTGTGGGGAACACAAGTGACCATATTACAAAAGCCTCCAGTGATATGACAAAACAATGGTGACATATAGAAGGTTATGGGAGGTCAGAAAAGCCTGTGACATTTAGGCTTTGAGGCAGAGCTACAAGGGACCTCTGCCACATCCGATCCATTTGGTCATGTAGAGAAAAAACTGTTCCACAGAGGAAATGATCTAACGATTATGTTATTTGATAGCAGTATCCAGGCATAATTAAGAAAACAGCTGTGCATTTGGAAATCATGCCCGTAACTGTCACTCATCTAAAATGCAAACAATAAAGTAAAACCCAGTGCCCTTGGCCAGCACCCCAGGAGAGAATTTGCAGCACATAGTTGAGGAAGTTCATGTTTATGCAGGTGAGATGGTACTGATGCCACTGGGCAGTTTGTTCCTCACCTGACCTGAAGGTACATTCCTTCCTGTTCAGTTTGAGGCAAGTAATCCTTCTGGCGAGCAGCCATGAATTGACAAAGCAGAAAACAAAAACAAAAACAAAAATAAAACCCGCAGCTGTTGGAAGGCTGTGTATATCACATACTACTTACGAATGAAAGATTGTCAGAAGAAATGTGAATCGAGGTTTGTGTGGTGATTTTGGAGAATGAGAGAGAGAAGGGGATGGAGTGAGATAGCAAAGGGGAGAGAGGGAAGGAGGGAGGGAGGAAGAGTAGAGGGAGGGAGGGAGATGAGAGAGAGACAGAGACACACAGAGAGAGACAGAGACAGAGACAGACAGAGAGTGCTTTTCCTGGTCTTCAGTGGTCCACTGAAAGAGGTCATCAGCTCAGAAGCTAGATGTGGAGTTTTGTCAAGATGCCCAATGTGGATGAGTTGGCGTATCTGGCTCTAGCTCCTTGGATCAACCTGGCCTTCACTGTAAATCGGCTCCTCTCCCTTAGGGGAAATGGGCCTCATCAAAGTGGGAAACGATCTGGCTTTTAATTCTCGTGCTGCTTCTTGCCTACTGTGTGCCTTAAGAAAATCATTGTCCCAATATCTTCAGGATTTGTTGTGGTCATGCAGATGACTTGGTGTAAGTTGCTCTCCTTTCCTGTGATTTCAAAAGCTCAGCCCATCCATGCCTCAGGGGATGTCATCGGGAACTCCAGTGGGTTGTAACACGCAGTAGCTCGTCAACAGAGGTTAGGTCCTGACCTCCTTGGCACTAGCCCCATCTCACCTTCAGTGAAACAGTCTTTCCTTGTTTTATATGCTTAATTCTTCCATTGTCATCTTTAAGATAGAGCCCAAGCTCACATATGTATTAGAGAAAATGCTGCTACTTCACAGTAGGGATCATTATGAAGAGCTATACTTCTCTACTTGAACTATTAAGTTTAATAGGACAGAGGCTGGTTATCGACAGAGTTAAATAATTTGCAAAACAATAGGAAGTTGAGGACATATTGTTTTTGCTAGGATAAGAGATTTTTACACTGACTACTCTGAATCAAAGCTGTATTTGCCGAGAAAAAATAACGTGTCTTTATGGTGTTCCATTTTCCACGTGTGTCAAGGAGTACAGAGTCAAGGGAAGTGTGCTTCCCCTGCATTCCAAGGGCACTGTATCATTCTTTAAATTTAATTCTGAGGGTTTCATTTTCTTACATTCCTTTATTTAATGTGTGTGTGTGTGTGTGTGTGTGTGTCCAAATGCCATGGCACACATGAAGAACACACACATGTGGATGCTGAGGGTGTCAGGCTTTACCCACTGACCCACGTTAAACAGACTGCCATGGACCTAAGCTTCAGGATTCTTCCTAGGTGTTCCTGAACTCTGTTGTTTCTATGCAGTTTCAGGTCTCACATTCCTTGTGCTCTTTCTTTCCTGGTGTTCACTTTACAGTTAGAGAGCAAATGCTAGCCAAATAACTGTTCACTGTCCACTGCTATGAAGTTCTGTACAATGCTACTATCTTCTTAAGAGCTCTTTCTCCATCTTTGGAAATAATGGAGGAAAAAATTCTTGTCCCGGGATGCAGCTCAGTCGACAGAGTGCTTGCTTATCGTTTGTGAAGCCCTGGTGGGTCGATCCCCATCACCATCTATCCTTAGTAATGAGCCGAAGGTCAGTCTGACCTACATGACCTCCCGTCTGAAAAAGAAAATGTTCTTAAAACATAAGCACTGTTTGAGAAAGAATGGGCCTGTGCAGATTCCTAAGGATGCAGCCAGTATGCCCCAAGTATTCTCCCCCCGCCACTAAAATGCCACAATTATTTGACCTTATTAACAGCCTAATCACACCAGAGGAAAACACCTTGGAAATGTGTTGTGAGTGCCCCCCCCCTGCCCCCAGGAACACAATGTGTACATGTGGTCTCCTGTACTAGGCTAGTTTTCATTTTCAAATGTTAATTTTTTCATTTAATAAAATCTACTTTTCTTTCCCTCAGTCTGTAGCCTTATGACTTTCTCAAATATTGCCAGATAACAAAGGCCCCTTTCTAGGGTGATCCATGGTGCTCAGATTGGGGGGCTTTTCCTTTGTGGATTTCTCAATAGCAGACAGATTAAGGCCATATTTATCCTGTCAATGTGGCACCTAGTTGCACGCCTCATAGCCTCAGGGCAGATGAGGTGATGGGTTCTGGTTCCGTGATCACCCAGTTCATCACTGAGGAAGCACGGGCAACAGTGAGGTCACTTCTTAAGTTTGGTTGCCTGCTTGCTATAAGTACCCATGAGGACGGAGCCTTCTCTAGTTCAGATTACCTGTTTCTTCTCATGGTGCCTCAGCTCACTCACTGTTTCTGAGTCTCACTAATTGTACTGGCATTTTTGCCACTGCAGGGGATGGACCCAGGGTCTGCCATATGCTAGCCAAGCACTGTTCCACTGAGCCACACACACTCCCCACCTCCCCGCAGCTGCCTCAATTGTAATGATGTAAGGCAGTCTCCTGACACCTGTGAGACTTGTCATAAAATAGACAGTAGTTCTAACCAGTTTTACAATACTGCTTTAGTTACATTATCAGTTCAAGTAGCTTACACTTTATCAACATTAGACATTACAGATGGAATTGCAAGTAGCCGTACATAAGCTATTAATATCAAACTTTTGTACTGAAGCCAAAGCATCGTTATGTACAGTTTCTCCGACAGAATTACACAGTGATTGTTTTTTCCCAGAAAGTCTGAAGGGCACACCCAGGAGCACTGATGGTAGAGGGCTTCGGAGTAAGCAAAGGCCTTACAAACATTCTCCTTTGGAGTACAGAAAATACAGTTACCAGACGTGGGTTTCACTTTTACAACCTGTACCGGGTGAAATTCGTGCCATCATACATACAGTCCAATTTCCAGAGAACATCTCTCTTCTGAGGGGCAGCCCAGCAGCTCACTGCAGAACAAGACTCAATCATGGTTTCTGTCCTATGCAATGCTTAGGCTGGTTTGGTGTTTTTCTTTCCCCATTCTTTTGGAAATGAAAACCAAACACTCTTTCCTGGGACACTGAAATGTTTCAAAAGGAGGAATCACATTTTACAAAGATATTTGACATGGAGACCCCACACGAGTGACTTGGAAACCAGCCTGAGTTGGACATACTATGCATTGAGTATCAGGAATGCAGTCTCATGTTGCTACGTTAACATGAACTGGACACCCAACTTGAAACAAAATCATAGGAAAATGTGACTGAAGACACACTGAAATCGCAGCGGTGCAGCAAAATACCAAAATAGCGAAAAATACAATTGCCCATTAAGCTCTTACTGAAAATATAGACAGAAAAGCCAAAAGACTGCTTTGTGTGAAAGCGAATGCTTTTTATAAACAAGGGAGAGAAGGAGTGCCTAGGTCATCATGTCGGAGATTGTCCTCTCTGCTGTAGGCTGTAGAAATGAGCCTCCTTCAAGATCTGGTTAATGTGCAAGTAAAGAGCTTGGCCTTGGCACAATACATAGTCCTCGTGGGAGAACTCAGGGATATTGGAGTTAAGTTCAGCAATGTTCTGGTTTAAGCTGCTTTCTGGCACACTCTCTCGATTGGGGTTATTGATGTTGCTGTGGCTCCTTTCATTAGCACTCCTTGACGACTGGAAGGAGAAAGACAGAAGGGGGATCGCTATTACGATACTGTCATCATTTTCCTGTTCAGCTTGATGAACACCAGCATCAAACTCTATAAAAGACTTCACAGTTTATAAACATAATCACTTAAGCTTGTTCATCCCCTCCTGACCACAACCCTATCAAATAGTCCCCATATTTACACAACAGCAAACAGATGTCCAATGAGCCCCTAAAGTCCCCTTGCTAGGAAGGGTCAGGGGCTGGACTCCAACACAGGCATTCTTACTCCCAGTTGCCCCATATATCTTCTGCTCCCATTCCTTCCAATTACCTGCATCAAGGAAGGAAGTTCTTGACATCCAGGAGAAAAGAGCAATCACTGCTGTAGAACGTAGTGGGAATTAGGACCAAAACAAGTAATATGGGAGGTGGGGACAAGTGCACATGTGATAAAGAAATGATTAAAAGCATACTCTGTTCACACCTACTTGTACACACAGACACACAGACACACACACACATACACACAAACACACACACACAACATGGCTCTGTACTTTTCTCCTGAGCATGGACATAAATGCTCTTCTTAAATTAATTCAACACTCTATTCATATCCTCAAATGCATTTCACCTATTTTTTTATTTTTTTATGTGATGCAACCATCTGTTGACACCTGATTGTGGACTTTGAGTAGTGTCCGTATTTGTACCCGCTCTTTAAATTGCTCTGCTTTGAAATAACTTCTCCCAGTCTTTGCCGTATGGGTGGTATTACTTGGGAATTCCAAAAGGAGTCATATTCTGAAATTCCATAGGCTGGGATGTAACTCCATGGCAGAGTGTTTACCTAGCATGCACTGGGCCTTGGGTTCCATCTCCAGAAGCCTGTGTTCACACACACACACACACACACACACACACACACACACACACTCACACACACACAGAAAGGAGGAGGTCATCATAAGCACCCCTAGGTGAGTTCAAATATTTAACAGTATTGGTATTGCATTGCTTATAAGGCCATCTTTCCCAAAGACAATATTAATACTGACCAAAACCAAGAAATGACATCATTTATAGGTCTTTCGGTTCTACTGAAGCTACTCCATTGCCCATGAGTATCAATGAACAATATTTATGAAGTGAGATTCATGTATTCAAAGACTGTTCATGAAATGAACTCAGCAATTGCTATCAAATGTGTGAAATAAGTGAAAATGAAAATCAGAGGACACACACACACCTATATATAGCAATCTAGAACTTTCATTTTCACGATAAGGATTGGTTATAAAAGTTCAAAAATTAAGCAAGTTGTCACAATGCATTTAAACGGTCAAGACAACCGTGGTTCCTCTTTACTAGGATGTCTTAATTGTTTGCTTGTTTTGCTCAGGTATAAATATCTGACCAATATAGTAAGCACTGAAATCATCACAAATCACAACATACTTGATTTCTACTATTATAGGTGATAGTATCATATAACAAGGGGCTGGTGATTTGGCTCTATTGGTAGAGCCTGCTTAGCACCCAGAAAACAGGGTTCCAGCCCAGCCCAGAATATCAGGCATTCTAAAGCACTCCTGTTACTCCAAGTGGTGGATCACAAGTTCAAGTTCATAGTCATCTTCAGCTACATAGGGACCTTGAGGTTATCCTGAGCTGTATAAAACCCTGCCTTTAAAAAGTTACGTTCAGCCACACAGACAGGAAGAAAATAACTTAAAATCTTTGTGAAGAAAAAGTAGATCAGCCTCCGGGTTTTTTGATTTATAGTATTTGTTATTTGACTACAGAGAGACAATATTATTATGACAATGTTAATTGGTGGATTCTTTTACAACTTCAGAATTTTTTAATCACTGACAACCATAAATAATGGAATGCTTTTTATTCATAAGGGAAGACACTGACTGGGTCCAGTGGCACACACCTGTGATCCCAAGCACGTGGGAGGCTGAAGTGTGAGGCTATGGAGGCCAACCTGGATTACATATTGAGCTGAGACCCTGTCACAACAAGCAAATAGACAATAGCCAAAAGAACAAAATAAATGCAACTAAACTAAACTATACCACATCCACCAGTAAAATAGAAACTTCTGGACCAGTAACAATGACAACAGAGTTATATTTATGCCAGTATAGAAAGTAGCGAAGAAAGTTTAAATCACCACGCACACAGTAGTATTTTCCAGGTCGAGAATTGCTATTTATCTAACAATTGACCTCTGATGATACATCCTGGTCTGTGTGACAATCTTCCTATGAGAATGAACTTGAGGAGAGAATCTCCACTTAACCAAATGTTTAATGTAGGATCCACTGGGAGGAGGTTTGTTTCTTGATAGGCACAATTGTTATGACAGCTTAAACTGCTCTCCATACACAGTCATATACTTTATTGGACTTGAGTTTCAGAAAGAGAACAAGTCCTTTAACCAGAAGACACTGAGAGTGGAAAAATTTTAGGACTGAGCAAAACTGGCGGAGGTGTAAATGCCTCTCCCATTTCCTCTGTGCAGAAACATGTCTGCAGAATGTTTGTCTTACTTAGAAGGTTCACACTTCTTCAAAAAAATGTTTAAAAGTTTTACACATATGTGCCTCAGTATATGCGTGTGCACCACCTGTGTATAGGTGCCCCGGAGGCTAGAGTAGGGTGCTGGACCCCCTGGAGTTGGAGTTATTGACGTCTGTGCCCACCAAGTGTGGGTGCTGGGAGCTGAGCCCAAGTCCTCTGCAAGAGCACCCAGAACACTAACTGCTGAGCCGTCTCTCCAGCCCCACAAAGCACACTCTTACTCCCTGAATTTTCAACACAGCTTCAGCACTGGAATCTATGCAAGACCCCTGCAGATTCATGCACACAGCAGAATGAAACCATATTTATGAAGAGTCTGAAGAAGGAGATTTCACCATTCCAAGTTGAGAAGGGTGCTTCGCAGTGATCATTTATGTAGCCCAGGCCTCCGTTCAAAGCAAGGTGCAGATTTAATACATTTATTAAATCTGCACCTTCACCTGACAGCAAAGGGGGCTTGGATGACAACAGAGAACCACTGCAGTTCTACTTAGGGACAGGCCACCGTCACCGTTTTTTGTTAGTCAGTTTGACTCACAGCCCTGATACGCCTGGGCCCCAAGTCTCAGAGAATCTTGGGTAGGCACACATCATTTCCACACGCAGTCGGTCCAGACAGATGCTTGCCTGATTCCCAGTGGAGAAGGACATGTATCCCCAGCACTGCTTAGACACAAACTAGGTAATTCTGGAGTCCCTAAAACGTGCAGTGCCCTGAGAATGTCAGCATCAAGCTATTGGGATGAGAGACTTGTAGTAATGAATGCTGACTGAGGAGAAAGTCATCTGCAATTGGTTGTGTGGAATGGAAGGAATGGTAATAGGAAGAGTTTGACAGAACAAGAGCACAAGCAGGGTGAAGAACGGTTGGGGAGGCAGGCAAAGCTGCTTTTGTGATGTGGTTGGTGCCTCCTGAAAAAATTAATGAGAGATGCAATGTGCAAGAGAAGACATGGCTAGGACAATCAGGGGCTGTCAACGTCATTGCTGAGACGTCTGTAGGAACAGGTATTCGAGCTGAAGAGACAGGCATTTAGGAAGGTGAGTCTACAGGATGGATGGGCAAGGGGGACAAAGGGCAGAAACCACCCAGAAAATTTTGCAGAGTATTCAGGAAGAGGCAACGTAAGCTTCAATTACCATGACAGGAATGTAATGAAAGGGGCATATGTGGTACCCACTAAAGAAGGAGAAAAGAGTCAGTGAGAACACAGCTTAGACACAGAAGGTCATCCCAAGTCCAGGAGAGAACTCCTGGCAACTGGTGTTTTGTAAACATACCAGCATTTGGGAATAGCAGGTCTAGAGTTGAGTTCTCCAATGTGTTGTATAGCAGTGGAAGAGGGTGGCTGAAGAAATTAAGGTTCAATCACAGTTGCATGAACAGAAATGAAGGCATAGAACAGATTGGAATTAAAGTGGAAAAAAAAGAATGCACTAGGAGAAATATCAGGTCAGTCAGGAGGTGGAAAAGAACTCAGCTGGCCAATGAAAAGGCTGATGAAGAAAGGGAAATGGAGACAATAAAGAAGACTATTACTATGGAATATCATCATAAAAGCAGAATGGGATTCATGTCTATGTTTATGATACTGAACTATGTAATGCTTCTTAAGTGTAAAACAGGTTAATCTAAGATTTTTCTGTCTTCAAGCTTTATCCCAACTCCACCCCCCCCCCCCCACTTCAGAGTTATTCCTCTCTGCTGGAGAGAACTCCAAAAGAATAAACAAATTCACCCTACATACCCACGATATCACTGAAATTATACCATGATGTTTACTAATTGAAACTAACAGTCCTAACCACACCCATCAGAGCACCTAAAGTAAGCACTCCCAAAGTTTCCACACATTTAAATTGGCAGGTCCACAATTCCTAATCCTGCTGAAACACTGGGCAATCTCATGAATCATAGGATACCCAAGTAAATATGCCATTGAATTGCAACTACTTTCCAAATGAGCAAGGAAATATTGTACATGTGTTAAATTCTCTGTACTTACAGGGTACCCAATCTATGCTTCCTGGAGATCATAAGATAAAATTGAACAGGAAATTGAGTCCTAAGTTGTTTTTCAACTCAGTCTATGATAGAAGATATACTATGTCACCTGTCTGAACTAAGTAAACAGGATTTGACCAAACAAATTTGCAAGCAGAAAAGATGGCTAGCAATCATCACCTATGGAAAACATGTGGACATGTTTATCTCCAGTTCATTCAAAACTCTGATTCTAACATTCAGTTGCAGTATCAGATTGCTTGCCCTGCCTTGGGATGCTCCGTGGAAGAGGTTCCTTAAAATGTTTACAGCCAAGTAGGCCATCTTTGGCAAAACTTTCTCCCCATTCTGAACATATCTTCTAAGGAGATCATTTCAATCTGTGTCTTACTATTTGGTTTCTTTGATGGTGTTCCTTGATAATCTTAATTTGTTCTACTTTTAACAACTATGTGGAGTCAACTACATGGAATTAGTTATATTTATTGACTAAGATAATTTTTTGATTTACTTGTTATTTAATCTATATAAGTAAACTCCAGTAGCCCTCAAAAAAAAAAGATAAAAATTAATGTAATTTCAGAGGGTTCCCATTTTTTGGTCATCTATAAAACACAACTGTTGACCTCTCTTTAGTTCAGCAACAGTCTCAGACCTCTATCCTTCCTCCTCCTGGGATGTGGGGGGAGAAAAGGTATCAATAGTCTTACCCAGCATGGTACAATTCCAGGGACCATGTGCCTATTCTTGTAATAGTGGAATGGTAACTTATGAGAATAACCAGCTGCTCCCTTGATTGGATTTGAGGCCTGCTCCATACGAGGGAATTCATGCCTGGTAGTGCAAACATGTTCGAGTTTTATAGCTAGGGAGGTCATAGGCCCTGAGGTGGGCAGCAAGGGAAACTATTGTTCTTTTACTAAATGCTCATGTTGTCAAACTGCGTTCTAAATATTTATGTTTATGGCCATAGGTCTGTGCTGTGCTCAGCCTTGGTCGGAGAAGCTTCTTATTGAAGTGGGTAGTGGTTAATGCAGAAAATCAGTACTGTTCAAAGTGCTGAAAATAAGTAACTCTGTGAGTGCTCGTCCAAAGGAGGGACATCTGCATCAACCTCCCTCCACCCAAGGCTCAGGAAGCACTGTAAAGAGAGGGCAGAAAAATGTAAGAGCTGGAGTCCAGGGAGGAGTGCTGAGCAATGGCTATCTTCTGAACCTGACACAGCTATTGCACAGATGAACTCATGAGGGTTGTGGTTACCTGCACAAGACCTGCATGATACCAAACCAGTTAAAAATCCGCTACTGAGGCCTCACCCATAGCTAAGGAACTACTGTCAGGTGATGGCTGCCAGGGAAGGGAGGGTCACATTCCTTTGGGTGGGTAGTCACTGTTATGTTGCCCATAACCCAGCAGATAGCCCTATGGACATGCACACCTGGGCAGCACTAATGGGACTCATAATAAAAAAGAAAAAAACTGAACATGAACGTGGGAGGGAAATATGTTTGGGGTGCCCAGGGCAGAGTTGGAGGGGAATATTGGGGCTGATATGATCAAGATATATTACAGACATGTGCCAAAGGTAGTTAAAACGAACCAGCACAGACCCCAAACTGCTGGTACTGGAGAGAAAGGATTTAAAACAAGTATTTTGGCAAATGTTCCATCAATCTTCTGAACTTACCCTACTTAAAACCATGGCCTGACATGGGGACAGTCTCTACCAGTTGTGAAAAATCAAGGATGCACAGAATTCATCTTTAAATGTGGGCCCCTTATTCTATTTTTCTTGCATTTGTCTTACTGCTGCTGCTCCCTTGGAATCTGAGCATCGAGGTTTCCAGTAGTTTCCTATGTCATTAGTAGGAGACTAAAGCATCTGAGTTCTGTTCTAATCACTCACATACTTCCTTTCCATTCTCTATTTCTTGTT
Organism: Eospalax fontanierii; assembly: GCA_035773235.1. Classification (NCBI taxonomy): domain Eukaryota; kingdom Metazoa; phylum Chordata; class Mammalia; order Rodentia; family Spalacidae; genus Eospalax; species Eospalax fontanierii. The sequence continues at coordinate 51,172,138 of CM069525.1, forward strand.
CTACTCAGTACTCAGAAAAATACCGGAAAGCCATTGTTCTTTGCAAGTAATACGGACATGCACAGAACCATTCAGGTGTCTTTATGTTTGCATTACCATGCCTTGTACCTTTGGTCCAGGGGGCGAATTTATAAGTCTTGGTATAATTGTTCAAGATGTAAGCATTGGAAATACACACCACTATTCATGCTCTCCTGACTATATGCAACAGAAAATCGATGAACCAGGAACATAAATTGACTGACATTTTCACCAGAATCTACCCATGTTCTCGTCCCAGAGGCATGATATCCATTAATAAACCTTTCACCTCTTGCTTACAAAAGCTGAAAGTGAGTAGTACTCCCTCATTAACTCATAAGATTCATCCAGAAACTTTTACAATTCACCCATCACACTAGACTAATTATATGCTTCATGGAAAACAGTACTACAGAGCAGGCAGATCCCTGTGAGATAGAGGGCAGCCTGGTCTACATAGAGAGTTCCAGGCAGGCTGGGACTAGGAAGACCCTCTCAGAAAAAACAACAACAATAACAGCCAAAAAACACTACTGTGTTGCCCAACACTAGTCATTAAGGTTAAGTCTCTTGAATTTCCAATGCAAACAATATTACAGATTTTCATAATCCCTATGCAACCTCCAATTTCATTTTTAGTTTTTCCAAGAGACAGAATGAAAAACTAAACTCTTATGTAGGTGAAGTGTATGTACCACCCAAATGCAGGAGCTGGGGGCAAGATTCTCATTCACTGTTTCTAAGAGGGCGAAAATGTCTATAACCTAATTCCTCCTGGGTACGTTTAGCAAAGTCTTCTTGTGCTGCCCTTTCCTGTTCCGTGTCAAAGTAAAATCATTCTTACAAGCTCTGGCTCAAAGCCACTGCGGTGAGTGTCAAGACTTTTGTGATGGATCTTGGGATGGTTCTCTTTCCATTGAGGAGATTGATAGGAATGTCTCAATGTAGGCAATGAACGAAATAGAGAAGCTATGTGATCATACTCCCTACCTCTATGTCCTGAGGGTCCTGGAAGGCCTGGTCCTTCATACTCCTCTTAGAATGGGGGGAATGCTGGTCTTCATCTTCGTTGTCATCTCTTCTCCTTTTCCTGAAAATCGTTTTCAAAGAGAGAGGAAATCTCATCATCCAACTGTTGATCTTTCTGGAGCTTACCTTGCAGCTGCATGTCAATCATAAATTTGGGGACTTGTCTCGGAAAACATCAGTCACTTCCGTTCTAATAAATTCAATTTTGGATGCAGATTTCACTAGGTAGGAGAGGAAAACCATTAAAAGTGAACTCTAAGTATATTCAAAGTGTGAGTTCAGTGTCCTCAAATTAGCTTCCTATTTTAAACTGATTTACATTCTTTAAATGTACGCTCAATTTTTAAAACTCTACCTGATTTGATTCATTGTCTTCATCTGCTGAAATCAGAGCTCCGGGTTACCCACTTTTAAGCCCTGCCATAGGGTAACTCTGAAAATACGTGTGGTTTCTACTGTCTATTTGCTGTTAAGTCCTTTTTGCCAGTGACGAAGGGACACTGAAGACCCACTGTCATGTCATTCCTGTTGCTATAACAACAAATATTATGTCACTGTAGCTAGTTTACTTGACTGGCACCCTGACATTGTGGCACTTGTCTTAAAGTGTTTTAAGATATGGTGGCATATGCCTGCAATCCATGTCCTTTGGATTCAAGGCAGGACACCTTCAGTTCCGTTCCAATGTGGGCTAAGCAGTGAGTTCCAGACCAGACTGAGCTATTATACACAGAGACTGTCTCAGCGAAAAATGTTTAATCATCATATCATTTTTGTCAGGTTACATTGTGGTATTTGTCACCATAATTCTTTTTTTTCTTTCCTGTTTTTATGGAAGGTTTCACTCTGTAGCCCAATATTTTCTCAAAGTCACTATGTAACTCAAGCTGGCCTTAGAGTTGCTGCAATCTTCCCACCTTGCTCTCAAGAGTGCTGAATGCTCACCTTGATATTAAAATTCTTGAAGACACACTATAATTGATTAGATAGATACTTTTCTCATTGCCTAAGTAGATATTATTTCTAAGGGTTTGGTATTCTTTATGATTCCCAAGTCATTTTCATGGTTTTTTTACTCATCAATCTAATTCTCATTTTTTAGAGACTAAGTACTGACTAGGTATCCAAGTGTTGGTAAATTGGTTATTGAACACCTGAGACTTTTTTTTCTTATGTAGTGTATAACAGAACAGAGAGAAGTACTGAGAATGTGGGCTTTTAAAGTACATACCTCTCTGGATCTGCTTCGTTGTGTCAGTTGCTAACGTCTTAACATTGGGGAAACAGATCAGAGAAGTGATGTGACTTGATAGTAAGACTGCTGAAACCGTGATGCAAGTACAGTTCTCTTTTTACTGGTTTATGTTTGTCCTCTATAGGAAGTGAACCATCAGTGTACAATTGGATGTGCAGTCGATTTCTTTATGGAAAATAAGTTGTCAGTATAAATAACTTTGTATTATTTGTGTGCAGTGCTGTTTAATTTTTTCCATAACAAATACACAGTTTTTTCCAGGTATGTCAGCCAAAGCAACATCAGAAGTGTTCATTGGCCTTAGATAAGGAATATTGTATTAAGTCTAGCTTCCTTCAAACATACCGTTTACTGTCACATAACTATGTTCTTAATTCCAGTAGCATTTTGGTAATTCAATCCCTAAATTAATATTTAGTATATTCTTCTTTGAGTGCCCCCCAAACTCATTACATGATCCAAATCAATAATCCAATATAACAATTTAAGCTGGCTGCATGGTTTTAATGCTGTATCAATCAACCTTGAAATACTTTCCAAAATCTTACTTTCTATGAATTGACAATGTTCCAGCACAAAGTCTTTGCAAATAAACAGACAATATCTGAGTGCCATGCTTTTGCCTACAACAATAACAGACCTATCATATTTCCCAAAGAAATTATGTACTATATATTATATATTTAATCCACACAGAAGAAAAAAAGCATTTTGAAGCTGAAAAGACAAGGGATCTGTATTGAGTCTCTGTGTTATCAACCAACTCAATAGCTTTCAGTAAGTGAACTAACCAGGCTAAAGCTAGCAAAACTGATTATCAAGAAACATGGTTGGGTTAAACAAATTCTAACAACATAATAAATGAAAAAAAAACCATGTAGAATACTATTATTATATAATACTATGAGCACACTGATACATATATATACAAAAGTGAGTGAAAATGCAAACATTTACCTCACTCCACTTACTGAGCACCCACTGCCTTACAGACCCTCTTCCAGGTTCTGAGGCTTAAGCATACACCACAGCTCCTGCCCTCACAAGACTGCATGGTAGTTTTGAATCATGAGTTATTGTATTTTGATCTCGTTTCATTGAAACATTCAACATGTTACATTTACTTTTTAAACAAAAATGAAAAAGGTGTGAAAGAATTATTTTTCATGTAAAACTGAGTTCTAGTGCAGTTATAATGAAACATGAACTGGGCTTGGGTAAAAACATACTTCATCAATGAAAATATCTAAGAAAATTATTACGGTTCATCAAGAAAGGTTTATCTCTGCGCAATGGGACCGTGGATAACACTGGCTTCCTTTTAATTTTTAATATTTGTATTGATCTCTTGAGAATTTCTTATCATATTCAGACCCTTCCCCTTTATTGTACAATATCAGTCCTCGAAATAGTCTACAGTTATTATGAACAGCTAGCATAAAGGATGTATAGACTGATAAAGATCTACACAACCTAGGACAAATTGGGAGCAATATACTACTTTTCAGAGAAGCAGAAAAGCAAGTTGCTAGGGTACCTAGGCAATCCCATGGAAGAACTCAATGTTAGAAAACCTAGAGGATTATGTATGTCCCTAAATGGTGGCTTCTTGCCAGGGACCTCCCAGAAGGCAGCAGCCCCAGCCCCAGAACCTGGGTAGCAAAACACCAAAACTGGCCTCTTCTCCAGGAAATGGTTATGTGCTGCTTTTTCCAAGGTGAAGGGCGGGGCGAGACGCGGAGATGCTTCTGCAGGGCGCACCACTGCCGTCTCTAAATCAGGGAAACGGCTCGCCTCCAACCCTGGAGAAAAATCCATCTTTTCCGCTGCTTCTCTGTGGAAAACTCAGAGGCGTTGGCTGAGGAAGCCAAGTAGAATGAAAAGGGGGGGGGGGTGAGAATGAACTGGAATCAGCGGCGGTGACTCCAGCACGGAAGCCTTTTTTAGTCCCGCCTTCGGAACCATAGCAACGGCTGCAGGGAGCACCTGAGCCACCGGAAGCATGCAAGGAAGTGGGGAGGCAGGCAGGCAGGGAGGAGGACTATAAGATTGGCAGGTTTGGGGATTGCTTGGGAGCCTAGTGAGGTCACTTCCTAGAGAGGTCTACCTGGATATTTCTTCTAATGCTAAGTGTTGGAACCACTGATATAAGGGACATGCTGACGACTGCCCATACGTGAGATGTACACCAGTCCCCTAGACATATTTCTCCCACTCTTGGACTCGCACTGTCTTCTTTTGCAGCCCTCAAGCTTGTGATTCTAACTGCCCAAGACGCAATTGATGGACCAGCCCACAAGTGGGGCCTCTCCAGGAATATTCTCATTTTCCCCTCCTAAGTCTCCCTGCCCATGGTCGTGCCCTGGGCAGAAAGGAAGGCCATGCTCCTCAACAACATTCATTTATTTAATCTTAATCCTTTGTCACCAGCAGCACCATCTCCTGTCCTTCCAAACTCCACTGTTCACACACTGTTCCTTACCATGTACTAGGCCCATGGCTGTGAACTATCCTCAAGCACACTTTTGGAGCACCTTTCTCCCTCCTCCCTAATCTCCTGGAAGTGCCTCAATAATGGGAATAGACACTGTCCACATCCTTCCAACCTACATCCTCTCTATGCTGCTTACAGCATCCCTCCAAGAACACCAACACCAACGCTTCTCATACTATTAATCATTCCTTGAAAAAACAGAAGCAGGAGCTGGGTAGATGGCTCAGTTGTTAAAGTGACTGCCCCAGAAAGCATGAGGACCTGAGTTTGTATCCCCAGCACGCAGCAGCATTGTTTGTAACCCCAGAATAGGTAGGGGATAGTGGCCACAGACAGATCCCTCAAGATTACTGAGAGACCCTGTCTCCAAAAATAAGCTGGAAAGCAAGTGGAAAAGACACCTAGTTTTGACCTCTAGCCTCTACACTTGCACGCTCATGGGCATGTACACACAAGTACAGACACACAAAAGAAAAAAACAGAAGCAAGTACTCATGAACATTTCTTACAACACTGGGTCTGTATCTGTAATGCATGCTGTCCATCTTGTGAAAGTAATAGGATTCTTCTTGAAGCCAAATATTCACCTGGAACCTAGGCCCTTCACTCCTCTGAAGAAGTGGGCTTTTTCCATTTATAACTCTTTTCTCTTCATACATAGTATCCATCTTTATTCACTCATTCCATTTCCCACAAGCATGCTTTTTCTCCTGCCCTAAACAAATCAAAGTTTTTAACATATCATCCTGACTCTAAACAAAATAAAAACAGTATATTATGAGCCAAAAAAAAAAAAAAAAAAAAACGTGGCCAGAGTTTGGGAACACAGATTGGAAATGTGCTATGAAGAAAAGAGATGTGATTACCTTTCTAGTAGAGGGCAGAGGATATCATTCTCTTTTCAAGTTAGCAAATTTTTATGATATATCTACTCTAAGAAACAAGACACAGATTTTCCTATACTAAATTCATACTGGCATCTTAGGTTGTACTATTTTGTTATAGAACACTAGGTTTGTATTTGAAGATGTAGGGAAATTTTTGAAAATTATCATTCTAGAGCTTATGCTCTTAACTACTAGAAAATCATATGACTAAGAGTATATGCCTCTGAGAATCAAAGCTTAGAAGCTTCAGAATGCAAGGAGACACTAGAGCACACAGTCAGAAGTATGATTTACCTTTTAACATGACAGTGATTGCCCAAAGGGAGGTTTATGTGCTTAGTCCTTGTCTTAAATGTTAGTGTCAAGGAACTATTCAGACTTATCCGAGCCAAGGAACCATAATGTCAAAGGGGAAAAAATATTCAAATTTAAGCAATGTATGCAAATCTAGACCTCATGTAGGATTGGGGTACATATAGGGCAAGGACTAGAATACACAAGGGCATATAACTGTGGTTATTTCCAGCTTACTAATAAATCACATGATTGGAGACAACAGGAGTTTATGACTGCCAGGATAGTACATTGGAAACTGCTTTGAATTTAATTACTTATTTATTCATTCATACATTTTTGGTGGAATAAGGAACTAACTCACAGCTTCTCAAGTACTATAGACAAGTGCTCTACCACTTAGCTATATGGAATTTGGCCATAAAGAACTCATTTTCAAAGGAGAGCTTATGTGAAATCTTTAAAAACAATTACTCTTCTCAAGGAGTATATAAAAATAATAAATAATAATAAATGCTCAGGGGCTGGAGCGATGGCTGAGCCATGAGAGCATGGGCTGTTCTTGCAAAGAATGAGGATTTGTACCCTAGCACCTATATCAATTCTTAACTTCAGTTCAAGTGGATCTAACGCCATCTTCTGGCCTCTGTGGGCATCACATGACATGGGTACACTTATATACATGCAGGCAAACACTCATACCTATAAAATAAAAATCTGAAAACAAAATAAATGCACAGAGCTGGGCTTACTCAGGATGCTGAGTTAGATCTCAAGTTTAAGACCTGCCTGGGCTACAGAATTCAAAGTCAGTCTTGTTAACCTAGCGAGACCCTGCCTGAACTCTTGATTATTGAGAGCCTCACACATGAGATGTACACCAGTCCCCTACACATACTCCTCCCACTCTGGTACTCACACTGTCTTCTTTTGCAGCCCTCAAGCCTGTGATTCTAACTGCCTTGATTGTCACCCAAGACAAGATTGTTTGACCATCCCACAAGTAGGGTCGCTCTTCAGGAACATTCTCATTTTTCCCTCCTAGGTCCCCCTGCCTGTGGTCATACCCTGGACAGAAAGACCATCAACAACATTCATTTATTTCATCTTAACCCTTTATCATCAACAGCACCGTCTCCTGTCCTTCCAAACTCCACTGTTCACACACTGTTCCTTACCATCTACTACACCCATAGTAATGCCACTACTCTCATCCATGTCTCCTCATCTCTCCCATTAATACCAACAGCATACCCTACTTGTCCCTCTATACCCTCACTCACACCTATGTTGAGCAACTGCTAATCCCTCCATCAATTATAAAGAGGTTTGTTTCCACAGCTATTATCTTTGTCCTCTGCTTGGAGTTTATAATAATGTGCATGTATGGATGGTTTACTAAATCAGAATCTCTAGGGAGTCCAACATTTCTGGGAAGACAAGGAACAAGAAAATTACAGAAGAGCATGTAAGCTCTTTGTGGCATCTACTGCGAGAATGAAGACCATCCTCAGCAATCAGACTATCGACATTCCAGAAAATGTCAACATTACCATAAAGGAAGGGACACACAGTTATTGTGAAAGGTTCCAGAGGAATGCTCCAGAGGGACTTCAATCACGTCAGTGTAGAAAGGAAAAAGAAGAGGCTGCGAGTTGACAAATAGTGGCAGAACATAAAGGAACTGACCACTGTAGGATAGCCAAGTCCAGAACATGATTGAGAGTGTTACACTGGGCTTTCCATTACAAGATAAGGTCTGTGTATGCTCCCTTTCCCATTAATATTGTTACTCAGGAGAATGGGTCTCGAGACAAAATTCAAAATTTCTTAGGTAAAAAATACATCCACAGGGTTTGGATGAGGACATATGTTGCTTGTTGTTTCTCAAGCCCAGGATGAATTAATCCTTGAGTGAATGATATTGAACTTGTTTCAAATTCAGTGACTTTTATTCAGCAAGTCACAACAGTTAAGGATATCAGAAAATTTTGGGATGGCATTTATGTTTCTGAAAAAGAAACAGTGCAGCAAGCTAATGAGTAAGATCTTAGTTATCCAGTTCCTGGATTATAGGAACTCTTTTGGCATAATAAAAGACTTCTATTGATTTGAGGGTGAAAAAGAGCATGTACATATGATAAATGACCATAAATTCATTTATATTAGAATCCTGGAAGAGTTAGGCTTGTGGAGAGTGGGAAGCCCTCTTAGATTTTTCCAAGTAGTTGGTGGGAGAAGGCAATTCTTCACCAAATCCCAGTACCCACAAGTATCACTAATACATACCTATAATTTCAGCATAGGGTAGGCTAAGAAAAACTACCAGGAGTTCAAGCTTAGCCTGGATTACATACCAAGTACTAGGCTAGCCAAGGCTGCATAGAAAGACTTTATCACACACACACACACACACACACACACACACACACACACACACGGTATACCTACCACACACTGAAGTAAATATTGTAGATAACAATAAAAATAATATTGAAACTACTATTGCCAGGACATAAACTAACCTCTTGGCTATTTATGCAGACCAGCACCCTCCTGAGACAGACATTATTACCACTATTAGTTTATTCTTCAGGAAACAGTGGAACATATATGTGGATAGATAGATAGATAGATAGATGATAGATAGATAGATAGATAGATAGTATCAGAGCACTTGAAGAAGAGCACCAAGATTCAGCAATGGCCCTGGTCTGTCAGTCTCTAGATAACACACTGGTTGAGATGGTGGTTTTCTGCACCAAAATTCAAGAATAAACTAAACGACACATTGAGGAAGAATGTAAAATGGCAAGCAAAATAATTTTTGTAAATGGCAATGACAAACATTGTCTAGAAGAAAATGAAAGGAAAAATCATTTAAGAAACTGCTACTATTGCAGGGTATTAGGAAACAACACATGTATAAACAAAATGACACATGTTCTTGTATTCAACAGATGTTCATGTTAAGAACACAATACTAGAAACAGTTTTGTGGGTGTCCTGGTTACAGGGGAAAAAGCAGAACTTAAAAAGCTCATGTCTCTAGAAAAAAAATTCTTTTAACATTTACATAGACATTATTTCTGTTTTCTATATCAGTTATTAAATGATTTTGTCATCCTTCAAGGCAAATGTTAAAGTACATTTCATCTCTTTACTAGGACAACATAATGCATGCTAAATATATAAGGCTTTAACATATAGTCACTGTACAGTTAATGACATTCATTGTGATGATTCCATATGAGTTTCTTTTGTAAAATTTTAGTGCAAAGATGCAAATGGACCTCAGAGTTTTAAGACTTATTTTTTTTATTTGATGTATATGAGTATTTCACCTGCATATGTTTATATATTCAGTGCTTGCAGTACCCAAAGAAGCCAAAGAGGTCGTTGAATCTCTTGGAATGGAGTCACATACATTTGTGACCTGCCACTTAGGTACAGGGAACCAAACCTGGGAACTCTGTAAAACCAGAAAGCTCTCTTAAATGCTGAACTATCTCTTCCCAACCAAGAACTCAGTTTTAAATATACCCATATGGATGAGAAAACCTCTGAAGCAATTATCACAAAATATAATTAATGATGACCATAGGGTGAAGGAACTGTGGGTAAAAATTGTTTTCATTAATACACTTCACAGAAAATTTCCAAAATGAGGTGAAATAAAATTATACTGAAAGAATATATTCATAAAGGTCCATAAAATCTAAAACAAAAAGGAAGAAAGAATAAGGTACCTAGGCTGTTGCCATAATTTAAGGCCAATTTGAAAAAGAAAAGACTTTGGTCCAGAGGCAGGGAATTGTCTGGAGGGACTCTCAGAAGTTGGTAGCTCAGTCTCCAGCTCCAAGTCACCACAACCTCCATTGTGGTTAGTAAAAATCTGATCCTGTCCATGTCCTCTCCACTCCCCTAGCACCTCAGCAACTCCAATCTCCCCCACCCCACATTCAGTTCTCTTTCTAGCTGTGGGAACAGGCCCACTTTTGCTCTTATCCCCCCAGATCTCTAGACTACCCTCTTAGCTCTGCCTGGCTGTGAACACTCCAAATCATACCCTGCCCATTCCCCTACCTTGGTACCCTCTGAAGTCCGTTCACCTGCTGCAGGGAAAGGATTTCAGTGCCTTTTAATAGAGGCCTAGACCTTTGTACACTGCCAGAGAATCCCTGAATAAAGCCTCTTCCTAGCAACCTTCCCGAATTAGGCTGCACCTGCTGGTTAGAGGGGCCCAGACCTTAGGAGAGAGACTGAGAGCATCTAATCTCCCCTGACTTGTGCCTCCAAAGGAACTCCTGAGCAGCTGGACTACAGCCATATGGTCCCCACAAAATGAAATCAAAAGAGAGAACCTGAAGACTTGACCAAGCAGTTTTCCATACTCAATAATAAAACAACCAAGTCACATCAAGTATACAAACAGAATCAAACTGCAACTGAAAAAAGGAAGGCTTGAGTCTCACATCAGAATCACAGACAACAAAAGAAATTCACATGTCAAGATCACAGTGAAAACATTAATACTATGAAAACCCCAGATATGTCCCCACCAAAATTGCCACTCCTACAGAAGAGTTCTACAATGAAAACCACACGGAGACAACCTAGGACACACAGTTTAAAAGAACAACCATAAACATGATCAAAGAATTCAATGAATTTAAGGAATACACAAACAAACCAAAGAACTAAAATAAAACAAGGTTAAGCTTTTGACTGAATTCACAAAGGAGATAGAAGTATTGAAGAAAAATCAGGCTGAAATGAAGAAGAAAGTGAGAAACTCAATAAACCAATTTGAAATGACAGGAGAAACCAATAAAATGAATGAAATGGAAAACAGATTATCAAGACCAGACAATAAATGTTGAAGAATTGGAGCACTCAAGCAAAGATAATTTTAAAAAATTTAAAACTCAGGAATGGAATATGCAGGAAATGTGGGACACCATGAAAAGACCAAATTTACATACCATAGGCGTAGAGGAAGGAGAAGAATATCAGGATAATGGTATTAACCAGATCTTCAACTGGATTGTAGAAGAAAATTTCCCAAAATTAAGGAAAGACATTACCACACAAATACAAGAAGCACATAGTCATCAGATAGACAGGACCAGAAAAGAAACTCCCCACAGCATATCATAGTAAAAACTCTAAGTGTACAGAACAAAGAGAGAATACTGAAAGCTACAAAAGAAAAACAATATGTCACATATAAAGGAAAACCTATCAGAATTACAGCTGACTTTTCAATGCAAACTATGAAAGCCAGAAGAGCCTGGACCAAAGTATTCCCAGTTCTAAATGACCATAGATGGAACCCAAAATACTTGATCCAGAAAAAAATGTCTATTACACTTGAAGGGGAAAGAAATCTTCAACAACATGACTGGGCTGAACAAATTCATGTCCAAGAAACCAGCCCTTCAGAGAATACTTGAAGCAATACAAAGAGTTGAAGAAAGGAACAACTATACCCAAGGGGCAACAGAAAGAAACTAAATGAAGGTATAAACCATAGAACCACAAAGTTAGACCAAGAATGCAAGCAGAAGTGAAAATAATGGGAACAAATACATATCTTCAAATAATAACTTTTAAATACCATAGAACTGAAATCCCCACTCAAAAGGCACGTTAGTTGAATGAATCAAGAAACAAAATCCATCTTTTTGTTGTCTGCAAGAAACCCATCTCACCTTCAAGGACAGTCACTACCTTAGAGTGAAAGGATAGGAAAAATATTCTAAGAAAACGACACTAAGAAATAAGCAAGAGTTGCCATTCTAATATCTAACAAGATAGATTTCAAAATAAAACAAATCAGAAGAGATTAAAGGGAATCACTTCTTTCTTATCAAAAGACCAGTTAATCAAGTAGATATAAGTCATCAACATATATGCACCAAACTCTGCTGCACTCACTTCATAAAAACAATACTATAGAACTTTAAGACACAGATTAATCCCAACACATTAATATTAGGGGACTTCAATAACCCACTATCTCCATTAGACAGGACAATTGGACAGATAATAAAGAAAGAGATGTCTGAAATAAACAATATCATACACCAAATGGACCTAACAGACATTTATTAAATATTCCACCCAAGCACCAAAGAATACACTTTCTATTCAGTTCCCCATGCAACTTTCTCCAAAATTGACCACATACTAGGGCCCAAACCAAACCTCAACAGATACAAAAATATTGAAATAATTCCATACATTCTATCAGACCACAGTGCAATAAAGCTTAAACTCAACTTAAACTCATGAAGCATTAGTAGCTTCATGAACCCATGGAGACTAAACAACACACTCCTGAATAATGAATGGGGCAAAGGAGAAATTAGGAAAGAAATAAAGTATTCCAGGAATTAAACAAAAAAGACAATACAACACAATAAAACCTCTGGGACACGTTCAAAGCAGTCCTAAGAGAGAAGTTTATAGCTCTAAGTGTCTACATTTAAAAATCAGAAAAAGGACAAATAAATCACTTAACATTGCAACTCAATAATCTTGAAAAGCAACAATAAATGAAACCCAAACCCAGCAGACAAGAAGAAATAACAAAATCAGAGCAAAAACGAATGAAACAGAAACAAAGAAAACAATATAAAGAACCAATGAATCCAAGAGCTGGTTCTTTGAAAAGATAAACAAGTTAGCCAGATCTTAGCCCAGTTAACCAAAAGAAAGAAAGAGCAACTGCAAACCAACAATATCAGAGATGAAAGGGGAAATTTCACAACAAAAGATCTAGAACATCATAAGGGAATACTTTAAAAATGTAGACACTACTGAATTTGAAAACTTAAAAGAAATGGATGTATATCTAAAATCATGGGAATCACCAAAGCTAAACTAAGAAAAGATCAACATCATAAACAGATCTACAACATACAAGGAAATTGAAACAGTAATACAAAACCTCCCAACCAAAAAAGCTCAGGCCAAGATGGATTCACAGCATAATTCTACCAGACATTCAAAGAAAATCTCCATCTAATATTACTTAAATTATTCAAAAATATAGAAACAGAGGGAGAATTCCCAAAGTCTTTCTATAAAGCCATCATTACTGTAAAAGCAAAACGAGGTAAAGCTACAACCAGAAAAGAAAACTATAGACCCATATCCTTTATGAACATAGATGCAAAATTCTCCACAAAATACTTGCAAACCGCATACATACTATGATCATTCACCATGATCAAGTTGGTTTTATTCCAAATATGCAGAGATGGTTATGACTTATACACAAGTCATAAATCATATAAGTGGCCTCAAAGTCAAAAAACACATGGTCATCTCAATACATGCAGAAAAGGCCTTTGACAAAATTCAACATGCTTTATGTTTAAAGTCCTAGAGGGAATTGGACTGGAGGGAAAATGCCTCAACATAATTAAAGCTATATAATACAACAAACCCACAGCCAACATCATTCTAAATGGAGAAAAACTAGAAACATTCCCATTAAAACCAGGAACCAAACAAGGATCTCCACAATCTCCACTCCTTTTCAATATAGTGCTTGAAACTCTTGCTAGAGCAGTAAGACAAGAGGAAGAAGTTAAAGGGATAATTGGAAAAAAAGAGGTCAAATTACCACTTTTTGCAGATGACATGATATTATACATAAAAGATGCCAAACATTCCACCAGAAAACTCCTAGAAATGATTAACACTTTCAGTAAAGTAACAGATTACAAAACTAATCTATAAAAATCATTATCCTTTATATACCAATAATAAGCAATTGGAGAAAAAGTACAAAGAAACCCTCCCATTCACAATAGTCTCAAAAAAAAAATCTCAGAGTAAGTCTAACCAAAGACATTAAAGAACTTTTCAATGAAAATTTAAATTAAATCTTTAAAGAAAGAGATTCAGAAAAACACCATAAGATGGACGGACCACTCATGCTCATGGACTAAAAGAACTAATATTGTGAAAATGACCATCCTACTAAAAGTCATTTATAGATTCAATGCAATGCCAATCAGAATCCCTAAAACATTCTTTATAGAATTGGGGGAAAAATCCTAAAATTCATATGGAAGCCCCAAAGACTCCAGATACCCAAAGCAACCATGAGCACAAATCACAATGCTGGGGGAATTACTATACCAGATTTCAAACTATATTACAAAGCTATAGCTATAAAAACAGCATGATACTGGCATAAAAATGGACCCATCAATCAATGGAACATAACTGAAGAAACAAACATGAGTAAATGCAATTTCAGCCATCTGATATTTGACAAAGGGGCCAAGGACACTCACTGGAGGAAGGATATCTTCAGCAAATGGTGCTGACAAAACTGGATCTCCACATGTACAAGAATGAAACTTAACTCTTATCTTTCACTGTACACAAAAGTCAACTCCAAATGAATCAAATACCTCAAAGTAAAACTTGAAATTCTGAAACTGTTAGAAGAAAACACTGGCAGTAACCTATAAGGAAAGGGCTTTCTAAATTGAACAACAGTTGCTCAGGAATTAAGGCCAAAAATCAACAAGTGGGACTTGATGAAACTAAAAAGCTTCTGTACAGCAAAACAAACAACCAAGGAAGTTATGAAAAAAAACCACAAAGTGGGAGAAAATCTTCACTAGCGACACTTCTGACAGAGGTTTAATATCCAGAATATATAAAGAACTCATCAAGAAAACAAGTGGCCCAATTAAAAGATGACTTAAAGATATGAACAGAGAATTCTCAAAAGAAGAAATAAAGATAGCTAAAAAACATCTTTAAAAAGTGTTCAACATCCTTAGTAATTAGGGAAATGCAAATAAAAACCACTTTAAGATTTCATCTTAGTCAGACTGGCTAAGATTAAGAGAACAAATGATACCAAATGCTGGAGAGGATGTGAGGAAAAGGGAACACTCATTTTCTGCTGGTGGGGTGAAAACTCGTGCAACCCCTATGGAAAGCAGTGTGGAGAACTCTTAAGAAACTAAAAATGAATCTACCATTAGACCTGGTTATACCACTCTTGAACATATACCCAAAGGACTCATCCTATTGCAGAGATATTTGTATATCCATGTTTACTCCTGCTCTAAAGGAGTCTAGGTGTATAGCTGAAGGCTATATAACAAGAAACAGTACCAAAAACAAAAAGTTTCCACTGAGTTGTTGGCCAAGGTGGTCCAACAATTACATACACTATTGCCACAGCCTTTGATTGCCTCCCAGAACTTGAAAGTAAGATCCTATTGCTGAAGACAGAATATACTTTGGACACAGGGTTTGGAGCAATGAAGCTGGAAGCCACTTCCCCTAAAGGTTAGCTCTCATAGCTTTGGAGAGCACTGCATAAGCTGCTAAGAGAGAATACCAATTGATGGTCCAACACCAGCTTCAAGACCAAATGACCACATCAATGACTAGCACAGCACACAACATTGGTGCAGAAGTGACACTTTTATCTTGGGGGCAAGCAACAGCTACCTAATTGGACTAAAAACCCACTCAATGGTAGGAAACTCATGTGTGGTACTATAAACATGGCCAAATCCACATTGCTGGAGTGGTCATAGATCTTATAGAAAACCCTAAGATTACCACATCCCTAGACTAATATAATTTTTTACAGTGTGAAAAATATGTATTCCTATATTTACACACAAATATCCCAGTCACTACTCATCAAAGAAGTTTCTTTTGTGCCAGATGGAGTCTGTTACAGAGTACCACAACTGGTTCCACACAGAAAGTGTCTGTGAATTGCCCAAGCCTAACTGGCACATCTACAATGTAACCTCTACACCTAAGACCCACAGAACATAGAACATGGCATAAAGAGGTCACTAATTAATCTCTCAATTCTCATTAATGAAGCTCCCTCATGCAACAGAGGGTCAGGAACACAAAAGGTCAAAAATAGCCAAAGCATAGAGGTTAAGAGTTGGCAGAATGCTTGTCGTTGAACAGGAGTCCTTTATTAAACTTCACCCACCCAGGGCTTGGGGATCATTGCAGAAGAGGGGGTGGAAAGATCGTAAGATCCAGGAAGAGGTGCATGACCATATGGAAATAGGGTTCTACAAGCTCCTGGAGCCCTGCTTATATGAACCTACAGTAATGGTGGTAGCATGTGTGTAACCCATGCAAAGTGAGGCAATGGACAGCAGAACACAATCCTAGATGAAGAAATATTGGCAACTGATTACTGCTGGATGAGGAAGAACTGATCTTCCTAAAGCAAAGGACTCTGGATAGGCTGACTGGACCTGAGCTGATGAACTGAGAAATGTCTGAGGACACTAACTTGACACAATAGGCCTTAATACAGGTGACAGAACATATGGATTCCACTTAGGGGTTATGGGTTAGTGTTGGTGGGGAAAGGAGTATAAAGATGATTAAGATTGATTGAGATATTCTGTATGAAACACATAAAGGTTCAGTTTTAAAAATCAAGTTTTAAAAAAAGGAAAATTAAGCCTCTTTACCAGAAAGGGACACTGCAATATGTTTTTTTTCTGTTGTTTGTTTTGGGGTTAGGGGGTTGGGGGTGTTTTGTTCTTGTTTTCAATCTTTTAGAGCAGGACAACATACCTGCTGTGCTGCATTGAGAAGCACTGCCATCTAAGTGTCAGAAAACACACAAGGACCTACATCCATGGGAATATCATCCATCTATTCCCAGGATTTTCTACCCAAAGCCCATGGAAAAAGTCAGCCAACCTGGAAGGTTGACCAGACCACACAAGGAACTCAAATTGGCCCAAGTGCCCAGGCAGCATATATCAACAAAAGAAGCCTCTCTTAGTCCCATAGCAACAGCAAGAGGAAGTCCCTACTACATTAGAAAGATTCAGGTATCAGAAGTCTAGTATTGGTGAGTTCAGAGCCTGTGCACAAGTATACAGAGAGGCCTTTCCAATCTCCCTCCTGGAGCAGGCCTGCACTTCCAATGCTGAAGTTCATGGCAGGCTAACAGATGCAATTGCTGATGTGGGATGGGACTGATGATGACTAGGACTTACTGCCCACTTCGCCCCCACGTGATATGTGCCAATCCCCTGAACACATTCCTCCCACTCGGCCCAGTCTTTGCTCCAGCTTCTCACATGGCTGCAACTCACGGTCTTCCTCTCAGCCTGCAGATCTTAAGTGCCCACTTCAGCACCCTGTGATGCTGAGCAGGCCACAACTGCAGCATCTCCTCTTCTACTGTGTCTCTTTCCCTCCTAAGTTTGCCCACCTGTGTTCACAAACTGAGCAGCACCAACAATAGACAGGAGCCCTGCCTGTTTCTCAGCTCCTGGGCAATAAGAAGAAAAAGCACATATTTCTTACCTAAAAATAGGATCAATTTTAAACAATGCTGTGTGCAAAAAGAGTCTTATAGAAGTTACACCTTGGGTCAGGGCTCAAAAGACAGTCCTTTCCCTGCCCTAACCTTTCCTATTTTCCTGAAGGAAAACATGTGCAAACAAGCAAGCACATACACATACACACGAGCAAACTTCTTTTGCTCTCTGGGCAAACCGTTTCTTCAGTTGTAAGACCATAAAACTGAAGGGAGCACCAAGCAGGCAGGAGAGTTGTAGCACCAAGCAAGCAGCACTGCCTCAGCCTCCACTTCTTCCTGCCCAGCCAAGAAGGTTTCTTAAACAGTTAAAATTCATTAGTATACATAGTCCCCAATCCTCTTACATAATTCCTTAGTGTCTCCAGCAGGAAAGATGAGAAAAAAGTAAACTTAACCATCTTTAGGAATATTAGACACCCAAAAATAACTTTTTAAGAAAAGATTTGGTTTTAGCTGGGTATGATGGCGCACACCTTTAGTCCCAACACTCAGGAAGCAGAGGCAAGCAGATCTTCCTGAATTCATGGTCGGCCTGGTCTACATACCGAGTTCTAGTCCAGCTGGGGCTACGGGGAGACCCTGTCTCAAAAAGATCGAAATACACACACACACAAGGCTGGCCCCTCACAGATATCTACCTGCCTCAGCTGGGATGGAAGGCATGTGCCTGGCTCCAAAAGCAACGCTTAAGCTTAGGTCTATAACACTGATAAGCTACTAAACCAGACCTAAACTAAACTAAACTCTATAGTTCAATCACGCTTTTCATTCTCTCTCTCTCTCTCTCTCTCTCTCTCTCTCTCTCTCCCCCCCCCGCCCCCAAATAGTAGGATACTTTTTCCCTAAATTTAATTTTGTGGCATCTTAGGTTGTAGTATTTTGTAGTAGAACCATTTGTTTGTATTCTGAAGATCTAAGAAACTTTTACTCTCCCTAAAATTGTGCTTCCAGAGTTTGTGCTCTTATGTAGTGCACGATCATGTGGCTAAGACTGAGCATATGCTTTTAAGAATCAAAGCCCATAAGCTTCAGGATGCAAGCAGACAACAGAATCAGGACTAGGAATTGCCTTATGTATGACATGACAGTGGTTCCCAAATAGGGAGTTTTGTGTGCTCTGTCCTTGTCTGGAATCTTAGCCGAGAGATTGTTCAGAAATACTCAACTCAAGGTATCATGATGTGAAATGAAAATAAAAATTAATGTGATTTGCATTAAACTGTTTATTTAAATGATATGCACCAAAGAGAACCCTGAGATGTACTAACTCTAGAGATGAATCATGATGGCAGTTTAAGAAGGGCAGAGAGTAGAGTGTGTGTGTGTGTGTGTGTGTGTGTATATATATATATATATATAAAACTATGGTCATTCCCAGATTATAAAACCTACAGATAGAAATGTTGGGAATACATGGCTGACATGAGTTCCACAAAAACAGTTTGGATTTTTTACATTCATTTATTATTTGTATTGTTTTATTTTTCTTTTTTTGTTTTTTTTCATAGTTGGGTACTGTGCTATGCAAGTGCTAAGCCACTGAGCTATATTCCTAGTCACACATAAGAAATCTTAAAAAGTCATTTTTCATAAGAATACATGAAAAACGCATAGCGCTTATGTGTGTGATACAACACTGAATCACAAATACTTTAAGATACATTTTTTAAAACTAAAACTACATATTCAGATCTCAACATAGTAACATTTTGATGGTTATCAATTATCACAGGATACAATGATGAAGACACTGGCAAATTTTGCAGTATTTTCCACTTGCAGAAATCCACAGTAGGCACATTGTCCAAATGTGGGCAATGATGTATTAATAATGTTTCTTGTAGCATTGTTTTTCCTCTATCAGAAACAAAGAAGAAATTGTTAAGGGTGTTAGAGGATGTATATGATAGGCTATTGAGAAATTTTAATTTCAAGAAAATAAACTACCTAATATGAAAAAAATAACTTTAGAATCTAATGTTGGACAATATATTACAATGCTTATGGAAACATGAATATAATATTCAAAACACTTTGAAAAAGGATGCGAGTGCTTGGGTCATGGTTACTCTTTTTTCCTTTATTCTCTTTACTATATTCCAAAATGACCACAAAAGGTGGAGGGAAGCTCATCTGAAGGGTCACAGAGGAAGTGCTGAGTCACTCCCTGGTCTTTGGGAAGGCCTGACACTAGGCCCTCCCCTACTAAAGAGGTGAGTTCCCTGAGAGCAGAGCTATGAACAAAGGTGTGGGTAGAATGCATGGGAGAGACTCAAGGACAAAATGACTACAATAGAAATGAACTGGAGAGCCTGGCTGAAGCACATTTCTGTTATCCCAGGACATGGGAGGCTGAGGCAGAAGGACAGAAACAGATGGAAGTTCACAGGCCAACTCTGTCCCAAAAAAAATCAGCCAAAGAAAACCCAAGAGACTGACATTTCATTAGATGAAATTAATAGTGAATATGTGAAAAAAATTCCACAGTAGGCACTGTAAACTTACATACATACTGGACAAGATCAAGGAAGCAGATAACCTTCTCCATGGGGACAATAAAGTAAGACTGCCATAGGACAGAAAAAGCAATTGGAGTTCATACAGTTCTTCTCTCAAAGCTGACATTGCCTTTTAAGGTAAAAATGGCAAACAACTGTGGTTATAGAAGCCACTACCCCCATCCCTATATTCTACTCATCTCTTCCTTTGATAGCAACAGCACTGCTGAACTGCACCAATTGCCAGCAATTCTGGGCCCCTCCAGCTATATTGACGGAGCTGACTGTTTCCACAACTCTGTCCTCATTGGTGGAGGTTAAAATAATGTACATGCCTAGACAGGTTACTGAATCAGAATCTGTGGGATCCAATACTTCCAGTGGGATTATAAGAAGCATATCATGCTAAATTATCAGAAGTTCAGAGATATGAAGAATATATAGATTAGAATCCTAAAGGGTAGTAATTTTAGTAAGTAGTTGAGATAAATGTTAAGTGTATAGTTATTATGAATTTTCATTTGTTTAATATTTTCATTTTGGTAGGGAGCTGTCAGGATACTGGAAAAATAGAAGAATAGGATAAAAGGGGCTGGAGAGATGGCTCATTAGTTAAGATCACTGGATGCTCTTGCAGAGGAACTAGGTTTGGTTCTCAGTACCCACATCGTGGCTAACAACCATCCATAACTCCAGTCCCAGGGCATCCAACCTCCTCTTCTGGCCTCCATGAGCATTCCACGACATAGATGCACTTACAAACAGGCAGGCAAAACACCCATACACATAATATTTTAAAATAAAATTTAAGTTTTTAAAAAATAATGTGGGAAAAAACTAAGTGGAAGAAGAGATAGATTAGAGAGTACTCTTTCACTTGGTACCAAAGAATAAAGCTGTGTAAAATAGGATTCAGTACTGGGGGAGGCAGGGGCATAGCTCAGTGGTAGAATGTTCACCAAGCATGCTCTAAGTCAAGTTTTATATACAGAGCAGGAAGTTGTAGGTGGAGTAGTATTAATAATTATCTGTATGTCTGAAAACCACAAATATAGAAAGCAAAAAGCAAGGAAAATATTGGTAATATATAAGTAATGCAGGGTTAATTTCTACAGCTGTAACTTAAAATCAATAAAACCATTTTTCAAAATTAATAAATGTTGATTACCATAAAACAAACAAAAGTTCGCATAGCATGAACATTAGGTTTCACAAAGCACATACCCACAGATTTTAAAGTTTGCATTAATATATAAAATTGTTGAATTTCATTAATAAAAGCAATTGGATTTATAAATTCAATAAATATACCTCAAGAAATCTATTAATAATAGAACATAATAAAAGTATATGAAGATACTATTTTTAATTGGAGTAAGGAATATCTTTGAGGAATGTATTAATATTTTTCTCCTATATATTTCTTTAACTCAATTCCCTTGAAATTGCATAATGCTTTTCCTACTAGAAGGTAGAATTGGGAACCTCAAAAAGTTACCTTTAGGGAACATATTTTATCTCACTCAGTCTCAAAAATAAAGCTGGTTTAAAAATCTCTCCCCACTAGGATATCAGGGCAAATAGTAGAGATAAAAATAATAATGATATTTACTAGTGAGGACTCAAGCTAAGAACCTGTTGGGCTCCTTATGCATGCAATCAACCACTGAAGCAAATATTATCATCACCACCCTTAATTTACATTTGTGGCAACTGTGGTACACAGAAGTGAAATCACATTCTACATTATGCAGTCTTTTGTAGAATACTTTTCTGCACTAAATATAAGAATAAAACAAAAGACACACTGGAAAGAAATGTTAAACAAGGAAGCAAAAGTGGTTTTAAATTCTAATAATATATTTGTTACTCACAAGAAAGTTTAAATGGAAAGAAAAGTCATATAACAAACTCTTCAAACACTACAGTGCATTATGAAATGCCATGTTGTATTTGTAAGCAAAAGTTCCCTGGAGAAATCAGGCACTAATTCATACACACAACACACTACAAGGCACTTTTCTTTGATGTACCCAAAAATCCATGGTGAGCAAAAAAGCCAACGAATATAGTTCCTGTCCTTAGGAACAATACTTTATAATACTTGACATTGAGCTAGGGAGACAGGGATTATTTTTATTTTCAATATCAGTTATTAAATATTTTCACACTGGAAAAACAGTTCAAGTGACAAAGTAACTAATACTGAATCAATGAGATTTTTAATGTGGCATATAGCAATTACACATGTCATTGAGATTCAGTCTGATTTAAATATGAGTTTTTAAGAAGACGCTAAAGTAAAACTACAAATATGCATCTCAGTATGTTTAAAATGTACTGTAGGATGAAAGAACCTGAGGCAATTACCATATAATACAATAATGATTAGTGATGGGACTGTAGGTTAAGAATAGTCTTCATTAACATCCTTTACAGAAAATTTCCAGACTGAGGTAAAATAAAGTCTATATAAAAAGAACACAGTGATAAAGGTCCACAAACACCAGGACAAGTAGGGAAAAAAAATAAGACCTTCAGAGAAGCCAAAATACAAGTAACTGAAGTGCCTAGCCTGCCACACAACAATAAAGCCAACTTGAAAAATAAAAGGATTTGTCCTAAAACTGTGAATCTTAACAAGGTAAACCCTAGAATTTAGTTACTCAACTATCAGTTCCAGGCAGGCACAAACCCTCCTAGGGGAAAGGAAAGGAAAGGAAAAAGGAAAGGAAAAAGGAAAGGAAAGGAAAAGGAAAAGGAAAAGGAAAGGAAAGGAAAGGAAAGGAAAGGAAAGGAAAGGAAAGGAAAGGAAAGGAAAGGAAAGGAAAGGAAAGGAAAGGAAAGGAAAGGGAGAGAGGAGCAGTGGAAGAGGGGGAGGAAAGAAAAAAAAGTCTCTTCAGTTTAAAACGACTCACAGTATGATTTCAAACACATAGGGCAAGGGAGAAGGGGGCTGTATGGCGCAATATTGCCATCTAAGGCTTTAGAGAAATAGACAGGCACCCACATGGGAGGATCGTCCATCTTCGGAAGATCATCCATCTTTTCCACTGCTTTTCTGCCCACAGCGCATGAGATGAAGGTTGGGGAAGACAGGTGGGAAGAACAACACACAAAGCATTCAAAGCTGAGCAAAGGGACTGGAGAACCATTCAAACAAAGGAAGCCTCTCTTAGTCCCGCCCAGGGAACCATAGCAACAGCAGCAGGAAGTCCCTACCACATTGGAAAGCCGAGTTCTTCTTGGTGTAGGATTGGCGGGTTCTGAGTCTGCGTGCATATGCCAGGAAGGTCACCAGCAATCTAGCTCCCAAGTCCTCTGCACTTTCCTTCCAACGTAGTAGTTGCCTGTTGCTTAAGAGATGTGATTGATGATGTCAAGTACCTGTTCCCGACTGTCCCCTGCGCCTCACGCTCAAGACGTATACATGGACATGCTCCTCCCACTCACACCCCCCTCCCCCCGCCTTGAACCCACTTCTTATGTGGCGCATTCACTGCCGTCCCTGCAGCCCTCAGATCCTAAAGCCCACCTCTGCGCCCATGACGCTGAGCAGGAGGCCAAGGCAGCCTCTCCTCCTCAGGGGACTTCTCTTCCCCTCCTAGGTCTCCCCACCTCCCCACCGGCGGACACGCCTGAGCATCAAGAAAGACTGCCAGTCTGTGGTGTCCAATAATGGACAGGCGCCCTGCCAGCATCTGAGCTCCTGGGAAATGACAGGAAAAATCTTAAAGCCTTCTGAAATATTTTGGCTCTATCCTATACTAACTGAGAAAAAGAAATTCATACCTAAAAACCAAGCTTCATTTTGAATAGACATGTACACCATCTTTTTAATGACAGCCGGTTTGCCTTAAAGATATTATTTGGACATGCAATTCTTTTCATTTCCCGGTGTCTCCTAGAAGACAGTCCTGGGACCAGGACATAATGGAACTTCTCTTCTGTCTGAGCTCCAATAGCCTTTGCTATTTTCCTGAAGTATAGTCCCTTTGTTCTCTGGGCATGCTGCTTCCTCAGTGGTAAACAGGAAGCCAGAAAGCACAACATCCAGGCAAGGAGGTGGTAAGAAAGGCCAGCTTTCTGCTACAGTGCTTTCTCTCTGCCCTGCACTTTTTCCTTCCTCCCCCAGGAAATTTCTTCCACTTGGAGTTTGAAATCCTTTTGTCTACATGATTTCTAAGCTTTCCTTTCCGCTTTGTCCCAGACCGGAAATTAAGAAGAGAGAACAAGGAAATTATAAGAATGAATAAACTCAGTCATCCATAGGCATACCAGACACTAAGAAGTAACCTCTCCACTCAGGGATGCAAGACTTACAAGCCTTTGATTTAATTAAGAGTACTGGAAAAGAAACTTTCATGCTTTTTTTAAGATAAGATATTTTTACTGCCTTACCAAATAGCCTGTGTTCTATCCAACAATAAGTACATGGACCACAACAACATTGAAAACTAATCTCTAGATATCCAAGACTGCGTTTTTTTACAACCTAACTTTTCCAAATAGTAAGCTCATTTTACCTTTCCAGCATGTAATTCTTAGTAGCTTCTTAGGTAGTATTATTTTGTCACAGAACTTTTTGTGATTTGAAGATGTAGGGGCACTCTTTACTCCTAAAATTATGACTCCAAAACATGTGGACTTGTTACAAAATCATGTAATAAAGATTTGAGTATATACTTCTAACATACAAAGCCTACAAACTTTAGGATGCAAGTATTACTAGAATCAGAGCCTGGACCCTGGAAGCCAGGCCTGGCCACCTAGCCTTAATAGACCAATTAAACAAAGAAAAAGATTTAATGCAGCTACACTGAGAAAAGGAACACTAGCTCCAGTTAGAACTATGTGAAATCTTTACAACAGACAAGTTCTCCCTCTGGCTGGTACAAAGCTTTAGTCTCTTAGTTCACAAACTATGAGATCCTGGGGAAATCCAATTCCTTAGAAGCCATTGTTTCCATAGTCTTGACAGCGAAAGGGAAGGACATAAGGATCCCTTTAGAATATCTTAATTTCTTCCTGGACAGTTACACAGAGACATACCAGAGTACATGGTCAGGAATAGGACTTGCTTTACTACCTGACAGTGGTTCCCCAGAAGTGAAGTCTATGTGTTCCATCAGTGTAATCTTAATGTGGAGAGTTTGCTCAGATCAAACCAGGACAAGGTACCATAAAATATAAATAAAGAAGGCTGGAAAGACGGCTCACCAGTTGAGAGCTTGCTCATACTGCTCTTACAGAGGACCTGAGTTCTGTTCTCAGCCCCCATATCTGGTAGCTTACAACTGCTTGTAACTCAATCTCCAGGAGGCTTGATGCCTCTGGATTCTGCAGGTACCTGCACTCCTATGCACATACCTCCACATAGATACACACACACATACACATAATTTAAAATAAATTTAAAATATCTCTGCATATATACACACACATAAATTATATATATATATATATATATATATATATATATATATATATATATATATATCTGAAGCTAGCCTTGAATTCCTGCCTTGGCTGTGACTCAAATGTAAATAGTCTGTTCAATTTATATATACCAAAGAGGACAATGAGGCCAGATGAAGCAAGATTGTAGTTTATCTAGGGTAAGGAAGAGAATATGTTTCTGTGTTGGATCCCAGGTTCTGAAATTTATATTGACATTGTTTCTGAGAACCGCTTTCTACTTTTAAAATATTTACTTATGAGGTTGTTTTTCTTTTTTCTTTTTGACTTTCTTGCTATTTTTTGCTGTTTGTTCTTTACTGAGCTAGGGATTGAACCCAGGGCCTTACAAGTGCTAAGAAATATTCTAACAGTGATGGTGAATTTATATCCTTGAGCACAAAGTACTCATTTAAATTAACAGTACCTTATATGAAATCTTATAGATTAATCTTATACAAAAGTATGTAAAAATAAATGCATAGGTCTAAATATATGAAAATATACTGGCTCTCATATGTAATTCAAGAGAACTTGTTCTAAAACCACATATTCAAGTTTCAATTTAGAAACATTTCAAAGGTAAGCAATGATCTTAGCCTTCAGTGATATAGACACTTGACAAATGTTCTCAATCAAAGGAATTTTGCAGTATCTGTAACAGTCCTGGCAGGAGCCAAGATACTCTAAAGAGAGACACTTGTGCATCTCCCTTGGTCTATCAGACTACTGAGACAATGGACCCAGAGAAACTGGAATTTCTTCAAGAGTCCCAAATTGGGAAAGAAAAGGTTATGTCCTGGTTATCAGCAAGAGAGGGAGTTTGTCTCCTGAAAAGTGCTAAGAACTTGCAGCAAGGACCTAGAATCTAGACAATAATGTGTCAAGGATGGGTAAGACCACATCCTGACCAGGACCACATGACCAGGATTACTTAGTTATGGATATGTCTTGCCCATTACTAAAATATAAACCTGATGACAGAATACCAAAAATAGAACTGGGAAGTAACTGGACCTCTTTATTTGTTCCTATCCCCCACCCCCCACATCATGTGGCCATACTGAACAAATGTCCCTTCTCTGCTTTTCATTATTACCTCTCTAATTGGCCTATTGATGATGAGCCTAGCTTCTTAGAGCTGATAGGACTTTGGCTTTATAAACCAGCAACTCCAGAAATATTTCAATTTGTAAAAATCAACATCAAAATATCATCACAAATGTGGGATTTTTAACAATGCTAAAAGCAAATTTTTAACAATTTATTAACAATGTTTGCTGTAGTGTGGATTTTTTCTATTTTACAAACAAACAGTGGAGAATTTTTAAACATTTGATGGAGAATATATATGCTGGATTATTGGAATTCTGAGTTTGAATAAAATATATTAAATACCCAATATCAAACTAAACAATTTCAGAATTCAGTATTGGGCAACATACTATCTCAAATACAGAAAAATTAATGTGATATGTAAAATATGTTGGACGTGGGGACAGACAAAGGGAATATATGTGAGTGCTTGGATTCTGATTTTTCTTTTTCTTCATCCTTTTCTGTGTATTCCAAAATGATTATAATAGAAATTAACTGTTAGGCTGGGCATGGTGGTTGGTGCAAGCCCATAATCACAGCACAGGAGAAGCTATCAGGATGATGGGAATGCTGGATCAACTTGGCTACATACCTTGTCTCAAAATAATACACCAAAAGATATAAAATGCCATTTTAGAATAAAGAGTTAATGATGGAGTGAATGAATGATTAAATTACCTCACCAGATTTTTGTAAACTTCTATAACCATCAGCTAGAATGGAGCCCTCTTCATGATAACAATGAAGTCAAGTTGCCAGTGGACATAGAAAATAAATGGAGTTCATGCAGGGCTTCAGTGCAAATCTGACACTACCTTTAAAGTGGAAATGGCAGAACAAATGTGCTTAGTAAAGCCAGGACTCTCACTGTAGCTAAACACAACAGGTTCACAATCTCTCCTTAAGCACAAAGACAAAATAAGAGTAGCCAAAATATAAACGTGAAAAAGGTCATTATCTGCAATAGGCAAGGAGAGTAGAGTGTATGGGTTATTTCCAAAGCAATGCCCTCCTGGAACAAAGGAAGCACAGAGGTTTTATTCAGGGAGCCTATGCATATTCAAATAGGGATGGGCCCATTCCTAAGTATGATCCCTTTAAGGTCATAGAGCACATGTTTGAAGAGATTAAAGTGATGAGCTGGAACTGGGAAGGCACAGTTTGTACCATAAAAATAAAGGAAAGAAGACGTTGAAGGAGCATTAATATAGAAGTCCGCCCTTTGAAGGTGCCCACCTCACTTAGGGACTAACACCATCAGCATTTTTTCTTCATATCTCTCTTTGATAGCAGCAATGTTAGAGTAGCAAATAGCCCCAGAAGATTAAATAGGATAGACTATAAACTCTCCAGTTTATCTGTTGAAAGACCCACACTTCCAATTTCACTGATCAATCACCTTTTCATAGGACCACCCCTAAGAAGGTAGGTTCACCTTAAGTTATACTAAATAGATGGGCAGAATATCTAGTGTGTTAATGAGACAGTGCACTTTTCCTGCCTGGAATCCCAGGACAGTGCTTCTGGTCCAGGCCACAGACATGTAGGTTTCTATAAGTTTGCCCACTATTCTTCAGAAAAGTATAATCTTGTGATACCCTAGGTAAATAGGATAAAAGCTTACATTTTTGCTGTTCGAACAGACTTAAAGTTTGCCTATACATTCTTGCTCAGGGACATACCCAGAAAGAAGTAAACTCATAAATTCCAGGAACTGACTTGACCACTAATCCTGAGACACCCTCTGGGAGGGAAAGCTGTAAATAACTAACCACTTAATCTTCTTTTGTGTGATAGTAACAAGAATGTGATGGGGAAATTTTTAACTACTGTAAAATACCTGATTCTTTTAAAAAAAATAGTTAAATTGTAACCAGTTGCTATAAAAGCTTCTTTCTGAGCTCAATCGGTGTGCTTGCTCCTGAGTCAAGTGGCCCAACTAAAATAAAATACCTTGCTACTTCATCCACATGGTGCTGGATATTTTATCTTGACCCATAACAAATCTCTCCTTTTCTTCTTCATGTTACTTTTCTAAACATACTTTCTCTAACGCTTTGGGCTGCCCTAGCATCTTGTATTTCTTTACTTTTTCTATAAAGCCTCCTTCTCCTCTACATGAGGCTGCTGGTTGGCCACGTGTCTGACCCCCATGCAGGCTCTAGACCTGCATGGCTTTTTGGCTTCTTTTCTTCTCCCTCCATTCTCCTCCTCCAGGCAGCTGCTAAAATTCCCAGCTTGCTTGTCTTGAGGTTTTTCTTTAAATTCTAATAAAATTGTCCTAAAGCTTCCATTTGGGTCCATTCTTAAATTATTTTATGAATGAGACTAAGAACTCTCTAGGGGATGCTCTTTCTCCCCATTTCAGCAGCATCTCTTACATACATTCACAATCCCACCTATAGCAACTCTTGACCTTTCCATCTGTTCTGATGAAGAGCCCTATTTCCACAGCTGCCACTCTGCCCTCCTCATGGGTGGAAGTTAAAATAATGTGCACACTTGGGCAGTTTACTGAATAAAAATGTGGGGTCCAACATTTCTAGTAAGGAGATTATAGAAGACAATCTAATTGTGCTGCATTACCACAAAAAGAAATTATGTATCAAGAGTCCTGGAAATATTCACCTTCATAGGTGATCATAGCAAACAGGAATTAGAGAGCAATCATAACTGAAATTTTAAATTTTAATCTATTTGGAGCGACTTTAGACATTTCAGGGAAACAGAAAGAAGAAAGGGGTAAAAATTAGTTATCAGGAAGAATACTTTCAGCTCTGCAAAAAAGGAGTGAGTCTCAGTGGTAACTAACAGTAACTCACCTAACAGTCTCCAAGGACTGGGTTTCATGACCAGCAGAAACTTACAGATTTGGCTGTAGAAAAATGAAGTTTTCTATTTATCCCAAAATCACAAACATAATTAAAAAGCAAAAATAAAGGAATGTGGTCACAATGTTTATGACACATGAGGTTCATTTCTATACCTGTAGCTATTAAATAACACTAGGACATTTCCAAATTAATACATTTAGTAAGAGACAGTGGTCAAAAATGGCTAGGTAGTTTTAGGGTGAAGACACCAAAAGAAAAACACCCAGTTTCATTCTCAGCTGAGAGCCGGAAATCATCTGCCAGTAAACTTGTCCTTACCTGAAGCTAAAGATGCCACAACTATCTAATCCAAAGATCTCTCTGGTTTCATCAGAGTCAGAGACTGGGGATGCCAGTAAGGGGCTCTGGATTTTCCTTATCTCTCTTTTTCCTGAAGTAATACCTTTTCCTGGAAGACAAGCTGAAGATGTGATCAGAACCTCCAGGGACTTGGACATTTGGAATGAGAACTGGACTGGCCAGCTCATCTCCCCCTCTCCTCCTCCCTCCACTACATCCTTATTCACTCCTGAGTAATGGGACTTATCTGGGGAGCCCTCCTGCTGTACAGGAGCTCTGTTTTCTCTCTCCTAAGCTCCCTACAATAAAATACTCCTTTCTAAAACTCACCCTCTGTGGTTCGTGAATTTCATTCTTCAAATTCGGGAGACAGGAACCCAAAAGTCTCTGGCTTGAGGTGGCTTTGGTGGCCATTGAGTTTCTGAAACCCGAGCCTCTCAAGCTAAGCACACAAGTTGAGAAAGGGTCCATGGCTCCCAAAGACATCCCATTGTTCCTGTCTTAAAACAGTGGTGAGGCTATTAAAACCTGGAGCCCTGCAGTCATTGAGCAGGAATCCCCAATCTCCGGGGCACCAAACTGCAGCCATAACACCAGCCCTGCGCCCCTCGTAGCCTTGGCTGCAGGCACCACCAGACCTCAGACTGGCCTTTCAAGCAGCGGTAGAGCTTCATGAGCAGCAGCACCCCAGAAAGATCCCAGTGATCATGGTACAAGGGTAAGAAGCAGCTGCCTGTCCAGCATAAGAGCAAGTTTCCACCCCCAGACCATGTCAACATGAGTGAGTTGGTCAAGATCATCCTGCGCAACCTGCAGCTGAACCCCATGTAGGCCTTTTCCCTTCTGGTGAACCAGCACAGCATGGTGTCGACACCCACCACTGACATCTATGAGCAGGAGAAGGATGAGGATGGCGTCTTCTACATGGTCTATGCCTCCTATGAAATCTTTGGCTTCTAAGTTAGCAATGGGGGAAGGAGAGCAATATGAGAGGGGGTGATCCTGGTCAGGCTCTCCCCAGAGAATTCTCAGCTTCTGAGATGAGTCATGCCCAACCCTGGTGGGTTGGATAGAGATGTTCCCCCCTACAGAGAGTTTACAATGCTAGCCTACAATGCCCTGGAGTGGATCCTAGGCCACTCAGGCTAAGATTGCCCCTCTGGGTGGTAGTAGGGTTGGGACAGGGTGGGGATCACCCCCTGCTTCCCTGCTGTGTGGTTCATCTTTTTTTAGGTCCCTGCCTGTCTACCCACTTGTCTCTCATCCACCTGGGGCTCTGCTCCCTGCCAAGACCTGCCCACCCCTGAAAGACTGACACTTGGCTCCCCCTGTTGTCACATGGTGTATGGATCTCTGGTCATTACCTCTGCAGAACTGCAAAATAAAGACTGCTCAGGACTCAGGTCCCCCAAAACCTTCATAAACTAAGCATTAACTTTCCTGTAGTATACACCCAATGTATAAAGCATCTGAGCTTTAAAATACAATAAATCTGCATCTAGAAATCGATTATAAATAATTTAATATAATGAAAAGTCTGTACATTCTGTAATTTTTTTTCATTTCTTGGAAAAATATGTAAATATGCTTCCCTCATACACATTTCCTTCATGGATTTCCCTAAAAATGACCTTGTTCTTCTTTTATTAGAAAGTAAAAATGGGTAGCTGGAGATAAGGCTCAGCAGTTAAGAGAACTGGCTTCTCTTGCAGAAGACCTGAATTCAGTTCCCAGCACCCATATAATGGCTAACAACCATCCCTACCTCCAGTTTCAGGGGATCCAAGGCCCTCTTCTGACCTCCGAGGGTAGCAGGCAAAACACATAAAATTAAAATAAATGTTAAAAAAAAAGAATGCAAAATGTGAGGTTCAAGAGCATATATAAGCTATGGTGACTTTTAAGGAGTATATTTTGGACAGGGGATTACGTGGCTCAGTTGGCAGAGTGCTTGCTTGACATACACAAAGTTCTAAGTTCCATTCCAAACCAGACATAAACCAAGAATGGTGGCACATACCTGTTATCCAAGGTTTTTGGACATGGAAATAGGAGGATCAGGAGTTCAAGGTCATACTTGACTACAGCCAGGCTGGGCTACATGAGACTCTGTTTTTTTAAAAAGTACATGTTATCAGCTGGGCATAGTGGTGCACACCTGGAAGACAGAGGCAAGCAGATCTCTGCAAATTCAAGTCCAGCCTGATCGATATAGCTAGCTCCAGGTCAACTAGGCCTACAGGGAGACCCTGCCTCAAAAAGAAAAAACCCTACATTTTATCAGAGTCTCTAAAAAGATTTAAAAGTCTCTATCCACTACACATTATAATAAACACTAGAAACAACAATAATAACATGATACCAAACATTGGCAGGACACAAACTAAGAACCTGTTAGGTTATTTATGGAACTTCATCACCCCTAAAGCAACAACTGTTACAACCATTTTACCTGTGGCAAATAAGACATACATCAAATAAGACCCATTATCAAGGGTCTCAGGACACCATAAGGAAAACAGAAATGTTTGCCCATGTCGCAGGTCTGTTACACTATATACACAGCACAATTGCAAAATGCTTTCCTGTTGCCAAATACACAGGGAAAGAATGGAAAACAAATAGTTATTTTAATTGTAATTTCTTATTCATTGCTCAGAAAAAGTGTTAAATGGAAAGAAAAGCCATGTGAAGACACTGTTCAAACACTATGGAGTATTATGAAATATCACATTATATTTATAAATAAAATTATGCTGGGGAAGGACTAGAGAGATGGTTTAGTCATTAAAGGTGCACAGTGCTCTTGCAAAGGACCCAAGTTCAGATCGCCATCAGCTCATAAAGGCCTGTAACTCCAGCTCCAGGGAATCTGATACCTCCTCAGGCACCTCCTCATATGCACATACACATACATATAATTAAAAGTAAATCTTTAAAATGTAGTCTTTTTAAAAATTATGCTGAACAATGACTGGCACAGCAAACTATCTCTACTGATGCAGTAGTGGCACTTTTATCTAGGGGATATTCAACAGCTATCTGATTGAACTTAAAGCCCACTCAGTGTGAGGGAACTCATGGATGGCACTGTAAATATAACCAAATACACATGACTGGAGAGGTCATAGGTCCTAGAGAAAACCCTTTCTCTGTCATATCTCTACACAAATGAAATTTCTTACTATATGGTAAAGATGAACCTTTATATTTACAGACAAGTATATACACCCATTCATCAAAGAAGCTTCTTTTTGCAACAGATGGAGGCTATTACAGACTAGGCTATTAACTGGTCACATTCAGAGAATATATGCCTGAGAGATACCCAGCCCTAAGTGACACATCTACAGTGGAACCTCTACACCTAAGGCTCATGGAACATAGTGAATCAACAAGGTAAGCTAGAGGGCTAATACAACCCTCAACACACACCAGTGAAGCTTCCTCATACAACAGAGTGTGGTGCACATAAAAGGTCATAAGTGGAAAAGTTTCAAAAAATAAGAGACTACAGAGTACATGTTCCTGGAAAGGACTTCTATATTAAACCTCACTCGTGTGTGTATGGCTGAGGGATCGCTGCAAAAGAGGGGGCAGAAAGATTGTAAGAGGGTTTGTGCATGTGTTAGATGTGACTGGAACCCCCGACCTCCTCCCAGAAGTTCCAGGACAGACACCTTAGGGATTCCAACCAGACTATCAGAGCCCACTGAGATCTGAGACATCTGAGAAAAGAACTGGCTTTTACAACCTCTTGAATAGATAAGATTCCCAGCCCAGGATTCACAAACAGCTGTAAAAAGGGACTGCTTCCTGTCCAGAAGTTTATCTTAAACATCAATCATATGTCAGGGAACCCCAACGCCCCTCCCCATAAAAGAGCTTGGGGATAGAAAACTGAGGCTTTTAGGTTTTTAGGTTTTTGGGCTGAGCTCACTCTCCCAGGGAATTAGCCTCTTGCACTCTCCCTGAGGGAGCTCCTCCGTCCCGATCTGGAGCCAGATAGGCCAGCCCTGTTCCCCCGGAGGTCATGCCCGAATGAAGGGGCTAGTCTCCCCCATCTCTTTGGGGAGGCTAGACCCTCCCCCGGGGGGGTGGCTAGCATTTCTCCACTCCCGAGTGCAGAGAACCTAGTCCCATCTGGTCTTCTCTTAATAAACCGGGTCCTGTTAGCTCCCAGAGGAGTCTCTGATCCCTTTTGTCTGCTGCATCTCTTGAACCCAGAACCTTACAGCATGAACATAAGGAAACAGTCTTCCAGGCCTCTGGGAACTTGCTCATATGAACTTGCAACAATAGTGACTTGACGACATGCACAAGACCCATGCTGACTCAGATAAAAACCCAGCATAGAACTGGGGAAATGATCAGCAAGCCCTTAGCTAAGGAACTATGCGCAACTGAATACTGTGGGGTGAAGGAGAGTAGATCTCCTTTAAGGGAGTGACTGTAGATAGGCTGACTAGACTACAGTGGATGAACTTGCACTGAGGGACATCTGGGTACAAATACTTGACCAGATAGGCATTAACAGATATGACAGAATGCATGAAATCTGCGGGGAGGGGGGACTACGGGAGGGTGCGACAAGGGGGAGAGAGTCTAGTTTTCTTGAGATCTATTATATGAAATGCACAAAAATTCAATTAAAAATATACAAAAAAAGAAACCAAAAAAAAATTATGCTGAAGAAGTCAGCCCTTGTATATGTATTGAACAAATTATACATTTCTGGCCATCTGTTCTGATGTGCTGAAAAACAGTGGTGAGCCAAAAGGAAGCAAATGAATATAAACCTTGTTCTTAGGAACAATGCTATATATAAAGAAATGTTTGTGACCTTTCAAATCATTATTTGGTCAAAGAAACTCATGTTAAATATGAGACTAAGTAATACATGGTAATTGTACATGTTAATGAGATTTATGATTAATTGTACATGTTAATGAGATTTGTACCTGTGTGCGAGTGTGTATAAAAGGGTGTTAATGCAGCAGAGCAACTATGGATCTCAGTATGTTTAAAATGCACCTTTATGGACCAGAAAACCTTCAAGACAATCATCATAAAATTAATGGTAACTTCTGGGTGATCAGACTGTAGGTAAGAATTGTTTTCATTACAATTTACAGACATTTCCAGACTTAAGTTAAATGAAATCTTTATTGTGAGAAGACATCCACAGGCCTGGGGAGATGGTTTCATGTTTAAGAGCACTGCTCTTGAAGACAAGCCAGGTATGGTGCCCAGCATGCACAAGGTGACTAACCACCATCCCGTCCCACACTCCAGCCCCAAAGGATCCTAGACCCTCTTTTATCCTCCCATGGGGTACCCTTACATACTTACATGCATGCAGGCAATACACTCATACACATAAAGTAAAAATAATAACGTTGGGTTTTGTGTTTTTAAAGAATACATCCACAAAGGTACATAAATCCCAGGACAAGTAGAGAACAATCACAAGATCTTTCAGAGAGGAAAAATTACTAAGCTGCCTAGGTGCTAGGGCACCCCATAGATGAAATACCAACTTGAAAAGGCAAATAATTGGGGGGGGGCAAGAGTTGGGAGGTAATCTCCAGAATACAGCTAATCAATTCAATAGTCAAAACAAGCAGCAAAATCCTTATTTGGAAGACTGGTTTGTTCCTTTAACAGAAAAGGTTGCTGGCGCTTTTTTTTCAAGCAGGAAGGGCTGGGGAAGCAATGAGCAAGTAAGCTACATCCTGGTGCAATACTGCCATCTAACGATCAGATGGATCAACTAACATGTTTCAGTTCAAAAGAACCCTATTTTTCTGCTGGCTTTCAGCTCAGGTCCCCGGGAATGAAAGCCTGAGAAAACAGCTAGACAAAGGAGCCGTTTATAAAAAAGCCCTCACGGCCTGCCAAGTAAAAGATCCCTCCACAAAGCCTTCCCTACTATGGCCCTCAAAGCCACAGCAAACAGGGCAGGAAATCCTTGCGTCTCTGGAGGGCCTACAATTAGCAAGTTCTGAACCTGCACATAAGTCAGAAAGGTTACAGCCAGTCTCCTGCTTGGGCACTGTTGCTGTTACCTATAAGCTAAGGGATGGGTCTGCTAATGTGTAGGAACAACTGCCCCTTTGTTCCTGCCCCCATTCATGAATGGACAGACACTCTGCCTGCATCTGAGTTCCTGGACAAAAATGAGGAAAAACCATAGGCTTTCTGATTTATTTACCTTCATCTCTCGTAACTGAAAGAAAAAAAAATAAAATCACATAGACTGTGCCAAAACAAAGTTTCATTTAATCAGTACCACAGGCAAAGAGGGTCTTCTGAAGGGCAGTTCTTGGGGACAGGGCCCAAGAGAACTTCTCTTCCCATCTCAGCTTTATCAGCCTTTCCTATTTTCCTGAAGTACAGCCCCTTTGTTCTCTAGGTCAGTTTTCCCTCAATTAAAAAAGGGAGGGGCAAAGGGGAGAGCTGGTATTACATTCAGGGTATTACTGACCACTGACCACTGATCATACCTTTTGTCTCAAAGGAAGTTGACATTTATATCTGTGTGTCTCAAATGGCTGCACAGGGCTCTTACCTTCCCTTTCTTGGTGCCTAGCATTCTCTATCAGAATCACTAGAAACTAAAGAAATTTAAGCTCTTCCATTCCAAATTAGTGAGTTTTTATGACATAACTTTACCAAATATCATGTCATACTTTTTCTTATATGTAACTCCTACTGGCATCTTGGTTTTATTATTTTCTTACAGAACATTTTGTTTTGAAAACAGAAAGGCTGCTAGTGGGGAATGAAGAAGACAGCAGGAAAGGAGCAAGGCTTGGGGAAGGGTCACAAAACGAATATGAAAATGCCATAATAAGAGTGCCATAATGAAGCCTGTTACTTTGAATGTTAATTTTAAAAAGCTAACAACTAAAGTAACTTTGGTTTTCATTTTAATGATACAGAGGAACTGAGGTGATGATGGGTCAATGATTGCTGAGACCATACCTTGACAATTTATTTATGTTTACCTCTTGCCTTCTATTTAAACCTAAATCTTACCAGGACCCTGAAGATGGACTTGGGGGAAGAGGGTGTCACTAGATTTCCTTGTTCTTCTTTGCAGTGTAGTCACATTGAATAAATAAATCTCTTTTCTCTGCTTTTCACTATGATTTGTCTCTTCAATTGACCTGTTAAGGATGGGTGGCCAAGCCTCACTTGTCAGAGCTGTCAGAGCCCAGTAACAACTCCAGTAACAACAGGTTCTGTTGTTACTGTCAGGTAAGTTGAAGTTCATAGCTGCCAGAATGGTCCTAGAGAACTGTTCTTTACTGCTACCTATTTTCTTAATTGGGGGTTGGTTGGTTGGTTGGTTTGGGCTTCTGCTTGTTTGTTTCCTTGTTTGTTTGTGTGGTGCTAGAAATAAACCTAAGCCTCTGCACATGCTACTGAACCATACCCTTGGCTCCAGTATATTCAGTTTAAACTATTAGATCATATATATACAATCTTTTTAAAGAAGTAAAGCCGAGTTGGGCGTGGAGGTTGTACATCTTTAATCCTAGCACTTGGAAAGCAGAGGCAGTCGGATCTCTGTAAGATGGAGGCCAACCTGGTCTACATAAGTGAGTTCCAGGTCAGCTGGGGCTACAAGGAGACCCTGTCTCAAAAAATTTCTAAAAAGTAAATTTTTCTCTATTTGAAGATATCATGATTATTCACAATGAAAAAAATCCAAAGAATCAAAAAAATATACTAGAACCGAAATAAACTAAGTATTATGAGGCTAATACAGAAAACAACTACTTTTGAGCTGGGCATGCCTTTAATTCCAGCAGTCCAGAGGCAGAGGCAGATCTCTGTGGGTTCAAGGTCATCCTGGCCTACATAGCGAGTTCTAGGTAAGCTGGAAGTTACATGGAGACCCTGCCTCAAAAAGACCAAAAAAAAAAAAAATCTACTTTTATATAATAGCAAAAAAACAATTAGAAAATTAAAACTTTTAATTCTGTTTATAGTACTGTGATGGTTAGTTTTTAATTGTCAATTTGTCATAACCTACAATGATCTGGAAGTCTCAATTAGGAATAGTCTAGATCAGGGTGGCCTTGTGAGCATTTCTATGTGGGATTGTCTTGATTGTTAATTGACAGGGGAAGACTCAGTCCACTATTGACAGCACCACTCCCTAGGCAGGGCCCCTAGGCTGTGTAAGAGCAAGCAAACAAAGATCCATGAATGTGTTATCTCTCTGCTTTTGACTGTGGATGTGATGCTTTAAGTTCCTGCCTGATTTCCCTGTGATAATGGACTACAACCTGGGATTGTAAGCCAAGGAAACCCTCTCTTCCCCAAGATACTTTTGGTCAGAGTATCTTGTCACAGCAACAGAAATGAAACTAGAACATATACCTTTAAAAATTAAATATTTGCAACTAAATTTAACAAAGTCAATATGTTAAAAACTACAAGTTGTTGCTAAGAGAAAAAAATAACCACCTACATAGAAACATACACATGCAAGGATCATACATCAAATATATTCTTGTTTATGTTTACTCTTCATCTCCTTCTAGAATATAAGAACTTTCAGAGCAAGGGTTGTTTTCTGTATGGTACAGTCATTATTAATATATTTGGTGGATGAATGGCTATACTAGAACCAAAGCACCTTTGATTTACTCTCTCACATAAAGTTATCTATGGGGGGAGACCCTCCTGTCTGTTCCTATACTTATATAGTCACTGAAAACAAACTCAGCTCCCCTGAAGAGACAGATGAAAGAATACCCCCTTCCTAGTCTTCATTTCTTCTGTTCCCAGCTCCCAGCAAGAACTCTAGTCTCAGCCAATCCCAGTACTCTGGAGACAGAGGCAGGAAGATCTTTGCGATATCAAGACCAGCCTGGTCTATGTAGGGAGCAGGCCAGCCGGGGCTACAGGGAAACCTGTGGAGGAAAAAACTGTAGTTTCAACCAATAGTCTGTAAATAGAAGCTCCCCAAACAGAGCAGAATGCACACATTTTTGCCATACAAAATATTATTAGATAAGACAATGTCTGCCAAGGATAGGTAGAATAGACTCAAGTTTAGGCATAGAATTGGACATGTCTAGGTAAATATCCTGATATTCAAGGGCCAAAATTTAGTCACAAAGAAAGAAGTTAAATTATGTGATGTCTCATGGGGAGGGGGTATGCACATAAAACTTGGCAGACAAAACCAAGAAAAAGGTCAGAACCTAGAAAGATACTAGAACAGAGTACAAAAAGAGAACAGAGGATTATTCACAAAGACATAAAAGCAGGTATAGGTTTAATATCCAGTTGAAGGGCTGGTGAAAAAACTAAATTGATAAAGGTTTGCCTAGCATGCTTGAAGTCCTGGGTTCAATCTTCAACATAAAGTCAGGTGTGGTGATTCATGCCTGTAACCACAGCAAAACAGTGAGTTCAAGGTCACCCTGGGCTATGCAAGATGCTATCTCAACAGCAATAAGAACAAGAAAAAGACCTGAGGAAAGTTTTTGATTCCCCAATGCTCAATAAATTTTCTATAAAAAAAAAAATTTAGAGGCTACAGAGACGGCTCAGCAGTTAAAAGCACTGACTACTCTTGCAGAGGACCCAAGTTCAGTTCCCAGCACCCACGTGGCAGTTAACAACTATCTATAACTTCAGTTCCAGTTCCAGGGGATCTGATGCCCTCTTCTGGCCTCCACAGATTTGCATGCATAAGTGCACTTACACATGTAGGCAAAACACTCATTCAAGTAAAATGTAAATAAATATTGTAAAAAAAATAGTAAAATAAAATTTAATATATACTATGTATACTTTATGATAATCATAGTGATAATTAAATGAGAGAAGGTGGGTGCCATATAGAGATTATTATTATCAGTCAGTCTTCTCTTTCTGTTTGTTTTTTGAGACAGGGTCTTAATATGTAACCCTGGCTGGCCTAGAACTCATGATGTAGACCAGGCTAGCTTTGATCTCAAAGAGATCTGTCTGCCTCTGCCTCCTGAGTACAGGGGTTCAAGGCATGTGCCACGATACCTGGTTAGCCTTTTCATTTTTTATTATATTCCTTAACAAAACAATCATTTTGTTATGGCATTCTCATACATGTATTATCATATACAGATCTTACTCATCAACATCACCCTGTCCTGACCCCCTTTTCTCCCTTATACAAGGTCTTAAAAGTTCATTTTACATAAGGAATATAAGAAAATTAATGCAGAGATATGAAATATGTGAATTTCACAACTAATTAAAAGATGATATTATCACATCTCAATTTTATAATATTTTCAAGCTTTCAGTAATCTCAGAAGAAAGTGATATAAACACTGGCATATTTCCACGGTCAGGAATATTTGGCATTATCTCTTACTTGTAGGAATATGGGCAAGAAATCACATTGTTTAAAATGTGGGTGATGATTTAATAACAATGTGTGTTGTAGAATTATTTTGTTTCAGAAACAATGGAGGAATTGTTCAACATGCAGTAGGAGAGAAGAAGAGATACACTGGTGTGTGTGTGTGTGTGTGTGTGTGTGTGTGTGTGTGTGTGTACACACTGGATGTGAGACCTGGGCCTATTTCGTAAAGGCATTGAGTGGGCAGTGTGACCCCAGAGACCTTGAAGGAACAGCAGGTGTCCTGGCCTGTTTTACCTGGAGCTATAACCTAGGTCCCAGGAGGCCACTGCAGATACGACATCCTTGTTCCTCAGAGGTTACTTAATCTCCCCTACTCCCACCCCAAGATCACCCCAGACCAAAGCCAGGTTTTTGGGTTTTGTTTCCTCATTCCTT
This sequence comes from Eospalax fontanierii, assembly GCA_035773235.1. NCBI lineage: Eukaryota > Metazoa > Chordata > Mammalia > Rodentia > Spalacidae > Eospalax > Eospalax fontanierii. The sequence continues at coordinate 51,212,519 of CM069525.1, forward strand.
AATTCCACATCAGCCTTAGATCGTCCCCACCGCTAAAAGACCCCCACCTTTAACTTTCCTGCATTCTGTAGTGGCCACAAAGGCCTCCCTATATAAACCCCTGCCTTGATTTCAATAAATGAGCTGTCCACTGACACAGTCTCCCAGGAATTTTTTCCCGCTGCACTCTGGGCCGCCTGAGGACCTGCTGACCACCCTCCACAACAGCCCTGCTGTAGACAGAGACCCACCCACAACTGGCACCCAACATGGGTGGATAGAGACCAAACAATGGTGATCGAACCAGGGACACTCCAGGACGTGCTGGGGGTGAGTGCTCCCCATGTGAGACATCAGCTTCTGCCCCACCATCCCACTCTGAGGACCGGCACGGTTTCTTTCTAATTTACTTCCTTTTCCTTCAGTCTGCACCCTCTCCAGGGACCAGGGTAATTGAGGCTTTCTGACCAGGGCTACTCCCTGGTGTTAGCCAAAGGCCTCATGTCCTCTGAACAGACCCTGACTGCATGACAGGATGTCAGCAATGACCTTCTATATTACTCTCTCTGATCAAAAACCTGGTAATGAAATGACCAGTTAAAAACTCTTAGAGTGGTTGCCAGTCTTTTAAACTTGCAGACAGGCTTGCACGTACATACTGAATTGAATCCCCCAGGACCCATCCACAGACCTGGGGATGTTCTTCCTGTATTGCACGTTTCTCTCTTTTCCTTTTTTTATTGTGGGCAATGCACCCCCTCCACCAAGCTACTTAGGCAGGTGAGGGACTGAGCTCCATTATCTAGCTTGTTATAGCCTCAGGGCATATTAAAGCTGTAAATATCTTGCCTCCAGGAGTAAAGAAAAAAAAAGGTTTAAAAGCCATTTTGTTCCTTTCAACCTTTTCTCAACCATGGTTCTCTACAGGGGTATGGAAAAGAACAGTTAGAGGGACCTGAGATTTGAACCTCAGTCACGTCCGAGCACCAAACAAACACTGCTTAGAAAATGTGGTCCCAAGATAGGTGCTTTGGGCGATGCACTGGATCACCAGAAGGACTGCCCCCAAACCCAAAATGATAGCCAGTTTCTTAGCAAAAAAAGCATACTGTGCTCTGTAGTATACCTACTCCCTCAGATTATATTACTACTCTCAGGAAGCTTGGGAGGACCACATGAGAGATTCCCCCTTGATTAGGAAACCTACAGAAATTATTGCTGCATAAGTCAATGTGACCAATTGGATTCCACAATAGGGAAAGTAGGATACCAAATATAAAGAGTCAAAGAGTTGACTCAAGTCACAAGAGGAGTGAGGATTGTAATGGCCTAAGAAAGACTCCAGACTTAAAGTCCACTAGTGCTTGACCTTTGCCTAACCCCTCCTAACAGCACTCCCAGAAAGGAGTGACCTCACCAGTTCCAAATCTGGCCAAACCACACACACCTAGCATAATGTTCTAATCTGGGAAAAATATGTAAAAATGGCTAGCCCACAAATTTTCACCTCTCTTTTTGGTTTGGAAAACTAATCAATTGCTCTAAGGATCTAGACTTGGCAATGACTTGTCAGTGTCTGTTTTGGTTTTGTCTTAGATGCTGTGGCTGCCATCATGGGCCAGAGTGAGTCCGAGAATGCCAAAATTTCACCACTTTGGAATGTATGCTAACTTTTCTAAATGCCTTTATCTAGCTTGTTATCTAAAAATGTAAATACCTTCCTTGCTGCAGAGAAGAAAAAAAATTTTCAAGACATTTCTTTCCTTAGACTTTTTTCTACACCATGTTTCCCTTCATGGATTAGGGAAAAGAGCAGTTAGAGGGCCTGAACTTTTAACATCAGTGACTATGGTCCCAAGACAGCTGCCTTTCTGACTAGATCTAAGATTTTTAAGTTTTAGTAAACAGGACAGTCACACACCATGCTGTATATAACATTTAACTGCGTGCCTTTTAAATATTAAAAAAAGGGTTTCTATTACATACCACATGTTTTTCACCATCATGGCTGGTGACCTTACTAGGAGAGAGGCAACCAGGTGGTCTGGTCTCCATATCATATGTATGTAATTTCATCAATATGGGATCAGTCAGATGACTTGGCTGCCATCTTAGACAAACATTTTCAAAATGGTGTTGGCCTGCTTGACTTTGCAGCCATCTTAATCCAATGACATGGCATAGTTCAAAATGGCCACACCAAGGAATTTACTGGTTCTACGGAACTCTAGGAGATCATGATAATCTGGGAATTCCTTGAACCACAGGCATTTAATCATATGTCCTAATTATTTTGCTATTTATGTTTTGTTTTGGTTTTCATTTTATATTTTTGATGGGATCATAGAAAAGCAAGAGATTCTTACATGGTCTTTTGTAACAAGGTTAATACATTTTGATGTCAAATTAGGAAGAGAATACCAGCATATTAATATCATTTTGGTCTGTTTCTAATGAAAATTATTTAAAGTCTTAACTTTTACTATGGTATTTACTGGTTTTTAAAATGACTAGTTTTACATTGTCTTATACATTTTACTGGTTTTTACAGGGAACTATTTTAAATTCTGATATATGTTTACATGACATCTTCATCTGTTTTTTAAGGGAAATTATTTTGGATTTTGTGATTCAAAGCCTATTTTCTCTAAAATAGAGTGTTTCCCTCTCTGATACTCAGTTGCTCCAAGCTTACTCTTGTTTCTGCCCTTCATTCCCTGGACCCCACTGCTTTTCACTTTCTAGTTACAATGTCCTGGACAGACTAAAAGAGAAAAACATTTTCATATCAACTCTTTCCAGGTTCTTTTAGGTATTATTGTTCCTAATTTGTGAGCATTTGGTTCAAAATTATATATGGTAAATTATAATATGTTTTTTTCTTATTCAGACAGGCTGAGAGCCCTCTTTAAAAGAAACTACCCTGTGAGCTAATAGTCTTGCCTCTTGTTTAGTTAAGAAAAAAGTTTGTACAAATAAGTCATAATATTTAAAAGTGTTAAAAATATTTAAAGAGTACTTACTAAATCTTTCAGGTTGTCATTAACATGAATAGACAAACTAATTAATTATGGGTAAAAGCTTTCATGCCTCTAGTTACATCAGGTATAGCCAGAGAGAATCTGAGGTCTGACAATGGTAAATGCAGAAATTTCTGTCAGTCTAGTCCTGCTTGATCTTGGGTGCTCACCAAACACCCATGGCTTCATAAAGTTAAAAATATTATGTAAAATAATCTCTTAATATGAAATGTTCTGTTTTCTAATCAACCCTCTATTCTGGATAAAGGACCCAGCAGGTGAGAAGACTCACCTGCCTAGATAAATGTATACATGTTATAAGAAGGACACATGTTTTCATTTCTGCTAGTAGTGACTAAACTCAACAGCTCTCCTGTACAATGTAAACTGCTAAGTTAAATTCTAAAGAGAATCAAATGCTTTTTTGTGTGTAAATAATATTGGTAGATTGTCATGTGCTGTTTGAGCTCACTGAGAAGCTGACTCTGGAGATGGGATTAGCCCTCCCACTTCAGACTCAAGCCTGTTATCTCAGGATGTTCTTCAAGACTTTTGTCCAGTTTGAGGCTGGCCCCCTGACTCTGTGACAAGAATAAAAAGAGAACAAAACAGCCTCTGAGTAAAGCCATTATGCTATTGAGGATAGCTAATTTCAAGGATAAACTAATTTCAAGGATAAACTAATTTCAAGAAAGGTTATTATTCATCTTATGATATAAAACATCTATAGCAAAAGTAACTAATGAAATTCTCTATTTTCTCACAACAATGAAAAAGTCTATCACAGAGTAATACAAATACATAGTAAAGGGGACAATTCACAGTCCCTGGAGAAGATAGATAACACCCTCTGACTAAAATTCTTCAGTCAGTGATTATGCTGGAGATTCTAAACTTCAATTTGATAATGTATTACTATGTATCAGTTGCTTCTTTCTACCTAGTGTTTTCACTCCCTTAAGACCTAAAACAAGGTTTTGGTAGACTAATTCTCTAAAATAGATAAAGTAAAAAGTATTTTCATGTTTTTTTGTGTTTTTTATAAGGTTTTACTAGGAATTTATAAAGTACAATGCACATTGTCTTAATTACATTGTGTGTAATTTGTATTGCATGCTATTTTATTAAGATGATGCTGCACAGCACTCTTCTGAATCAAGTAACTGCCATCCTCATGACTTCAGCTATGCCTACTTACAGAAGTTCATCACAGTTGGGTTTGTAAACGGTTGTATTCTTCCACTGAAGGAGGAATGAGAAGGGTCATTGGGCCCTCACGTGAGTATCCAGCCACTCCTCCCAGCCACCTATATTTAATTTTTCCGTATTCACAAGTACTCTACCTAAATTTGGGGAAGAAATCTGAGAGGTTAAAAGAAAAGACTTGACCCATAAGGTTATAAAAAAGACAACATCCATGCTGAATAAAGACTTTACAGGACAACTACTCTCAGGTCACCTATACACCTTTTAGTAATACCTCACCCATTTGTATAAGTAAAGTCATTCATTGCCCAGGGTGAAATTTAATGTAATCAAACACTAGTTTAACATTATAACTTTAGAAAGCAGATACATAATGCTTAGTAGCCCCAGGAAGAAAAATTTCTAAATAAAAGGAAAATTTACTTTTTAATGTTATTATGCCTCATGATCTTAAGAAAAGAAAATGAGGTGAAAAAATATTTTATTAAGAAGGATTTATGTAAAAGATCATAATGACTAGATATTTCCAGAATAGAAAAAAAATTTTAAAGTCTATATAAGTGATTAAAAGTCTTAGTTGATATATTATGGTATATGAAAGATGAGATAAGTAATGTATAGATAATCTTAAAATTTCTAAAGTAATAGTTTAGTCAAGTAGTTTGAGGGACAAATATATGTCTAGTCGAGGTTTGTTCACGAATGTCTGGCTTTTGCCCAAGTTTCAGCTGCATAACATATAGTAGTTAAGAGTACCAGATTGGTGGAACTAATCTTCTTGAGTGTTTAACAACCATATTTAAAGGCCTATACCAATCTGGTCAAAGGGACTTAAAGGGACAATTTTTGTCTCTTGCCCTCCAAAGTCAACTAAGTTCCAGGGGACTATGGAGCATCTCTCAAAATGTCCTATAACTGTGATGTGTCACGTGTCCTCTTGTTCAGAGAGGTCATGGAGACCCCACTAAAAGGACTCAAACCAGTGTCCATTCTGCAAAGAAGAAGGTCAGCATAGGAAAATGTTTCCACAATTGCTTCCAAGTGAAGTCACAGTCTAGCAAGACCTTCTGAGTTATCTTCACTCAGGTGGAACTGGTAAATCAAAGGCCTAGGGAGCCAGAGGCTCCTCTCAAGTCCATGTGACCCCCCCTGAAGAACACATACTCAACTGACCTTAAGAGTAAAAGTAGTTGGTTTATTTGGGCCAAATGTTTGATCTTAAACATCCAAAAGGAAAGTATAACCAAAAAATTAAAGTGATTAGGATACTTCTTTAAGAGTACAAGGAATTATATTTCCCAGACATTAGGTTTAAGTGATTACAAACACTAATGATTTTGTACTTAACAAGAAAATGCTACTCAGATGTAAGACTTCAAATCTTGGCCTACCTCAACACTCCAGTGCATACCTGTGGCCAAGAATGGCAAGCAACCATTATCCTAACCCAAAAATTAAATGATTAATTTCTTTTCTCTCCCTTTCTAGAAGCTATTTGGGAGGGAACTCACCCTGATTCTAGTCACTCCAGGAAGCTATCAAAGTGCCTGAAACAAATCCTGACTTCAAGACTCAAGTTCAGCCTTGGCAGTCCAAATTGAAAACAAAGAGGAACCCAAGAGATGGGTGATGGGTCCTTTTGAAATTCCTAAGCAAGAAATTCTAATGGACTTTAAACTGGACATTTGAAATTTTCCCTGTTCTATTTTGTTTCATCTTCCAGGCACCAGTCAAGGACTTTCTTTTGTCCCTACAGCTAACAGTTATACAATGCAGGGGTCTTTTAGAAAGACTCACTGAAGGGGTACTCCAGCTGCCACAACCTACATCCCTATTCAGCCTCACAGAAGCCAGAGTGGTCAGCACCCCAATTCCCTATTGGCAATTAGGGTGACCTCTTCAGAGGATGGTGTGATAAGAATAGGAGGTAGAATCTGGTTAGGCAATTAAGGTAAAAAAGACCCCAAAGAAAATTAGCCAGTTTCTTTTTTGGCTAAAAACAAAAGCTGTCCTTGTGCCTTTTAGCAGCCTACTCTATACCAAAGGTGAAATATGTTCAAAGTATTTGGGAGCTCTTATCTAATTCCTAAAAGATCTTAGGGTTACCTCTTCAAAAGGGGAATGTTAGAAAATAGCTAACTGAGACTATAAATTCTCTCACTTATCTATTGAAAGATCTTTCATAAACTCAACAATGAAACCTGTTACTCCCCCAATGCCAATCCCCCCTGGTTTGCCAATCCCCTCATAGCCTGGTTCCTCCCTTTACTGGGGCCCTTGTATACCTCCCCATCATATAAAAAAACAAAGGAGGAGATGTGGGACATGGGCCTATTGCGTAAAGGCATTGAGCAGGCAGTGTGACCCTGGAGACCCTGAAGGGACAGCAGGTGTCCTGGCCTGCTCGGCCTGAAGCTAAAACCTAGGTCCCAGAAAGCCACTGCAGGTACAACATCCTTGTTCAGGAGTCAATTTAGACAATATGCTATGTCAAATATGCAAGAATTAATACGATGTGCAAACATACTAAAAGTGAATGTGTGTTTGGGTTATCATAAGTTTACTTTATCATAACTATTTTATGTATATAGGTAACACCCATACATATAAAATAAATAATTTTTTTACATGACAAGAAAGAGATACCAGGAGAGACATTTTCAGCTTTGAACTAAACAGAAAAGCCTTGAAAACCAGGAGTAAGAGTTGAGGGTGCAGCTCATCAGGTGGAAGTCACCTTGCATGACCTAAGCCATGGATTTAATCCCTGGCATTGAGGAGAAAAAGTATTTATAAATTTGGTTACAGAAAAACAAAAGTATACATCTGAAAATCACAAACATAATTGAAAAGTGGAAAATGTCAAGTATTTGCAATATAGGTGACAGATGGAGGCTAATTTGCAACTATTAAAATCAATAATATAACTACTTTCAAAAATTGGGGCTGGAGCCATACCTCAGTGGAAGAGCATTTAGTTAGCATATATGAGGTCTAGGTTCAATTCTAAGTATCACAAAAATATGTAAATACATATAAATAAAATAAATGATGGGAAACAAGAATTCACAGAAAATGAGTATTTAAAGTTTCTCACACTATGTTCTAAGAGTGAATGAACTGTTTGTTCTTTTGAATCTAATACATCTACTCCTAAAAATGTATTCTGCATAATTAGAGACATTGGTGCAAAATATATTCTTCTCATTGTGGAGGAGGTAACTTCAAGCAATGTGCTTTCCTCATTTATATTCCCTTTACATTATACCTATTATCTCAGTACTTGGAAAGTGGAGACAGGAAGATCAGGAGTTCAGGTTATCTTTAGCTACACTAAATAAGCTCTCTGACCTAACAGAGACCCTGCTCAAAAGTTTTTTTTAATGAAAAAGGTATCTATCACCACTAAGAGACAAGCTAAGGCCCTGTTGCATGTTCCATGACCCCTGAAGTAGGCTCTATTACCACTCCTAACACTTACAGAAACCATGGCACACAGATGTGCAGACAGTAATGAAGAGGATCAAGATGAGAAAGAGTACCATGTTTACCAGTGTCCCTGCCTGTCACTCTCTAATTACACACTGATCTTGCAAATGACTTTGCTGCATCCAATCCAAGAGTGAAATAAAATACACTGTTAAAGTGGCAAGTAACCCATGAAAACTAACTGAGATAGACTATCTCCAGTTCATCTGTTGAGAAAACTCACCACTCCAGCTTTACTAGTCAATCATTTGTTCCTAGGATCACTCTTAGAGAGGTAGGCTTACCTTAAGTTATGCTAAATAGATGGGCGGAATGCATAGTATGTTAATGAGGTAGTGAGGTTTTCCTGACAGTAATCTCATCTTCTGGGGTTGTGCTAATTCTTGGCCCAGAGAGTGCAGTCACTGGTCCAGTTAAATAAATGTGACTGATTTGGAACATCTAGAGTCTGGGCCATCCTTCCCAGAGGCCTGAACACCATAACAAAACACCTGGGAATGTGTGTTGTTATGGGAATGTAAAACAGCAATCAAGCAAAAGGATTTTTGTTTAAATTATAACAACATATTTACCACTCACAAAGAAGTGCTAAATGAAAAGCCATGTAGGGAAGAATTATGGAATGTCACATTATGTGGAACATTTTTTAAAAATCGTACTAGGAATTGAACCCAGGATGTTGTATGTGTTAGACAAGTGCTCTGTCACTGAGTAGTATCTCCAGCTCTCTTCTATTTAGAAAAAAAAATTAAGAAGAGTGTCACTAAGCTTCCAAGACTGACCTTTAAAGGGAGACTGCACAAAAATCCCTGACTGATCATAAACCAACATCCCTTATCAGAGTATTTTTAGCCCCTGGGCCTTATCAGAACATTGTTAGTCTCTGTTTCAAAACCTTGGCCCCAGAACATACCAACCCCAGGCATAAAGCTGCAATCAGGTTCTTCCATCTTTAATAGGCCTCAGGCCCTTTACAAACATCAACTCACATATCTCCATAGAATAGTAAACTGTCCTGAAGCTTAAATCAGTGTGTTACTATGCTGTTTTGAAGGTGGTTTCTGTAAGATGTCACAGAAGAGAAACCAGCCTCATTTAAACATTCCAGGACTGCAGATGGGGATCTACAGATGGGGGACTGATAGACACCTTGGTGACTCCAGCTAAACTTCCAGAAATCACAATCAGCAGGATGGGACTGATAGCCACTTTTTACTGTCACTCCTTAACACTAATAGATAAACTTCCTGACACCAATTAGCAGCTGGTTTTCTGTTAATTACTTTCTCCTGACATCAATTACTGATCTGGTCAAACTACTCCATTCACCACCACCTACTCCCCTTTAAAAATCCTACCAAACAGCAAGCTGGTGCCTGTTGCTCTACTCTGGTGTTTGGAGGCTAGGTCCCCGGTGCCCTTAATAAACTGGTCCCACCACACCCATGCCAGAGTCTCTCCTCTGTGTCTGCTGGGTCTCATGCCCAACCAAACCTTACAGCTTCCACCCCTCATTGACTAATAAGGTCAATTTGGATCGTGGAGGCTGGTTTCTCTTTCTACCTGCATCTCCTTCCAATCCTGTTCCTAAAATTTTGGTGCTAAAACCCAAATAAGAGTGCTCAAAGGGGCCAGGTCCCTGATCTATCTCTGTCTCTGTTTCTCTCTCTCTCTCTCTCTCTCTCTCTCTCTCTCTCTCTCTCTCTCTCTCTCTCTTTCTCTCTCCTCCAATCCAAAGGCCCTTTGCTATTTTCTGGAAGCCACATCCAACACCCATTCAAACCCTGAAGACAGTGAAGGTAAGGATCTCGACACAGTTCATTAGCCTGTCTCAGAAAAAACCTCTCATAATTCAGCTTTACAGAACTAAAACCTAAAATTATGCACCCAAATTTAGCCTAAATACCAACTCAGTAACAGAAATATTTGGCCTGAATTTGGAACTTTCAATCCTGCCATTTTACAGGACTTAGATAACATACTCCAGCAATATTAGCAAGTGGTCTGAGGTCCCTAACTTTTTCTACCTTTGATCCTGAACTGCTCTTTGTTCTTCCCCCTTTCCTGGACTGTGCCCAGTGCACCTACACCTTTCTTGGACCTGGTATTACTACAGGAGCCAGGGGTGCAGGGGGTTTGTGGTGCTAATTGAGACCAAGCCTCTGTAGGGCACCAAGTGCCTCCTGCCAACTCTGCCCCACCCTGCTCCACCTCTGCCAAAGCACACTCTTTATCTAAATACTTAATTTTCCTCCTCAGTAATTTTTTTCTCTGGACACTTTCACCATATGGAAAACGTTTTGAGAAAGCCAAACCCTTGCTCATTGTAGGTTTGATTGGTATGCTCCTTCAACTCACAAATATAAAGATATATAACAGGGAACATTTATTAGCTCTAAATTGGCTTATCTTACATGTCAACTAGAAGTCCTCAATCAAATTTTAAAATATCACAAATGGATAGACTGTTTTAATTGAAATGTAAAATCTAAAAAAGCAAAAACGTATTAAATTAGTCATTTACAATACTAAAGGCTCTTCAAAAAACGTATGAGTTAAAAAATACTAAAAATAAAATTAACTTTTAAAAAGGGGGAAAAAATCTATGTTGTATTAAACGTTCCCGTTTATAAGCCAGATGTGGTGGCATACGCCCTTAATCCCAGCACTAGGGAGGTAAAGTCAGTCAGATCTCTGTGACTTCAAGATTAGACTGGTCTACATAGAGAGTTCCAGGCTAGCCAGGGCTATAGGGAAACCCTGTCTCAAAAAAGACACACAAAAATTTCCCATTTGTAAAGGCCACTTACTTTCCTTTGGGAAGCAATACTCACACTTGGATATTTTCTCTCTCTTTTGCTCTTTTTCTTGAGCAGTTCTTTTGCTTTTGACACTCATATTTAAAACTACATTAAATGTCTTTATTACACAAGCTAGTCCTAAGAGTCCTCTCAGCACCTGAAGCCACAAATCTTGGTTTGGCTTGAGTGGAGGTCCCTAAAGCATGGGAGAACTCCTCAGGCTCCTAAGGATAACCATGTAACAGTTATGTATCAGTCACTGTTAAGGTTTCTGGGTGCTCTGTTGGTAGGTCTCCCATCTGTCACTTCTATGACTTACCCTGCTAAGCACGGATTGCATGTTACTTCAGGTTACGTTGCTTCCGTTTTTGTGGCCAGAGACCCTCTTAAACATCCCCTAGACTTATCCATCCATGGTCTGTTTCTGGGTCAGATGCAACAGCACATGGCTTCTTCTGGGGTACATCACAAGAACTGATCCCCCAGATGACCTAAGCCAGTCTCTTGCCTCAAAGGGAGCAGCCTGAGACAAAATGAGATAACTGCAGCATACCCAGAATAACTGCTTTTACACTTGATTCAGTCTTAGCCTAAAATCTAAAATATTTCCTTTACTACCCTGTCTGTCATCTCTGATTTTTGTAATACTAATAACTTAAACAAAGAAAATTACTGGTCTCAGTTATTTAGCTCTTAAAAAAGAACATGTACCTTCGGTGTACATGGCAAACTTCACCTTTTGTTCTTTTACCACTAAGCCCTCCTCACATCTTAAACAGACAAAGATATAAAGTACAAGGTATCCCCCAGGCTAGATGCAACTAGATTTCACATAATTGTGTCATGTGTGTCTATACTAATTGTTTTCATGTGTTGTTTGCATCAAAACAATATTTTTAACAAACTGTGGCCACTTCAATTTATGTATTGAGCACCTTGCTGGAATAAATCGGAAGCTTCGCCACCATTTTTGGTGTCTGTGTTGTGTGTGTCTTGTGTGTCTTCTATGTCTTCAATTCCTCAGCCCCATGCCAGATAGACTCGGATACAGTTGTAGCGCAGGCCGCTACAAGTGGAGGTTCCACTGAGATCTCTGGAAAGAAGGGAGTCACTGAAGGAATGCCTGGGAAGCTGGCCAGCACTTCAAATTAAAGTAAGGAGCGAATTTAAATGTGAGCAATGGGCTGTCATGGTCTGCTGACAGATCTATTGGTTTCACATTTGTGGGGACAGGGCACTGGCATGAAGCATAAGGCTGCCCGGGATTTTATAAAAAAAAGGATTTTATAAAAAACAAGGAGGAACAGATGACTAAAGAAATCAGTACCCTAAAGAGAAAACTTAAAAAATGGTCTCTGCAACTGTGACCACGTCCTCCAAACACTGACTTTAACACTCTCTGCCCCCTATGGAAAGGAGGGTCCTTTAAAAGGATTATTTAATGTATTAAATAATTAGTTTGTAAGTTGTAATGATGTAGACCCATAAGTTTATAGGTATGATTTTATGTGTTAGATAGATAATTAGTTTATATTCATGGGTGTGAGAAGCACGTGCTAGGTAATTAAGTCTTGTAAGTTTACTAGTTTATGGATTATGATAGTGTGGGTGCATGGTTTTATAAGTATGGAGTATGTGTGGTGGGCGATTGGCTTATAAGTAGTGATGTTGTAAACCCATAATGTAGTAGGTTGTGATCTTTTTTCTTCTTTCATTTTCTTCTTTTTCTTGATTTTTTTTTTTTACCTAATGTGGTGGCCTAGTGGAAGGATGAGATCTTTCCTGGCACTGGTAGCAGACAGCAGGAAGTTCCCTGAAGTGGGAAATTAAAAAATAAAATGAAAATAGAATGGATGGAGGAGAGTAGGAAGAATACTTTGGGATTGTGATGTTCATGGACCAAGTGGGGTCCCGGTGGCTACCTTTAGTTTGGGGGCTTTAATTAGAAATAGTTTAGATCTTAGACAAGAGATAAAAAAAGGGAAAAAAAAGAACAAATGCAAATAGGATCTGGGACCAAACCTCAAGCGGAGGAGGAAAGTAAAGCTAAACCTTCTGCTCTGCTGGAGGAGCCAGCTTTTGTGGAACCTAAAAATCAAGCAGTTATTCAAGAGTCTTTAGATCCCAAAGAAAAAGAGGAGAGAGAGAAGGAAGCAACTAGATATCTGAGAGAGGAGGATTTTTCACCATTTATTGCCTAAACAAAGCCTAAGGCTGAGCCGAAGGACAAATGCATTCTCCTACAGCAGCTTGTAGTCAAGGGGGCTAGAGCCTGGAACATCAAAGGACCATGATCACAGGTTTTGTTAATTACTCTCCACACCTTGCTCTAGGGTGCTTTGTTTTCCGAAACAACTCAGTTTTTTTTTTTTTGTTTTTTTTTTTTTTGCAGTCTGCTGTTTGCTAAACTAAGGAAATAGCTCATTGTTAATGTGCTTACCTAGCATACATAAGGCTGTGAGCTCAATTTTCACCCACATCTTATTTGCAAGCACAATTGATCCTTTCCCAATCAAACAGCTTGTTTCCTGGTAGTAGCTGTAGTATTGTATTTTGCTACACAGCAAAAATAATGGCAACAGAAATAGTACAGGTGTTTCCATTCCTACTAGTAGCTACTGAACTCAGCAGCTCTTCTTTCCCATGTAAACTCTGAGTTAAAGCAAAACAGACATTTTTGTGGCTATATGTAAATCATATTGATAACACTGAGAGGTTGACTCTGGAGCTGGATTGGCCATCTCACTTCAGACTCAATCCTGTTTCAGGATGTTCTTCAAGACTTACACAGGCTGAGGCTGGCTGCCTGACCCTGTGAAAAGTAAAAAGGAGAACAAAGCAGCCTCAGAGTAAGGACATTGTGCTCTTGAGAGTAACTAAGGAATAAACTAATTTTAACAGAGATGGTTATTCATTTTGCGATGTAACATGTTTATAGCAAAACTAGCTCGTGGAATTTTGTATTTTCTCACACCAACAAAAAGTCACTAATACAATTTACAGTTCTTAGAGAAGATAAATGGCAACCTCTACTTAAAAACTTCTCGGTTAGTGATTATGCTAAAGATTGTAAGCTTCAATTTGATAATATGTTCCCAGGAAACTGTTTTGGGTATGGACAACCAGGACATCAAGTGAAGCAATGTCCTAATAAACAAAGTGCCAATGCTCCTAAAAAGGAGTCAGGCTTGTGTCCCAGATGTAAAAGGGGAAAAGATTGGACCTTCCCCTGAGTCCAGCCCTTCACCACAGCCAGTCCTGCTAGTCAGCTCTATGTAATTTTTCCAAAATTAATTTCTTAATGTTACTACATCTCATGGTACTAAGAAAATAAAAAGGTAAAAGATGATGTTAAAAAGATATGAGAATGGAGATATTTTTAAATGAAAAAATCTATAAAAGTGATTAAAAATCTAATTCTATATGTTATGGTATATAAAAAAATTATGCACATGTAATCTTAAAATTTCTGAGGTAATAGTTCAAATAGTCTAAAGAACAAAATATATGTCTAGTCAAGGTTAATTCAAGAATGTTTGGTCTTTTAGGAAGAAGCAGTGCTACTATGAAAGGGATTATGGTAGCCCCAGGAATTATTGATGCAGATTTTAAAGGAGAGATAAAGATCATGACTCATTCTCCTGGTGGGATATCTATGATTAAGGAAGATCAAAGACTCACTCAGTATTACTCCTTCAAATTACTACTAAGAATACAGTAAAAAACCCTAAAAGAGGTGATGCAGGTTCGGGTCCTCAGATGCTTATTGGATACAGGCTATAGGTGCCAAAAGACCTGAGCTAAATATTGTCCGTCAATGGGAAAAAATTTCAAGGTCTATTAGATACTGGAGCTGATGTTTCAGTGCTCACTGCTAACCAATGGCCCTCATTATTTTAGATTTAAAAGATTGTTTTTATACTATTCCTCTTGCGCCTCAAGATTGTAAAAAAAATTGCATTTAGTGTCCCTTCAATAAACTTTAAGAAACCTATGAAAAGATTTCAGTGGAAAGTACTACCACAGGGTATGGCAAATAGCCCCACCCTGTGTCAAAAATTTGTGGCTCAAGCAGTTGCAGAAACTAGACAAGCTTATTCTCAAGTGTATATGGCTCACTATATGGATGATATACCTTTGGCTCATAAGCAGGAGGGAATTTTACTTGCAGCCTATTCTCACAGCAGACTCTGAAAGAACAAGGGCTAATTACAGCTCCTAAAAAAGTACAAACAAAATCTCCATATTCATATTTGGGTCATAAGTTATATCCTAAAACGATTTTACCTCAAAAAATTCAGATTAGGAAAGATGGGTTAAAAACTCTGAATGACTTCCAAAAATTGTTGGGAGATATTAATTGGCTTAGACCTCACTTAAAAATTGCTACAGGGGAACTGAAGCCTCTCTTTGACCATTCACCTCTACTGCTTTTGATGCTGAGGATTGATACCATTCCAGTCAGTGAACAGTTTGTGTTCTGTGACTGACAACTTTCCTTTTCTGTATTTCCAGAGATTTATTTAGAGTAAAGTTAGAGACTTTAAAGAATTCTCTAATCCCTGTGTTTAATCTGTGATATGATACTTTGTAAGGAAAGTATATCCCTTTGGTCATGGAGGCATGAACAGGACTCTGCTCCCAAAATTTCATTAGGGTAGAAGTTAACCTATGGTCTACATATGTAGAAGTTTATATGAGCATTTTAACTACATGTATGCAAGTGCACCATGTGTATGCAGTACCCATGGAGGCCAGAGGAGGGGGTCTGATTCTCTGAAACTGGACTTGGGAGTGGCTAACTGCCAGGTGGGTGCTGGGAACTGAGTCTGGGTGCCACATAAGGCAGCCCGTGCTCTTACCTGCTGAGCCAGCTTTCCAGCCTGAGTACCTGCTTTTTCAGGTAAACCTCTGTGACTTACACATTCTTCAGGATTTTGTCTCTGATCAGAATTTGGCATCACTGTTTGGCTGCTTATGTTGGTGCATTGTCTGTGGATGTATTTTCATTTATTTTTATTTGGATAATAAGCTGGAAGATTTTTGTCTGATAACCAGACATGCCAAAAATACTAAGAATCATTTGGAACATAACAATTCTTGAAAAAAAATCTTAAGTCACATTTTCCTAGAGTTTCTGTTATGCTTAGTACATGCATTGTTAGTTCCTTTACACTGTAAGACAAAAGTTCATCTAATGGCACCAGAGTACCATCTTTCAGAATGGTCTTTTTTAAATTTTTATTTTAAATAAATCATTCCTGTAATAGAGTCTGTCTTTGGTGAAATAGGCTAATTTATGTATACACATTAGCTCCTAGGTTACATATTTTTATGCCTATATTTTAAAAGGTGATCCAGATCCTAAATTAGCTAGAGGCTTGACAGAGGAGGCCAAAAAAGCATTGTCTGAAATAGAACAAACTATTAAAAATCAACAAATGTGGTATTTAGATTATAGCCAAGAATGGGCAGCATATATTTTGGCTACTATTCATACTCCAACTGCAGTTTTATGATAGAAAGGGCCTTTGCTATGTTTGCATTTACCTGTATCGCCTACTAAAATTTTGACTCCTTATTATGAGGCTATGGCATGTTTAGTTCAAATAGCTCGAGTTAAATCTCAAAAATATTTTGATAAAACAAAAACCTATTAAGGATGCTTCAGTAATGTTTACAGACAGGTCTTCTAATGGTAGGGCTACTTATGTTACAAGGGCAGTCCTCCATAGATACTTACTCAGGATTTCTTATGGCCACTGCTCAAACTAAAAAAGCTACTAAACATGTAATAGCACACTGCATTAAATGTTTTGCTGTGGCTGGCTTGCCATCTGTCATGGAAACGGACAATGGCACAGGATATGCTAGTCAGACTTTCCAATGTTTCTGTGCTCAGTTATCCATTGTGCATAGAACAGGCATCCCATGCAGTCCCCAGGGGCAAGGGATTGTTAAACATACCCATAGAGTTTTTAAAAATCAATTACAAAAAAACTAAAAAAAAGGGGAGGTATATCCCAGATCACCACAGAATTCCTTAAGTTACATTCTTTTCATTTTAAATTTCCTAAATTTGGATAAGCAAGGCTACTCTGCAGCAGACAGAATGTTGCATCCCAAGATTTTAGATACCTATGTACAAGTGAGATGGAAGGATCCAATTGATGGGAAATGGCATGGCCCAGACCCGGTACTAATATAGGGAAGAGGGCATGTTTGTGTTTTTTCCCCAGGACACTGAGAATGCCAGGTGGCTGCAAGAAAGGGTGGTCTAGTTCGCAGGAACTGAACAAGGGAAGAGCGACGTTGCTGTTGCTTTGGAATCAGTTCCTGATGCCACACGGAGAGCTGTGTTGGACTCAACTGATGGGACATCATTACATGGGAAAAATAACAGTACTGCAGGGAATGCTGATTAAAAAAAAAAAAAAAGGGCTAAGTGCAGGACTTTGGTGATCAGATGACAGTTTCCCGCAAACTTATATAGGGAAACAGGCAGCAGCCATGGATAAAGTCAAGGACGAATGATAGCTTGCATAAGTCAACCCTATGTATGTTTGATTGGACAGTTAAATATGGCTCATAATGGTACCAGGTTTGATGTTTCCTGTGTTTAATGTATTTCTTGTGTTTCAATGTAACTTGATTAATTTCATTTCCATCATTCCCGTGAGAATGAAAGTTATGGTATTTCAACAATTTTCACTTATTATGATTTCTGTAAATGTTACAAAACCTTAGTATGTGGATTGAGGACATAAGAGCAAGCCTTTGCTACATTACTGGAATAATTACCGTGATGCCTGAGTCCCCTGGACTTGTCCCTGTATCCCTTCCCTTTATATGTTCAGAGTTTGTTCCTAAGGATGCTGGGTTGTGACTCGCTAGCCTCTAGTTAATTTGTATGGCCTCTCAGTCCCAAGTCTACCACCCTACATTACAACTGCCCGAATTCGCTGACCTATGTGAAATGAGTGGCCAGAGATGGGTAAACACAAGGGGGTGTCCGCCGACCTAAGACAGGGAATCAGCCTCTATGGCCAGACGTTGTGGCTAGTTTTCCAATGACGGGTAAGATGGGCACTAACATCCTTGGTAACCTAAGACAGGCGCTCATTTACTAAAGGAAAAAGGGGGACATGTGGGGCCCTGGCCTCCCGACATGCCTTTTTCCCAGCTAGGTTCCTGGCCAGGAACTAGCTTCAGTTTGTCAGCTGCAGTTGCTGTGAGAACAGCTTGACCAAGAACGACTTGACTTCAAAGGCCTAACCGCAATTGTTCTGAACCAGGTGCAAGTCACATACTTGGAAGTTCCCTAGGGGCCTGAACATTTGTCCCCTCCCAAACCCTCTTTGGAGTTTCCTGCAACAAATCACTGGCATCTGCTGGGTGCATATATATTGAGCACCTTGCTAGAATAAATCAGAAGCTTCTCCACCATTTTTGGTGTCTGTGTTGTGTGTGTCTTGTATGTCTTCAATTCATCAGCCCCACGCCAGATAGACTCGGATACAGTTGTAGCGCAGGCTGCTACATCAATTTTTTTTCTTTCTTTCATTTTTATTGTGTGCCAAACTTATTGGTTTTATTTTTATTTTCAGCATGCACAATTACAATGTACATGTGCAGATTTATAAATGTGGGTATTTTGATAATGTATTAAAAGGCCTGATAA
Source organism: Eospalax fontanierii (assembly GCA_035773235.1). Classification (NCBI taxonomy): domain Eukaryota; kingdom Metazoa; phylum Chordata; class Mammalia; order Rodentia; family Spalacidae; genus Eospalax; species Eospalax fontanierii. Next base: position 51,230,695 of record CM069525.1, read on the forward strand.
ATATTACCTTATAAACTAGGGTACCTTAAACATCTTAAAACCTACTGAACAATATCTTTGAATCTATTAAGTGTTTTACAAAACTTTTAAATGTTAATTGTTTATACAAAACAACATTCAATAAAATCACAAGATAAATATTTTATTAAGCTATAAAATTTAATGTTACAGACATGGATTTTGATTGAGATTTCCTTCCAAAACAAGTTCTAGATAGATATTAATGAAAATTTTTATTTCAATCCTATAGTAGTCAGAGATAACAAAATCATTTCTTTTTCAAAATATCGTTAATATGAAACTGTTAAATATAAAGTTTTTATTAATAGTCTACATGTAAAACTCTATTTTTCTAAACATTTTTGTGTTATTTCCTTTCCACAATGAAAAATTACAGGAAATATAATCTCAACAAAGAATAATTACAAAATATCAGTTAGTAAAATCTATCTTATATATGAATAAGTGCACTGTCTACATGAGCTTGTGTTTTTTAAAAAAATAATTTACTTGGTATCAAATTGGCTTATAGGGGCTGAAGAGATGGTTCAGTGGTTAAGAGCACTGGCTGTTCTTACAGACAACCCAGGTTCAAATCCCATCATCCATATGGTGACTAACCATCAGTAACTCCAGTTCCAGGGCACCCAACACTCTCTTCTGTTCTCCACTGGCAATGCATGACATAGATACACTTATATATATGCAGGCTTTAACACTCATACACATAAATTAAATAAATAAATAAATAAATAAATAAATATAAACCAACACATAGGTCTGTCAAAGCCCATATTTTTGCCGAGCCTATGCAAAACAGTTCCAAACAGTTAAAAAGAAAACTGAACATTTTAAACTCTGCTTCAAGGCTTACAAAGACATCTTAAAATTTATAAATGTCTTAATGTGTTACATTATAATAATATATTTGAAATAATTATTCTCTGTGCTTTGAATCTTAAAGAAAAAATAATTTAGCTAAAATACTTGCTAAATACTTTTTAACAAAAATAATTTCAAACTGCCTATTTTAATAAAACAAGACTAATAATATGTTTTTACCTGTATTTATTACTGTAAAATATTCAAGATATCATATATAGCCTCTTGGATATCCATTTAAAATTATCCTATTAAAATTTTCTTTAAAAGAAAAACAAGATAAAATTTTATTTTTTACAAAAGAAAAAGACTGTATTCAGGTACTTCTAACCTGCTTCAAGGAGATGAACTTTGAGATGCACATGCGTCTACTTCATCTGGAAACTCATCCATATGGACTTCAGAGATGCTGGATGGTACTCATCTTCAATAGACAATACAGTACCCCCAAGTAACTAAATATTACTCTCCTTTTTTGTTCCTTAAACTCTTTTATATTTAGATATTTTTAATAGTTTCTGATATTTAATGTTTCACTTGGTATATTCCTAGATGATAGAATTTAAGACTAATTTAGGTTTAAATCAAGTTATAAACAATTATTTCTTTTCATTAATTTGGTGGTCATGAAATTTCAATCATCCTACCTCAGCCTTCCCAGTACCTGAGATTATAGGTCTGTCCTGCCAGGTCTGAATCTGCAGGCTTGATGTTATAGAGAAAGGTACCCTGAAGGAATCAGGCACTTATTCAAAAGATTATTCAAAAGATACCAATGTTGAGAACACACAGGTAGCCACTGTTACCAATGTTGAGAACACACTGCCACTGTTCTGCTGGGATGTTGAAAGTACAATGGTGAGGAAAGAGAAAGCCAGGCTAATTTATCTTCTGTCCTGAGGAACAATGTTTTAAGATACTTGACGCTGAGATAGGGGGAAAACATTGGTGTTTTCCATATCAGTTACTAAATAATTTTGTCACACTTGGAAAAAAAATTCTAAGTGTTTTTCTCTTTTTAAAAATGATTTCATCTTAAATTCTGTGTATATGTGTGTGCCTTCATATTTATTTGTATGTCCATGCAAATGCAGGTGCTCATGGAGTCAGAGGCATTAGATCCTCAAGAGCTAGAGTTACAGAGAGTTGTAAGCCACCCTGCCTGACTGCTGAGAACTCACGTCCTAGGCAACAGCAGTGTGCACTCTTAACTGCTAAGCTACCTCTCTAGCACCTCAAGTCTTTTTCAAATCATTGTCAGGATAAGATAAATCTGTGAAATTTTTGTAAGTAACAAATAGTAATTGGACATGTCAATGGGATTCAATATAACTGTAATTTCTTTCTTTTTTTTTTTTTTTTTTTTTTTTAAGTGGTATCACTGTGCAGCTCTGGCTGGCCTAGCAGTCACTATGTAGACCAGGCTGGACTTGAACTCACAGAGATCTGCCTGCCTTCTGCCTCCTAAGTGCTGGGATTAAAGGCATGCACCACCATGCCTGGCCTGATTTCATATTTTTTTAAGTTGTTAAAACAGTGGAGTAAATATTCATCTTGGTATATTCAAAATATACCCATATCAAGTAACCAGCAACTGTCTAATTGAACTTATGGCCTGCTCAACAGGAGGGAATTGATGTCTGGTACAGTAACCCTAGCCAAATACTGGTGGCTGGAGAGGTCACAGACTCCAAAGAGAACCTACTACTGCCATTTTCCTAAACCAATAAAATTTCTAACTTCAATTTAAATACTTATTTATCATTATACTCACAGATAATTACAGCTTTTACCCCTCATAAAAGAAACTTCTTTTTGCCCCAGACAGAGGCTACTACAGAAATCCACAAGTGGTCAAAATGCAGAGCATAAGTGGGGTGTCTAGCCCCAAATGGGATTTCTACAACCCAACCCCTACACCTAAGGATCAGGAAACATGGAGAAAGAGGAAGTGGGCTGCTAGATAATAGCTTCTAGACATGACAAGGAAGCTGCATCCGTGAAATCTCCACAATATGGTTGTTTAAACAAAGCCTGCAAATTTACAGCACCATGCAAAACAGGGTACAGCAAAATTCACAGGGCCCCCTATCACTAAAGACCTACAAGGCAATCAATGGCTGCTCAGTCTTCCATAGCGATGAACTCCCTGACTCAAAATGGGCTCAGTAAGGTGTGTAGAATACCAGGTGTGTGTGTGTGTGTATGTGTAAAACAATAATTATGGACTTGGGGTTGGACAAAGGACGGGTGGGAGAGAGAAAGGGAGGGTTGGAAATTATGTGACTGCAGTACTTATGTATGAAATTCTCCAAAAAAAAATAAATAAATAATAACTACTAAAAAATATACTCCCGGATTGGGGGGAAAAAAATTCCTTGGGGAAGTATCACAAAATATAAATAATGAACACCGAGTGCTGGCGCTGTGGATAAGAATTCTTTTAATTATTACCCAATTGCATAATGAAACTTATATTGAAAGAACAAGTTTATAAAAGATCTCAACGTCCCAAGACAAAAGAAAGAAAAAAGAAAACACAAGGGGCAGAAGTTTCAGGCCTTCCAAAAGAAGAAATGCTAACTTGAAAAGCTAAGGGCTTTGTCCACAAGCAGTCACTAACCCTGCAAGAGACAAAAGCCATTGGATGCATAATTTTAAAACACCAGGTTTTTTTTAAGCTCAAAGGGCGGAGTGAGGCGCGCAGGGCTCCAATACACGGTGCAAGACCGCCATCTACTGGTCAGGGAAATATACTCACCTACGAAGGATGAAGCTCTTTTCCGCTGCATTTCGGCGAGGAGCTGTAGAAATAAAAATGAGGAAGTCAAATGAAATGGAGAAGGCCACCGAAATCATTCATATCTGCCGAAGTGGGCACGACGAACGATCTCCGGGAAGAAAGCCTTCTGTAATCGCATCCTCACCCCATCGAAGTCCCTCCCACACCGGAGGGACGCGACTAGGCGTCGCCTAGGATTGGTTGGTTTCGGGCGTGCGCGAGGGTATCCAGTGAGGTTGCTGCCAGTCTCCCACCTTGTGGCCCACGTGGTGTTCCTTCCCCTACTGGTCTTACTCGCAGCCCTCACTTCTCTCACCCTAACTGCCCACCTCAGCGCCACCGGGGCTAAGGCAGCCACCACAGCGTCTCCCTTCAAAGTTGTCCCCCCCACCCCATTCCCCAAGCACATAAAATCTTGTCCTTCTGTGATAGATCCTACTTGTATGTGAGTATCTGAGCAGTGATGATGAAGACCGTTAAGCTTTCTGAATGATTTTTACCACTACTCTAAAAACACTGGGAGAAAACTAAATCACGTTCCTTTACCATGAAACAATACTGTGTACAAATTATCTTTATTAATTTTTATTGCATTGTATTGGGTATTTGTTTGTTTGCTTGCTTTGAGACGGAGTCTCATGTAGCCCAGGCTGGCCTCAAACTTGCTATGTCGCCAAGGCTGGCCTTGAACTCCTGATCCTCCTGCTTCCACCTCCAAATTGATGGGGTACTGCACCCCAGGTTTGGCTATCTGAATTTATTTTTATTGACTGTTGCTTTGGCATCAGGACTTCAATTTAGACATGCAGTTCACTCTAGAGAACTTTCCGTCCAGTCATGGATTTAGGCATTCCCATCCCTGGGAAGGGCTGCTCAGACCAGATCTTTCAAATCAGCCAAATTTATTTAACTGGGCCAGTGACTGCACTCTCTGGGCTGAGAAGTAGAGAACAGGGCACCGGAAGATGAGATTGATTGCAGTCAGGAAAAACTCACTACCTCATTAACATACCAAGTATTCCTAGTCTGCTCATCTATTTAGCATGACTTAAGGTGAACCTGCCTCTCTAGGGGTCGTCCTAGGAGCAAATGATTGACTAATGAAGATGGAAAGGTGGGTTTTCTCAAAAGATGCACTGGAGACAGTTTAGTCTATCGCGGTTAGTTTTCTTGGGTTATTTGCTATATTACCAAGGCTCATCCAGTCTTTGCTATTTTCCTGAAGTAATGTCCCTATGTTCTCTGGGTGGGCTGTTTCCTAAAGTATAATAGCAAGAGGTCAGGGACAGCAGCATCCAGAAGGCAGAGGCTACCTGGTCTGGAACCTTTTTCTTGCACTGTACTTTTCCCCCAAGAAACTTTCTTTTACTTAAAGAGTTTTAAATTCATTGGTCTGCATGACCTCTAGACTTTCCTCAACTCAGTGTCCCAGACAGGAAAGTAAGGTGAAAATAAAAGGAAATTAGGAAAATAAGTAAACCTGGCCCTCCTTAGGCATTCGAGTCACCCATATTAGCCTCTAAGCTTAGGTCTGAAAAATTGATGTTACTAAACCAATCCTTAAAAGGTTATTTAAAAAGAGAGTGTAAGGAATATGTATTAAATAGTTTGTAAGCTGTAATGATGTAAACCCCATAAGTTTATAAGTATAATTTTATGTATTAGATAAATAATTATGTATAAGAAGCACGTGCTAAATAATTAAGTCTAAAAGTTGTAAACCCATAGTTTTATAAGTTCACTAGTTTGTTGTAAGTTGTAACAATGTAAGCACATAGTGTTATAAATATAAAGTGCATAATAGACAATATAGCATATAAGTAATAGACAGCATATAAGTAGTGACATTGTAAACCCATAATATAATTTAAGTTAGGATTCTCTAAGTTAGAAGTTAGAGCCCAGTTTCATAAATTAGAAGCCTGTAACTAAGCGGGCCCCTCAGAGCACTCTCCTTATCGGAGCTAAGTTCAAAGCCTCTGGAGAGCACTGGGCAGATAAAGCCCCAGAAGTGCCTCAGTTTCTTGGGAAGGCCTCTGTCAAGCTCTAGGAGACAGGACCAGAGCACTTTGTTAGCAAAAAAGTCTCTGCAGATAGACTTAAAAATGCCCCTTTTCTTCTTGGAAAAACTCAGGCTAAACACCCAGTGGACAGAGCACCCATAGTATCATATCTCGCAGATGGACCCCTGCCTAGAGCCCAGGGACTCTTCTTCCATATCAGACCCCTGGTCACACAGGCCTTAGAGCTGTGATAAGAGCAGAACGGTGAGGAAAGTCATCTGGAAGCTGATTGGCTGGTGGGGCTACACTGCCAAATTCCCTATAAAGCCAAGAGCTAGATGGCGAACGCTAATTCACAAGAATCCCGAGAGTGGGTTCTCCTTGTCTGAAGTCCCGTCAGTCTAGCCTAGGACGTGTCAGCGTGGAAAGAGCCACGCCTTGAGGCCCGCACAGCTCTGGCATGAAGCACGTTCAGGAGCCGGACCTGCATACCTGCCAGCGGACCACCCGCCGGGCCACCCGCTGAGCCACGGAACCAGCTGAACCAGCCCTGCCAGTTGGAGCCGTCGCTGGAACTACTGGAGCCACAGCACCACCTACTGGACCCGCTGTAGGACCCGCCACGAGTTCCGGACCGGCTTGCACCGCTGGAACCGCCTGCCATAGCCGGTGACCAGGACTACCTCTATTCTGGGACAGGTATCATGATAAGACTGTGTGAGAACGTGTTGAATGAATCTGTTTTTAATTCGTTTTTAATCAATAAAACAGATCTGTTGGACCTTGACACCTGGTCTCCATGTTCCCTTTCCCTAACCTTCCTTGGGTTAGATTAAGTCTCGTGACAGTTGGCATAGCCGGCAGTTCAGCCAAGCAGTCTTGACAGTTGGTATAGCCAAGCAGCTCAACAATTAACAGAGTTAGCTGCTGGCCCATTTGGATCAGTAATCTGATCCTGGAAAGGTGAACACTAGTCTGGACAAATTTTCTTTCTGTTAAATCATCAGACAGGGAATTGATATATCTCTAGGGCAAAGGCTACCAATTTCTTGAAAAAAAAAGGGAAGAGTATCCACCACCTGGCCGAAGCACGGATGATGAGAAACCCCTCACCTTCCTACCGGGAGCACAGTTGTGGGGACCCCTGACACCCTGAGCTAACACCTTGATGCCACATGTGGGAAGACAATCCTCACAGGGACTCCTTCTGTACTAACAGCCTGCGAATGAGAAATTGGCTAGCCAAACACCTAGACAGACAGGCAGATAAAATTTTAAATAAACTATTACAATCCCAACCTAAAAGTAATTGTAGGTGGTATTTGGATAAAAACGTGAAATTCCTATATAACCTGGCCATAAGTCTTTTAAAATGATTGGCATATGAAAATTAATTTCTAAATTTAAAGGTATAAGTTTGGAAGACCAGGAATCAATGGAAAGAGATGGGGTAGAAGAAGCCTTGAAAGATACTGGAACTATTAATTAATCATTTAATTTTGAGGTTAGAACAATGGTGGACTTGCCTTTCTTGGCTGCAGGTATGCACCACAGTGTTGAGGTAGGCCAAGGTTTGAAGTCTTACATCTGAATAGCATTTTCTTGTTAAGAACAAAATCATTAGTGAGAAATTGTATAAATAACATCTTATATAAACTTAAATCTAATGTCTGGGAAGTGTAATTCCTTGTATTCTTAAAGAAGCATACGAATCACTTTAATTTTTTGGCTATACTTTACTTTTGGGTGTTTTAAGATGCATACAATTTGGATCAAATAAACCAACTTAATTTTAATCTTAAGGTCAGTTGAGTAACTGTTCCTCAGGGGGGATCACATGGGCCTGAGAGGAGCCCCTGGCTCCATAGGCCTTTGTTTTACCAGTTCCACCTGTGTGAAGATAAGTCAGAAAGTCTTGCAAGACCATGGCTTCACTTGTAAGCAAATCAAGGAAATGTTTTCCTGTGTTCACCTTCTTTGCAGACTGGACACTGGCTTGAGTCCTGCTAGTGTGGTCTCCATGACCTCCCTGAACAGGAGGACAGGTGACACATCACAGTTATAGGACATTTTGAGAGATGCTCCATAGTCCCCTGGAACTTAGTTGACCTTTGGAGGGCAAAAGACAAAAAATTGTCCCTGTAAATCCCTCTGACCAGATTAGTATGGGCCTTTAAATATGGTTGTTAAATACCCAAGAAGGTTAGTTCCACCAATCTGGTACTCTTAATTACTGTATGTTATGTAGCTAATGTAAGGACCGCCCCCCCCAGAAATGAAAAGTGAAGGCTGCAGCAAACCTGACTCCATTTTGTTAGAGAAAAACCTCTGCTATGTAAGCCTGATTTCCCAGCTCCAGCAAAGACCACAAACAGTCTTTCCCACAATCATAGGAAAACACCTGCAAGGACATAGCCTTCAAATACCAGACAGTTTTGTAAAAACACCCTACTTATGACTACATGAAATCTGGTCAGGTTGACCAAGGCTAAAGTCAGAGACATAAATAAGACCTTGTAACATCCTTTGGTCAGCACATTCCATGGGCCCTGTAACCTTAATATGAGTAAGATGCTTTTTGCACCAGTGGGCTTCCTTAACCAATCCCAACCCTTGTCCCTCCTCTCTTTGTTTTAACCCTATAAAAGATCACCTTACCCTCCACTCGCGGCCACTGTCTTCTCACCCGCTGCGTCGGTGTGTCAGACTGTGGACCAAGCGGGAGCTTGTAAATAAAAACCCTTTGTTCTTACATCAGATTTGACCTCCCTGGTGGTCTTTCAAGAGGATTCTATAACCTGGGCACAACACTAAAGCTTGGGCAAAAGCCAAACCATTTCTAATAAGACTTGACTAGACATGTATTTTGTTTCTTAAAGTATTTGTCTGAACTATTACTTTTGAAACTTTAAGACTAACTAGACATTATTTATCGAATGTTTCCTATATTATAACATATAAACTCAGATTTTTAATCACTTGTATAGACTTTCTTATTTTTCTTTTTAATTCTGGAAATATCTAGTCATTATGATCTTATATATAAACCCTTCACCTATTCATTTTCTTTTCTTAAGATCATGAGACACAATAACATTAAGAAAATTCTTTTCCTGGGTGTACTAAGCCATCTTTATTCCGTTTCTGAGGCTCTAGTATCAAACCAATGTTTGATCATATTAAAGTTCACCCTGGGGAATGAATGACTTTACTATTACAGATGGGTGAGGTATTTCTAACAGGTATACAGGTGACCTGAGAGTGGATACACTATAAAGTCTTTATCTAGCATGGATGTTGACCTTTTTATAATCTTATGGATCAAGTCCTTTCTTTTAGCCTTCCCCAAATTTCCTCCCCAAATGCAGAAGACCATGTAATTAGGGCAAAATTACATACAGCTGGCTGGGAAGAGTAGCTGGATACTCAGGTAAGGGTTCAATGACCCTGCTTCCTCCTCCTTCAGTGGAAGAATACAACTGTTAGCAAACCCAACTGTGATGAACTTCTGTAAGTAGGCATAGCTGAAGTCATGAGGATGGCAGTTACTCATCTCAGAAGAATGCTGTGCAGCAGCATCTTATATGTAAATTACACATATAAGATAATGGACATTTTACTTTATAAGTTCCTAGTAAAACCTTTTAGACAACATAAAAACCATTAAAATTCTTTTTAATTTATCTACTTTAGAGAGTTGGTCTACCAAAACCTTGCTTTAGGTCTTGAGAGAGTATAAATATTAGGTAGAAAGAAGCAACTGGTACGTAGTAATACACTGACGTTTAGAATCTCCAACATAATCACTGAGGAACTTTAAACAGAGGGTGTTGTCTATCTTTTCCAAGGACTATGAATTGTCTGCTTTACTATACGTTTGCATTAGTCTGTGTTACTGACCTTTTTATTGTTGTGAGAAAATAGAGAATTTCATGAGTTACTTTTGCTACAGCCATTTTATATCATAAGATGAATAATAATAACCTATATTGAAATTAGTTTATCCCTTAGTTAATCTCAATAGCACAATGGCTTTACTCTGAGGCTGTTTTGTTCTCCTTTTTCCTTGTCACAGAGTCAGGTGGCTAGCCTGAATCTGCACAAGAGTCATTGCACAGGAGAGCTGTTAAGTTTAGTCCCTACTAGCATAAATGAAAACACCTATCATTCTTATAAATTGTATACATTTATCTAGGCAGGCAAGTCTTTTCATCTACTGGGTCCTTTATCTAGAACAGTGTTCAATTAATTAAAACAGAAGATTTACTATTAAGAGATTATTTTACTTAATATTTTAACTTTATAAAGCCAGGAGTGTTTGGTGAGCAACCAGGATCAAGCATGACTAGGCTGACAGAAGTTTTTGCCTTTACCATGGTCAGACCTGAGATCTTCTCTGGCTATACTTGATATGACCGGAGGCATGAAAACTTATACCCATAATTAATTAGTTTGTCTATTCATGTTAATCACCACCTGAAAGATTTAACAAGTACTCTTTAAATATTTTTAACATTTTTTTTTAAAGTTATGACTTATTTATACAAACTTTTATCTTAACTAAACAGGAGGCAAGGCTATTAGCTCACAGGGTAGTTTCTTTTAAAGAGAGCTTTTAGTCTGTCTAGATCAGAAAAACCATATTATAACTTACCATACAAAATTTGAACTAAATACCCATGATAAGGAACACAAAAAACAATGATGCCTAAAGGAACCTGGAAAGAGTTGATACAAAAAATGTTTTTCTTTTTTAGTCTGTGCAGGACATTGTAACTAGAAGGTGAAAATCAGTGATGCTCAGGACATGAAGGGGCAGGAACAAAAGCAAGCTTGGAGGAACTAAGCATCAGACAGGGAAATACTCTATTTCAGAAGAATAGGCTTTGGATCACAATGCAAAAAGGCAGGAATTAAAACCAGTGAAGGCCAAATCTCACATCTCTCACCCAAGCAGGCAATTCCTCTTTACCTCCCATTGCTGTAACTATGTCCTTACAGTAGATTTTCTCTTGTAAGGCTTGGCATTGGAGTACTGCAAATTCACATGAGCTTCCTAGGTTTAGCCATCACAAAATGTCAGCTCACTTTGTACCTAGCTAGCCTTGGAGGCCTATGGCTAGAAAAGCTTTTTTAAGTTCCCTTTAGAAACTGACAAATACATTATGCAAAACAATGTAAGATTTTAAATACTTTCAGAAATCAATAAATATACCATATAAAAATGTTAAAATTCAAAATAATTTCCTTTAAAAACAAAGATGTTATATAAACAAATATCAGAGTTTAAAATGGTTCCTTATAAAAACCAGTAATTGCATAAGTCAATGTAAAACTAGTCATTTTAAAAACCAGTAAATACCATACTAAAAGTTAAAATTTAAAATAATTTTCATTAGAAACAGACCAAAATGATATTAAAATGCTGATATTGTCTTTCTAATTTTACATAAATATGTATTAACCTTGTTACAAAAGACCGTGTGAGAATGTCTTGCTTTTCTATGATCCCATCAAGAATCTAAAATGAAAACCAAAGCAAAAACATAAATTGAAAAAGGATTAGGACATAGGATTAAATGCCTGTGGTCCAGGGAGTTCCCAGATTATCATGATCTCCTAGAGTTTGTAAAACCAGTAAATTCCTGGGTGTGGCCATTTTGAACTATGCCATGCAGCTGAATTAAGATGGTGGCAAGGTCAAGCAGGTCAACACCATTTTGAAAATTTTTGTCCAAGGTGGCAGTCAAGCTATGTGACTGTCACCATATTGATGAAATTACATAAATAAGATATGAAGACCAGACCCCATGGTTGCCTCTCTTCTAGTAAGGTCACCAGCCATGATGGTGAAAAAGCACATGGTATGTAATAGAAACCCCTTTTTTACTTTTAAAAGGCATCCAGTTAAATGTGTATAACTCTCCTATTCAGTAAAACTTAAAATGCTTACAACTATTTAGAAAGGCATTTAAAGTAAGGTGCTAAGAGATATAGGGTGCAAAGTCAGGCCCTTAATTTGAAAATCAAAACCCCCAGTTTGCCTCCTGAAAGCAGAAAAGTTAGCATACATTCCAAATTTGCAACATTCTAATTACTGAACAAATTTTAAAAGCCTGACTCTTAAATTTAGTTAAGAGTGGGCTGGAACCAAGAGGACAACCAGCCTCCAAAATGTCTCTTAGAACTGTGCTGATGGAACTGTTCTATGTAGACCAGGTTGGCTTTGATCTCACAGTGATCTGCCTTGCTTCTGCCTCCTAAGTTCTGAGCTTGATGGCGTGCATCACTGTCACTCTCTCCAGCACCAGCAGGCACACCCCCTCACCAGGTCCTCTGTCTCCCGGCCAGGGAGGGAACCTCGAGGGGGATCCCGTACCAAGCTCGTGTCCCACTTCCCTTGGATTGCCCCAGCTCCCTCCCCGAAGTAGGAGGGGGCCTTTCAGGGGATCAAAGGGACGTCAGGTTGCTGTGGCCAGCAGGGTCTCAGCCTCCTGGCCCGCTCCAGAAAACACTCAGGCCCGACTGGGGTCCCTGTCTTGACCAAAGAAACGTGCAGCTAGTCAGCTCTTTTGATGATACAGCTTTAATGATGTGACTTCTTCAATGGTACCACAGGGAGCCCTTTACTGAACTTATCAGACACATTATAAAGGTTTAGAGTTACAGGTATTAGCATACAGCAGGAAGTTTCTACCAATCACTTTAGTGGTCACTCTGATCATGCTTTTACTTTACATAAAGGCTACTACTGTCCATGCGCTGTTCACGAGGGAGGAGGTAATTTTCCTCCAATGGCACTTAAGACCCTAGTTCACCTAATTACCATGGTATGTGTGGTATGTACCTATCTCTTCTGGCTAGTCTCTTTGTTTTAGCTCCTCTCAGCGCCATCTTGCCAAAGCCAGAAGCTGCCAGCTGGTCAGTTAGGATTTCTTAAGGCCCAACACATCACCAAGCCTCCACCCCCACCCCAAGGAACACAGTAAGACTCAGATCTCAACATTTCAGAGATGTGGCATAGTACCTAAGGATTCCTCAGTATCTGAAGTTCGTCGGGTGACAAAGCGTTCAGCAGAGACACTTGGGATTCATGAGCTCTGCACACGTGATAAACAAAACCCACTTCCTGGTTTCCAGATGTCCTGGTTCTGGTGTCCACCTTAGGAATCTCAACAGACTTATTGCTCATAAGAAACTGCTAGATGGCTCTGAGGTTTAACAGCACTGGATGCTCTGGCAGAAGAACTGAGTTGTTCAATTCCCAGCACCCACATGGCAGCTAACAAATGTCAGTAACTCCAATTCCAGGGGAATCCAACACCTCTTCTGACCTCTGAGGGCACTGCGTGGTACAGGTGCACTTAACATGCATGCAGGCAATACACACACATAAAATAAAAATAATAAAGTAAATATTTTTTAAAAAATAAACTGCTAAATAGGCCTAGAAGGTCTCTCTTGTGTGTGGCTTGCAACTGTTGTGTAGGCTCTGTCTTGGATTCTTTGTCTATGAAGGAGTTTGTGGTGACTCTGCCTTAGCCTCTGACAACTGTAATCTGCCAGGCTGACCAACTTCAGGTACTGAGGGGTCCTTAGGTAGGATGCCACGTCTCTGAAACGTTGAGGTCTGAGTCTCACTGCTTTCACTGGAGACAATGGCTGTGAGTGGAGAGTCTCAAAGAGACAGACTTTCTTCCTATAGGAACTGGCACCCCGACAGAACAGTGGAGTTGGGGGGCAAGGAGTGGTGTGCCTGGGCGGAGCTCTGTGAAATTTCTAGGGAGGTGGTGTTGGAAAATTATAAAAAAAAAAAAAACTGGCCTCTTCAGTCTTGCACATTTAGTCACATTCTTTTGTTTTTTGTTAGACGAGGGGAGGGGGCTCTCATGTAGCCCAGGTTGGCCTCAAATTCATTGTGTAGTGGAGCTACCAACTGAACTACATCTCCAGCACGTCATCACATTTTTGTTGCAAAAATACATAAATGCCTTGAGATATGAAGAGAAAAAAGATAGTAGCCAAATACCCAGAAGAGAACCTAGCAAAGCCCTCAACTTTTCTTCATACCTTAATCAACCAAAGGAGAATTTCTACTGGTTAAGAAACTGCACAAATGCACATGCAGTCTATGAGTACATGGCAAAGCCTTTAATAGTTTCTCAATGCTTACTGAACATCAAAGAATTCATGCTGCTGAGAAACCATACATATGCAGAGGATTTTCCAAAGCCTTTAAGGTTTCTTACCACAAAAGCCATAGTGGAGAGTAACCTTACATATGTAAAGAAAGTAGTACATCCTCTCTCATTCTTCACACTTAAATCATTATCAGATAATTCATACATTTTTCATTATCAGAGAAATCCTACAAATGTGAAGAATGTGGTAAAGCCTTTACAAATTGTGTAGCTCTTAGTCAACATCTCAAAATTCATAGTAGAGAGAAACCCTGCAAACATAAAGAGCATAGAAAAACACTTAATGTTGGCTTGATACTTTCTAAACACTAAAGAATTTATATGGGGGGAAAAGGGAGCCTTTAATCAAAACTCAGTCGTTGAACCACCGACTGAGCAATTTTGGTGTCCCTGCATAGTTACTATATGATACAGGGAAAATCAGGTTCCCTCTTGAGGTTATTGGTTTCATTAACAAAAGAATTTAAGAATAATTTTATTAAACTTTAAAAGAAAAATTGTCAGAGCAAGTAAGGTATAAATCTCAACAATTGCCCTGAAGGAGAGAAAGAAAAGCAGCCATGTCTTTTTAAGCCAGCATGGAGGTCAGATACATGGTAGACTAATAGCCACAAGGCAGGGAGAGGAGATTTAGAATAAGAACAGGGAGGTCTAAAATGTTGGGGAAGCCCAAAATGTGAAGGAATAGATTTAGACTAGAGATGAAAAGGAGAGGGTATGCTTTTCTTCACAGTGCAGAAAAGCAGGCAGATTTAGGAAGCTGCATGTATGCAATTTGATAAACTACTCTGGGCCCAGGGGGAAGGAGGCGGGGGGGGGGGGGGTGACACCTCACCATCTCATTACTGCACCCAACCAGATCATAGATTTTATTCTCTTCAACCAGGAGTTTTCTCTTTAGGGAGGTTTTCTTCCTATTGGAACACTAGGATCTCTATCTGAATCTAGAGCTCAATGATACCTCCAAGGATCCACTTGTCTCCACAACCCACCACCAGGTTTGTAGACATGCCACCATGCCAGGCTTTTTACATGAATGATGGAAATACCAACTCAGGTCCTCGTGATGGCATAACAAGCACTCTACCAACGGAGCTATCTCACCAAAGCCAAGCAATGGGTCTTAATGTGAGAGGGAGAGACAGACACACAGAGAGCAAAGTGTTAGATACCCCTCTTTTGGTTGGTATGCTGGAGAAAAAAAAGGATGAGCCACAAGAAACCAAGCAAATACAGTTCCTACCCTTCTGAACAACACTGAGACAGGAGGTCAAGGGTTATTTCAGTTTTTTCTATCAGTTATCAAATAATCTTGTTACACCAGAAGAAAAATGTTCACTCTTTGACAACCATTAAAACATAGGAACTGATGTTAAATATGTGAAAAGTTTATAGTAATTTTATATTTCAATGGGATACAGTGTAATGGCTTCATAAATATAATAAAGCAATGATGCAAATCCAGATGTCTGTGTATTTTAAATGTACCCATATGAATGAAAAAACTGTGAGTCAGTTATAACAAACTATATCTAATGCTGACCACAGAATGATGGGACTGTGGGTAAGAGTTTTCATCAACACAGAACTTTCAAGAGTGAGGTTAAATGAAGGCTATATTGAAAGCAAAAACTTGTGAATAATGGTCCCTAAATCCTAGGAGAAGTAGGGAAAGAATGACAAAGCCTTTCACTGAAAACAAAATAGGCAATAGTGGGTTGCCTAGGCCAGCAAGAAGGGAAAAGCCAGTTGGAGATCAAAGGGCTTTGTTCAGGGCAGTGATTTTTTATGTAGGGAACAGTTAATTAAGCAACATCTGAAATACCACAACCAAGTAGGCCTTAGATAAGAAAGAGAAAAAAAGAAAAGGAAAAGTCCTTGGATTCCAAAGCAAAATTGAACACTCCTCCCATATTTTTCAAGCGGGAAGGGCGGGGGACCGAGGGCTAGGCGCCAGCGCGGTGCAACACTGCCATCTAGTGGTTCGAATAAAACGGGATTCACCGAGTCAAAGGGAAATATCTCTTTTTTCGGCTCTCAGGAACACCAGATCACCAGCCTAGACCCTAGACATGGAGACTGTGCGTGCTGAAAGGGATGAAGACGATGGCCACGGAATCCATGGCTCACGGGGCCGAATGCACCCAGGGACACATCCCGACATTGCCGCCTTCCTTAGTCCCGCCCTCGGAGCCATAGCGACAGCAGCAGGAAATCAGGGACACGTAGGCAGGACGGGAGCGAGCGTGGCCTTGGATTGGTCGGCTCTGGGCTTGCGCATAGGTGGGCGCTGAGGTCCGTGGCAGTCTCCTGCCTCCATTTCTGCTTTTGTTCTCCGGATACGTTTCTCTCCAGTCTCCTAGGGCTGGGACCAGCGATCTGTTGCCCCACTGCGCCCGTCTTCCCACGTTCCAGGCCTGAGCCTGTCGTCTGGACAGGCTGGACCTGGCTCGCTGTCTTCCTCTCAGCCCTCACCCCCGCGAGCTGCCCACCCCCGCCCCCGCCCCCACGAGGCTGAGCTGGCCGGTATCGCAGCCTCTCCACCTCGGGGGCCTTGTCCCCTTACCCTGCAGTCTCCCACGTGCCGTCAGTGTCAGGCAGCACACAAGACCGTGCCCTTCTGTGATGGTCAGTAGTGGACAGGCACCGCGCCTGTATCTGAGCGGGACAGGACACCCACCCCCAAGAAGGTTACATTTATTTGAACAAAAGAGGATACTCTCCTCTGGTGTGCATGATTTTTAAGGTTTTCTCTGCGTTCAGTGTCCCGGAAAGGGACAGAAAATGAAAGGCAAATTATGAAAATGAAGAAAGTGCATCCCACAGTTACCTCTAAGCCCCATTCTGCGGCCGGGACAAACTACTTAATATTCCAGCCTTTGACTCACACGATTATTTGTAAAGAAACCTTAACTTTAAAAAAAGAGAATTTGGATTTGCTGCCAGTTAAATACAACAGCTCTTGTCTCAGAAGCAAGCACAAAAGTTGAAAACTAAGCTCTGTGGAGACTGGGTCCTATTTAACCTTAGCGACGGTTTTACTGTATGTGTATGTTTGTATGTGCGTGTGTGTGTCTGTGATTCATAAGTATGTATGTATGTATATAATTTCTCCAAATAGCATAATTCCTATATGTAATTCCTACCTGCAGATTACATTGCATTGCTTTTTTTACTGAACATTTTGCATGTTGAAAATGAGGGGAATCATTATTCCTGTTAAAATCATGATTCTAGGACTGGAGATGGCTAGCAGTTAAAAGCACTGACTGTTCTTAAAGAAGACCCTGGTTGGACTCTCAGTACCCACGTGACACCTAAGACCGGTCCATAACTCCAGTTCCAGCGCTGTCTAACGCTCTCTTCCGAACTCCAAGGGCACTGCACAATATGGGTGCACTTACATACATGCAAGTATAACACTTCTACAAATAAAATAAAAAATTTAAGAAATAAAATTAGGATTCCAGGGCTTCTGCTCTTCTCTATTATCTTATCTGGCTAAGATTTGAGTATGTGTTCCTAAGAAGCAACGCTTCCAAGCTTCAGATAAAAGTAACTGCCAGAACACTGGGTGAGGAGTAGGCCTTGAGTATTGACCTACAGTGGCCCTCCAGAAGGAAGGCGTATTTGCTCTGTCTTACTCTTTGTGATATTGTATCAGAGAGCGACTGTCCAGATCTATCCAAGGCAAGGTGTCCTGATATCAAAGGAAAAATAAAGTGACTCAGATTTTCAAAGTTTCTTTAACTGGTGCACAGCAAAGAGGACAGTGAGAACAGGTAACTCCAGAGCTGAAGCAAGATTGGAATTTACTTGGGGGAAAAGAGGCTATACAACTGTGATCATTCCCAGGAGGCTAAATCTGTGGTTGGACATGGTGGGGGGTTCTGACTGCCAGAGTGGTTCTTAGAAATGTCTTTATTGTTTTTTCTGGGACCAGGGGTTGAACCCAGGGCCTCTCCCATCCTGTGCATCTGCACTACCACTGAACTAAATTCCCAGTCACAAAGTACTCATATTAAAACTCAGAATATGTTACCTCAAATCTTATATATTTAGGCTGGATGTGGTGGCACATGCTTATAATCTCAACAGTTGGGAAGTTATGGCAGGAGAATCAGGACTTCAAAATCCTTGGCTCTGAAAGCCTGCTGGCCTAGGACTCCTAGTAAACCGAAGGCCCCCCCCCCCCCGCAAAAGTCACACAATTCGAATTGTGGAGAGTTGAATCCAGAGCCAAACTCATCTCAGACTTTTGTTTAGTCCCCTTAATAGCCATCCAGCAGGTACCTTCTGTATGTTATCCAAAATCCTTTCAACTCTCCGGTAGAAAGAATCTCTCCAATGGCTTCCCTAACCCAAAAGCTAAGTGTCATCACACAGCACCTGAGACCTGTAGCAGAGATCTCCCTTGCTTTTCTGTAACATACCTACATGATGTTTCCACCAACGTATTGTTAAAGTGGCAAATAACCCAAGAAAACTAACTGAGATAGACAAACTAAACAATCTCCAAAGTATCTGTTGAGAAAACCCACCTTTTTAGTTTCACTAGTTGTGGAGGCCTGGGTCAGCTGGTGAGCGATAAAATGAAGCAAGGCAAAGAATTCACGTCTCTTTGGTTATGAGCGAATTTATTACAGAATTCTACAGTCTTATATGGTCAAGTCTCAGGGTACTACAGGGAAATAAGTGCAGAAATACATGAAGACAATGGACATTAGTCAAGCATTGATCACACACAAGATGATGAATCTTTTACAATCAATAAGCTTTAAAGAATACAATGATTCTTTTAAGCATTCTAATAAACAGAAGAAAAAGTAGTCATTCTGTGCTAGTTAACAAACATCCTATTTCTAATCTAATAACCATCATGATTTATGGCCGTGTTTTGAATGTAAACAAACAGGATGGTTTTCCACCCAGTCCATTAAACCTCTTTGTTTACAAGTGATGCTTTGACTTTATTTATGTCTGCTTTTAACCTCTTGTTTGCTGTCCTCCTCCTTCATTTCACCCTTTTTGTTTAGCAACATTCTGAAGCATTAGGCCAACTACTGCAGCTTTATGTTGAGCTATTATTTGCATCCTCTGGGATTTTCTCCAGACTAGGGAAAATAAGAACAAGCATATTATTAAAAACAATAAAGAAGCATATGTAAAACCAGACACTTTAAATCGACTATAAGGATTCATTTTCTCCAAGTTCATCAGCAATTCCAACAAGAATGTCATTACCACATAAATCTTATAATTGACTAGAAAATGTCTTCTGAATATCTGATTATAATCTTAGAATTTCACAGGTCATGTTGTAGGACCCCCGCTTTCATGGAAAAATGCCTGGTCCCCTTTGTTAGCTTACCTCCTCCCAAACTAGAAAGTCCCAGAGGTCACAAGGGCTATGTCAACATCTCATGATATGTGAGATAACGTCTATGGTATTTACAAGAAGAGCCCCTAATATCCCGTCTATAGAATTGTGGGTTAAACATTCCACAGGAAGAGCCCCTAATATCCCGTCTATAGAATTGTGGGTTAAACATTCAGTTAAGTCAACATCTTGTAAACTGCAAAATAATGTGTATGGCATTTCTGGAAAAAAGGTTGGACTATGTAAAATTGTCTTCTCTGTGACCCTGGTCTGTAGGCCAAAAGCCATCCAAATGTAACAAGTACTCTATATGTTAATGCATAATTATCCTGTGAGTTTCTACTATAAAAGCCTGGCCCTGCCGAGGTCAAGGGGGGCTTGGCTTCCCAATGCTAAGTCCCCCACTTGCACAAGTGAAATAAAATCCTCTTGCTGTTTGTATCTGACGGTCTGGATTCTTGGGACTGACTCTCAACCGGCCTAAAGGGGTTCGAGTCCCCCGGACTGAGAGTGAGGTCTAACAATGTTACCATGATTTAGTAAATGTTTCCTAACATGATCCTAAGGAAATAGTGAAGAATTCCATTGAACAGGAGTTACACAAAATTGAGAAACATTCCAGTCACGTTTCAAGGTTAATTATCACTATAAACTAACAATTTGATCCCCTAGCATAACAATAGTAGATTCTAAATCAGTTATTTCAGCATCTAACATGCTGCTAATGTGCCTTTGAGAGTTCCATAGTTTTTCTGAATCTGCAGGGCACCACTGTGTGAAATGAACTGTTTTGTATACTTTGATGTAAACGCGACTCCTGCTGTTGCAGCAATGGCAATAATTGCAATTATTCCTATGATGGCAGCAATAATTAGTCCAATCATTCTTTTCATCCTTTTTTTTCATTTGTTCTAAAATGTGATATATCATGGATACTGATGGTGGTTCCTCCCATTGCTGTTCAAGTCATACTGTCATTCATGCTCCAACCTGTGCTCATAAAATATATATGTGCTATAAAATTTACATTAACAGATGAATTTAGACAAGTATACAATGTACAATTTTGGCAAGTTATAAATCCTTCAGATTGATTCCAGTTTCTCCTAACATAAGTAAATATGGTAATCTAACACAAACCATAACAGTATGAGGCACATATTTTAGTAAAAGTTAATGTGATGTCATTAATTTTTACTGTTCTTTGTAAATTGCCTGACCAAGGCCACAGTTCTTTTAATGCTATTAACAATTTCCGTTAATATTCCTGAGTAGCACCTCTCTCATAATGAGGAGAAGGTGGTGACATACCTTCCTCACACCATGTCCTACCTTTTCCTTTACTTGTAGGAGATATTGTACAATTGCCTATTGTCCATCTCAGATTTTGTTCTTCCCCTTTTGCTTGAACAGACCCTACAGGACTCTAGTCAATGATGCTTCCATGGGAAGTATTAATAAGAATTCTAGCATTCAGACCCTTACATTGTTCCCAATGTGTCCATTCACTTAATTTACAAACAAACGGCATTAAACATAAAGGTAAGGTAGGAGGAGAAAAGAAGAGTCATTCACAAGTTTTCCTTTAAAAGGAACATGGCAGTACATTTGCCATTCTCATCTGTACTGATTTTTATAATAGAGAACCAGTTTCTAGGTTCCCTTTTGAGACAGGGGCTCTCAGCTCCCATACATATAGAAGTACCTTGTACTCCCACAACATATGATCCATTAGTATCTTTTCCTTCTTCCTGAGGAAATAAAGGTCCTCTGCTGTCATAAGGACCAGGGTTCCAATTAGAATCATCAGTGTAAATGGGAATAGTAGGACCCCCCCCCAGTGAACAGCTCTATCTAAGGGAGGGCTAGGAATATAGAACCAATAAGAATAATCAGCTCCCATTGTTATCTGGAGAGTAGTAATAGCCAGCATTGCTAAAAATAATGTTTCAGGAGTGCGCATCTGACCTAACTGTTATACCATGCATTCCCCTTCAGCAGCCAATTTCTTCAACTGCCTCCATGTAGGCAGGGTACAAACTGTTGTAAATGGTAACAGTCGAGGCACTCTCCTTGTAGTGGGGCCAAGCATGAGTTGTGTTAACTGTTCAGGAACCAGGTCAGGATCAAATCGTGGTCTCTTATTCATCTCTCAATTTCAGTAATCGATCAGGAACCCAAAAGTTTTCTATACCTGTGGAAATATAAACATATCCCTTTCCCCATCTAATAGCATGAGCCTTGTCCCGTTCATTGGTTTGGACATCCATGTACCATGTGGGTTGTTGAATATCAGGAGCTTGTAGACAGAGCCAGTGGAGCTGTGCTGCTGATAAAACATGATCTTTACAATTAAAAAAAATTTAAACTAAATAAGAATCTAAAAGAATATGTCGGGGACTCTCCTTTCCCCCTTTTTGTTTAATAATCATTTCCTTTAAAGTATGATTCGCACATTCAATGATGGGTTGTCCTTGTGGATTGTGAGGGATATCAGTAACATGTTTAATACTCAATTGATGTATAAATCTTGAAATTTTTAAGACAAGTATGTGGGCTCATTGCCAGTTTTAAGTTGTTTAGGTATACCCATAACACTCATTGCTTCTTTTAAATGTAATATAACTGATGAAGCCTTTTCATTAGATAGTGCTGTGGCCCATTGAAGGCCAGAAAAAGTATCAATAGAAGATGAACATAGCATAATTTACCAAAAGCATGTATATGAACAACATCCATTTGCCATATTCATTTTGTTTCGCACCTCGAGGGTTAATACCACCCTGTAAAGGCCAAGCCTACCAGATCTGGCAGATTTCACATTGTTTAACAATAGGTTTTGCTATTCTGGTGGGGATATGAAATTGATGAACTAGGGCTCTCCAATTATCATGTGTGTATATGAAATTGAATTACTTCTGTTATATTTGTGCAGGGATAAGAATATTGTTGTATCATTTGATGAATCATATCATTATTATGTGCTATAGGTCCCAGGAGAAATGTATGGGATCAAATATGAATAACAAACAATGGGTGTGTCCATTGATGCAGTAAAAGTTGTAATTGAAAAGAAATCATATAAATCAGAGAAATTATTATATAAATGTACAGTATAAATATGGTTAATAGTAAAGGCATATTGTGAATCTGTAACTATATTTAGAGATTCTGAAAAAACAGTTAAAGTCATTATTATAGCTCCTGGTTCTGCTTTCTGCATTGAATCATAGCCTGTATTGTGTATTTTATGTATATTAGAGCTGTCTGTATAACCAGCTGTGCCCAGTTTATTGGCACCTATAATAAGGTGAGCACATTAGATAAAAGTTGAGACACTACAATTTTATCTAATATAATCAACCAGTTTTAAAAATTGAACACCTTTATTTTTTGGATATTGATTAGTAATTCTACCCAAGTAATCACTTAAAGCAATTTACCATTCTGCACTAATCTTTAATAAATCATACTCTTGTTTATCATTTAAAGGAACAATAATCTGGGAAGGATCATGTTCTACAAATGATTGACATCGTAAATGCCCTCTGAAAATAATTTGAGCTATTTTATCAACATAAGTTGTGAGGCATTTTGAGGTTTTTCTAGGTAGAAATACCCATTCTATAAAAATGTCATCATTCTGATGAAACAACCCAGAAGGACAATGTGATGTGGGAAAAATAATCAAATATATTGGTTGTAATTCATCTAATCTATCAAGTTCTGTTTGTTGAGTATATTCTTCTAACCAAGACAATTCCTGCAGGGCTTCAGGACTATTAAGATCTTTATCTCCTTCTTTGCTGTTCTCCTTTAACTAGTCAATCATTTGCTCCTGGGACTACCCATAAATAGGAAGGTTTACCTTAAGTTATGCTAAATAGATGGGCAGAATACTTACTATGTTTATGAGGTAGTAAGTTTTTATTCTCTGCAATCACATCTTCCAGTGCTGTACTCCCAAATTCTCAGCCTAGAGAGTGCAGTCACGGGCCCAGTTAAATAAATTTGGCTGATTCAGAATATCTGGACTCTGAGTGGTCCTTCCTGTAAACCTGAATGCCATAACAATTAGAGGCCCCAGCAAGATCCTGGGAAGAGAGACTCCAGACTCAGGGCAAGTATCTAGGGTCTGGCCTGAATCAGGAGGGGAAGTCTTCACCACTTCTAAGACCTACAGGTTCTTCAGAACATTGTCTTTTTTGAAATATAAAATTACAAATTCTAAAATGAAAGTAAGATCAGCAGATCATGGGGAAAAAAAAGAGACTCTGGAAGTTCATTGGCAAGTTTCTGGGGTCTGAACATTTGGAGAGACAGATGGGGAGATCAGACAAGATATTTTAATCCAGTCTCCAGGGGAAGAAGAAACATCTTCTTGTCCAACTGGTTTCTGGTGTGTGAATAGACATGGCCTCTGTATGTTTTGCATGTTTGTCCTGATCTTTTGTGTCTTGTCTTTTGTTTTGTGGACTGTCTTCTTTTGGTGAGCCAGTAATTACTGATGTAAAAATGGGAGGAGAATTGACTGTGCTAAAATCCCACTTGCTTGTATGTTAAAACATCTCCAGAAAAGATTTTATGAGGAAGTAAAATATGGAGTGAAACCATATGGTTGCCAGTAAGCCATATGTCTGATCTGTATGCAGGTTCTAAACATTTAAATACCTTTATCTAGCATGTTACTTGGGCTCAGGACAATTGAGACTGTAAAATGCCTTGCCTCTCAGAGAAGAGATAAAAATGTTTTAAAAGTCATTTCTTTCCTTAGGCTTTTTTTCTCTACTGTGGTTCTCTTCACAGGTGAGGGAAAGAATAGTCAGAGGGACCTAAACTTTGGACCTCAGTAACCTCAGGCACTAAGCAAATTGTGCTTAGTGATAATGGTCCCAAGGCAGTTGCTTTTCTGACTAGATCTAAGCATTTTAAATTTTAGTGAACAAGGAGAGTCACACACCATCCTGGGGGTGGACATGTGCTCTCAGAGCAACAACCCAAGGATGTACTCAACCATAGCTGCTCATTCTTTCTCCTGCCTTTTTGAGTTATTTCTCCAGCAATAGATGAAGAGATTGAGAGGACACTACTTCAAATTCACTGTTGAAATGCCTGGTAAGGTATATGGACCCATGTCCTTGGTTTGAGACCATGAATACCTTTGTTTTACTGTTTTATCTGGGGCCTACGTAATCTGAGGGTACTTTCTTCTGTTTTTATCTATGTATAATATTTAACTGTGTGCTTTATAAAAGTAAAAAGGGGGTTCTAATCACATTTGATCTGTGAGATATGTGAATCCCACAGGGTTTGTATCTTGGTGGGGGATGGGCTCAATTTTATTATGGGACTCAATTTGCCATGTGTCTAGTCACTATCCTGACTGGTGATCTCACCAAGAGGGAGGGAACCTGGTGATCTAGTCTCCATCTTGGATGATGACATCAAAATGGGGATAGTCACAAGGCTTGGCTACCATCTTGGACAGTAACATTTTCAAAATGGTGGTGACCTGTTTGACCTTGCCACCATCTTGATCCAACAACATGGCGTAATTCAAAATGGCGACAGCCAGAAACTTACTGGTACTGCAGAACTCTAGGGGATCATGAGGAGGTGGGAATTCTCTGGACTGCAGGCATCTAATCAAATGTCCTAATTTTTCTGCAATTTATGTTTTTGTTTTTGTTTTCATCTTGGATTCTTGATGGGATCATAATAAATTCTAACACAGTCTTTTGTAACTCAGTTGCATTTTTGTGTCAGACTAGGGCTAGTTTAATACCAAGGTATTTTACATTTTAACATTATTTTGGTCTGTTTCTTAAGGGGATTACTTTGAATTTTAACATCTAGTATGGTATATTTACTGTTTTTTATGACTGTTTAAAGTTTTTAAATTGTCTTATGTATTTACTGTTTTTTACAGGGAAGTATTTTGGAGTCTGATATTGTTTACATGACATATTTACCTGTTTTTAAGGGGAATTGTTTTGGATTTTAACAGCTTTTTTATGATATATTTGCTGATTTCTAAAAGTGACTATTTTGAAATCTTACATTGTTTTACATAATATATTTGTCAATTTCTAAAGGGAACCTAAAGTTTTTCTAGCTATGAGTCTCTAAGACTATCCAGGTACAAAGTGAGCTTACACTTTGTGATGGCTAGACCTGGGAAGCTTATGTGAATTTGCAGTGCTCCAGGGCCAAACCTTACCAGAGACAAGCTGCTACCTGGACACGGCTTCAAAAATGGGAGGTAAAGAGTAATAGCCTGCTTGGGTGGGATGTCTAAGATGTGGCCTTCACTGGTCTTAATCCCTGCCTTTTTTTGCATTGTGATCCAAAGCCTATTTTTCTCTGAAAGAAAGTATTTCCCTCTCTGATATCAGTTGCTCCAAGCTTGCTTTTGCTCCTGCCCCTTCTTGTCCTGGGCATCTCTGCTTTTCACTTTCTAGTTACAATGTCCTCGACAGACTAAAGGGAAAGAACATTCTCATATCAACTCTTTCCAAGTTCTTTAGGTACCATTTTTTTTTCTGTGTTCCTTATTCTTCAGATTATGGATACTTAATTCAAAATTATATGTGGTAAATTGAAATATTGTTTTTCTAATTCAGACAGACTAGGAGCCCTCTTTAAAAGAAATCACCCTGAGAGCTAATAGCCTTGCCTCATCTAGTTAAGAAAATATAATTTGGATGGTGAAGTCATAACTCTTAGGAAAAGGGTCAGGGAACATTTAAGGGGATATTAAAGTTCAGTCCACAGGAGAGCCAGATCAGGAAATGTTCCTTAATTTATATAATCATTAGCCCTTATCTGTATTATAAAAAATATAAAAGAGAAAGGGTACTTATTAAATCTTTTAGGTTGACATCGCCATGAATAGACACAAATTAACTGATTGAGGGTATAAGCTTTCATGCTTCTGGTCACATCAAGTATAGCCAGAGAGGATCTCAAGTTTGACAGTGGTAAAGACAGAAACTTCTGTCAGCCTGGTCCTTCGTGATCTTGGGTGCTCACTGCCAAGTACCTGTGGTTTCATAAAGTTTAGAAATACCAAGTGAGATAACTTCTTAATAGCAAATGTTCTGTCTCTTGTCAATACCTGTTTCAAATAAATGACCCAGTAGATAAGAAGGCTTGCTTGCCTAGATAAGTATTTGCAGATTATAAGAAGGACAGATGTTTTCATTCCTGCTAGTACTCACTGAACTCAACAGCTCTCCTGTCCAGTGTAAACCACTGAGTAACAAATGCCTTTTTGTGTAAATGTTGTTGGTAAATTGTCACATGCTGTTTGAGCTCACTGAGAAGCTGACTCTGGACACGGGATTGGTCCTCACACCTCAGACTCAAGCCTAAGCCTATTATCTCAAGATGTTCTCCAACATGCTTGTCCAGCTTTAGGCTGGCCCCCTGACCCTGTAACAAGGAAAAAGGAGAACAAAACAGCCTCAGAGTAAAGGCATTGTGCTATTAAAAATAACTAAGAGATAAACTAATTTCAGCAGGGGTTATTGTTATTCATCTCATCGTATAAAATGTCCATAGCAGATGTAACTAATGGAATCTTCTATTTTGTCACAACAATAAGGCAAGTCACTAACACAGACTAATGCAAATGTATAGTAAAGAACCAATAGGATATTATTTTTTTAAAAAGACAATTGACAGTCCATGGAAAAGATAGGGAGCACTCTCTGGCTAAAATTCCTCAGTCAGTGATTATGCTGGAGATTGTGAACTTCAATTTGATAATGTCTTTCTGTGTGCCAGTTGCTTCTCTCTACCTAGTATTTACACTCCCTCAACACCTAAAGCAAGGTTTTCGTAGACCACTCTCAAAAATACACGAAGTTAAAAAGATTCTAATGGTTTTTGTGTTTTTTATAAGATTTACCTTGGAACTTATCAAGTGCAGTGTGTACATGTGTAATACTAATTCATTACATTATCTTATGTGTGTAATTTGTATTCCATGTTCTTTTAGTCAGATGATGCTGCACAGAACTCTTCTGAGTCAAGTAACTGCCATCTTCATGACTTCAGCTATGCCTCCTTGCAAAAGATCATCACAGTTGCATTTGCTGATGGTTGTGTTCCTTCATTAAAGGAGGGGTAAGGAGGGACATTGGACTTAGCTGAGTCACTATTCCCAGCTAATTGTATACAATTTTGCCCTAATCCCAAATGGTCTCCTAAATTTGCAGAGGATATCTGGGAAAGGCTAGGAAGAGAGGACTTGACCCATGAGGTTATAAAAAAGTCAGCATCCATGCTAGAAAAAGACTACAGTGCAACTACTATCAAGTCATCCATACACCTGTCAGTAACAACTCACTCATCTCTATGAATAAAGTCACTCATTCCCCAGGGTAAACATAAATTAAAGATTGGTTTGACACTACAATCTTAGTAAGGAGACAAACTTTACCAGGAAGAAATTCTCACAACAGAAGGAAAATTTATTCCTTAATGTTATTATGTCACATGATATTAAGAAAGAAAATGAGAAGGTGAAAAGGAAAGGAAATATTTTTGAAGAAGGATTTATGTATGAAGATTATGATGGCTGGATATTTTTAGAATAGAAAAAAATAAGAAAGTCTTTGCAAGTGATTGAAGGTCTAAGATATGTTATGGTATATAAAAGATGAGACAAATTATGTACAATCTTAAATTTTCAAGTAATTTAAGGAACAAAATATATGTCTAGTCAAGGTTTATTCCAGAATATTTGAGGGTTTGCCCACGCTTTAGCTACATAACAAATAATAATTAAAAATTGGTGTTCCAGATTGGTGGAACTAACCTTCTTGGGTGTTTAACAACCATATTTAGAGGCCTAGACTAATCTGGTCAGAGGAACTTGAAGGGACATTTTTTTGTATCTGGCCCTGCAAATCAGCTAAGTTCCAGGGGACTATGTGGCACCTCTTGAAATGTCCTGTAACTGTGATGAGTCACCTGTCCGTCTCTTCAGGGAAGTCATGGAGACCCCACTAGAAGGACTCAAACCAGTATCAGCATATGAAAACGTTTCTTCAATGTTTCCAGGTGAAGCCACAATCTAGCAGGACCTTTTGACTTATCTTCACATTGATGTAACTGGTAAAAGAAAGGCCTAGGGAGCCAGGGGCTTCTCCCAAACCCATGTGACCCCCTGGAGGAACAGATATAAAACTGACCTTAAGAGTAAAAATAAATTGGTTTATTTGGGCCTACTGTATGATCTTAAACACCCAACAGGAAAGTATAACCAAAGGTAAAAGTGATTGGTAGGGTTCTTTAAGAGTACAAGGAATTGTATACTTCCCAGACATTAAATTTATATAAAATGTTCTTTGCACAGCTTCTCACTAATGATTTTGTTCCTAACAAGAAAATGATGCACAGATGTAAGCCGTCAAATCTTGTTATAATCTAACACTGCAGTGCTTACCTGAAGCCAAGAAAGGAAAGACCACTTGTTCTAACCTAAAATTTAAATGATGACTAATTTCTTTTCTCTCCCTGTCTAGAAGCCATTTGGGGAGGGAAGATACACCAATTGTAGTCACTCCAACAAGCTACTGAGGTGCCTGAGAACAAATGCCGACTTCAGGACTCCCAAGTCTAGCCTTGGCAATCAAAAGAAAAACAGTGGGGAACCCAATAGCTGGATGCTCTTGGAAGTCCTAAGCAAGAAATTCTAATGGACTTTGACTTGGACATTTGAAATTTGCCTTGTTCTGACATTTTCTGGTTCTCTGTCTAGAAGGTGTAATGCTAACTACTCTTCCTTTACTTCTTCACATCTCCCAGGCACCAGTCAAGGACTTTCTATTTCTCCTAGAGCTAACAGTTATATAATTCGGGGGATTTTTAGACTCACTGAAGGGGTACCCCAATTGTCACATTCTGCGCCCTTATTCAGCATAGAAGAAGCCAGAGCCGTCAGTGCCCCAATTCCTTGTTGGAAATTGGGGTGATCCCTTCAGAGGATGGTGTAATAAAACTAAAAATTGGCTAGGAATTTTAGGATAAAAAGACCTCCCACAAAAATGGCCAGTTTCTTGTCTAAAAGTCAAAGTGTCCTGTGCCTTTTAGCACCCTACTCTGTGCCATAGGTTGAAAATGTTAAATGTATTTGGGAGCTCTTATCTAATCCCTAAAAGATTTTAGAGTTACCTCTTCAGAGGGGAGAATGTTAAAGTGGTAAATAACCCAAGAAAACTAACAGAGATAGACTAAACTGTCTCCAGTGCATCTGCTGAGAAAATCCACCTCTCCAGCTTCACTAGTCAATCATTTGCTCCTAGGACCTCCCCTTAAGTTATGCTAAATAGATGGGCAGAATACTTAGTATGTTAATGAGGTAGTGAGTTCTTATTCTCCTACTGTGAGACATTTTGTTTTATGAGACACTCGGTGATACGAGCTCGGCCTCCCCCACCCCCTTAATTAGAAAAACAACTAAGAAACTATAAATCCAGGAGAAAGAGACCCAGGGAATTCAAGAGTTATGTAAACATCCCTTGGTATGCAAGATAAAGCCTGTGGGCTTAACATTCCACAGGAAGAGTCTCCATTATCCCATCCATAAATTGTGGGAAAGTTTACCTCCTGTGAACTGCAAAGTAATGTGTAAAGTTTATGGAGAAGTTGTCCCTTCTGTAACCCTGATCTGTAAGCAAATATCTTGTCTGTGAACTGTCTGTTGAGCTGTATGTCAATGTATAATTATCCTGTGAAACCTTACTATAAAAACCTGGCCTGGCAGGAGTCAGGCAGGCTGAGTCTCATGAACGAGACTGAGTCTCCCACTTGCGCAAGTGAAATAAACCTACTTCTTGCATTTTGCATCTGACGGTCTGGATTCTTGGGACTGACTCTCAGGCAGCCTACAGGGGTTCGAGTCCCCTGGGCTGAGAGTGAGGTCAGTGGGCTTGAGGCTCCCCGACGTTAGTCACCCAGGCGGCCCACTGGGGTTCGAGTCCCCGGGCTGAGAGTGGGGTCTAACACTACAATCTCATGTTCTGGGCTGTACTCTCTACTTTTCGGCCCAGAGAGTGCAGTCACTGGCCCAGTTAAATAAATTTGACTGATTCAGAACATCTGGAGTAGGAGTGGTTCCTCCTCCCAGAGGCCTGAATGTCATAACATTATCCAAAAATGCCTTGGTTTATGACTTTAAAAAATTGTTCTGAAGCTCTAAAAACTATGAAAAGTGTTATGTGGGAACATAAATGTATGTTCCCAGGCCACAGTTACCTACATTTCATTTAAGAGCAAATTATCTCTTATTTGTTTTTGAGATGAGAGCTCAAAAACTTTACAGATTTAAAAAGTCTGTGGGCAATGATCAGGAAACATAACTAATCGGTGCCTTTTAAAGTGATAGGTGGCAGCCCCTGTGTGTGTGTGTTTGTGTGTGTGTGTGTGTGTGTGTGTGTGTGTGGTGTGTATAGGGGCTCCCTAGGTAGCCCAGGCTGGCCTGGAAGTCTGGATCCGCCTGGCCTGTCTCGGCCTCCCAAGTAGTGGGTGAAGGAAACTGGCACAACATAGGCCCCCTGACATCTGGTCCCCTGACCCCTATCTTGAGAACAACAGGTTCTACATCAGGAACTTAGCCCCCCCACCCCCCCACACACAAGAAAGGCCAAGAATACTTCTCCCTGCAGCTGCCTCCTAAAACAGCTGTAAGAATTCTGACCCACTCCTTCCCTTTCTCACAACTTCCATTCCCTGGGGAAGACTGCCCCTCCCCACTTATAAACATAGTCTAGTCTGTTGAGATTAGGTCTGGTCCTTTCTAGACATTCCCATTGCTATTTCTTTTCTGAAACCCTTTTCCTTCAGTGAAACTCCAGGCTTGCATCATGAATGGCGTGCCCCATCCCCCCGCCCCCGCCCCAAGTCTCTTCTTGAGGTTAAATAACATCTTCACTTCAAGAATATGTTTTAAAGGGTCCATAAACCCCAGGACAAGTTGGAAAAATAGAAGACTGTAGGGAGCCATTTGCCTGTTTTGAGCTATGCCCTAGCTTAAGGCTAAACAGTTCAGTCAGGGAAGTGCTTTGGGAGCAGAATGCTTTGATATGCAAGAATCTTGTGACTCCTGAATGGGAGTCTGCCTTGAGCCCAAGGCTGAGGACCCATTGTTAGTAGATGTGAGTGGCTTGAATATTTTCACATATGTAAATGCATGTTTGTTTTTGCTCAAACTCCTGATGGTGGTATTGTTCCTCATACGTTTGTAAGACTATAACTACATTGAAAATAATGAAGTCTTGGTCTCAGTATTGACTGAGCGCCCTCCCGAAAACCATCTTTATTTCTCTCTCTTTATTTCTCAATCCTAACTCCCAATTCAGGTACGGTTTGATTTCTGCCGGCGGGCTCCGGCAGAAGACCTTACAAAGAAGCTGCAAAAACTCAGCTGGGGTGCCCAGGCGGCCCTACAGGAAAAATACCAGTTTGGAAAACAACGGATGGTGTACTGGGACCAGACTAGGCTCAGCTCCAGGCTGGCCCAGACAAAGAACTGGCAACAGAAAGCCTTCAGTAGAAAAATTAGTGCCACAGTTTTTTCTAACACAAAGGGCGGGGGAGGAGGCGAACAGGGTCCGTCCACGGTACAACACTGCCATCTATGGGCCAAACTGAAACCCACAGACAGCCGAGGAAACTGTGCCTCCGCGAGGCGACATGGATGTTCTCTAACTCCAGCCTCTAATGTAGTGGCACTCATTGTCTTCCTCTTAGCCCTAGCCTACCCCAGTACCCACAACACTACCTCAGCCTCTGCTCTTCAGGGGCCTTCTCCTCTTCCCCTCCAAAGTCTCCCTGCCCATGGTCATGCCCTGTGCAGCGAGGACACCGTTAATGGTGTCCTTTTCTTTTATGTCCCTCTATCACCACCAGAAGAACCAGTTCCTGGCCTTCCAGTCTCCCTAAAAGTCATATATCTACAGCCTTCAACCTCGTGGAAGCCTCCACTCCACTGGCCACACTGTTCTTTACCATTGACCAGACCCATGGCTGGTCGCCTCAGACACACTTGTGCTCCTTTCTCCCTCCTCCCTAATCTCCTGAAAATGTCCCAATATTAGACAAAATCTGCACCTTCCCAATGTACATCTTTCTTTTTTAATTAAAAATAAATCACATTTCTTTATTTATTAGGGGTGAGGTACATGTGCCATGCAGTGCTTGTGGCAGTCAGAGGATAACTTGTGGGAGCTTGTTTTCTCCCTCCATCATGTGAATCCTGGGGATTGAACTCAGGTGGCCAGTCACTGGTGGCAAGTGTCATCAACCTTCCCTTTTTGGTTTTGTTTTATTTTTGGAATCGAGGTCTCAAGTCACTCAGGTTGGCCTCAGACTCACTATGCAATGGATGATGACCTCGAACTTCTAATGCATTTACCTTCACCTCCTGAGTTCTAGGATTACAGAACTAGTATTATGCCACCGTGCCTGATTTGTGCCATGCTAGGGATTGAATCCAAGACTTCGTGTGTCTTAGACAAGCATGCTACCAACAGCCACATCCCCAGTTGCCAACATGTGTCTTCTCTCCTCTGCTACAGTAGCATACCCACAAGCACCAGCACTAAATCTGCTTCTGACAGACACCATTACCACTGGGGCTCCCACAACTTCCCAGTGCAACACTGTGATTGATCCCTGCTCCTCTGGAGGAAGTAACAGAATCCAACTTGAGGAAAGGCCTTTGAGAAAGATTTTCTCTTTGACCAAGCTTTTGAAGGCTCTGAACTTTCTTTTAATGAGATCCTGACTTTTGAGTCTCTGCATTGTCTAATTTATTCAGAATCCTTCAGTCAGCTTATCCAGAATTCCCCTTCCTTGACCTTTGGTCATTCTCAATATCTAAGCAAGGTCCTCCAGGTGATGTCTGACCATGCTCGCCTGGCTTCAGCAAGAATCTCCTTATATTGCTTTACACAGGTGGCCTTGTGTTCCCTTCCAGTAACTTTCCATCCATCGATCCCTATTCTACTCTATATAACTGGAGTTGAGCCTCATCTTTCTCATTGACTCTGTTTTTCACAAACTTGTATTTTAGTGGTCCCTACCCTACTCTAATGGTTCTGCCTTACAATTACTCTTTTTTTATTATTTTACATTTATTTTCTTATCTAACTTGTGTGTATATATGTGGGGGGATACATCAGAGGACAACCCGTGGGAGTTGGTTCTCTCCTTTCACTATGTGGGTTCCAGGGATGGAAATCAGGTCATCAAGCTTGGTGGCAAATGCCTTTATCCACTGAGCCATCTTGCCAGCCCTGCCTTAAAATTCTCTAACAAATGTCAAAAATAAATTATTTGGGGGTTGAGAGTGTTGCTCAGTGGTAGAGGATGTATCTGCCTTGTGTGTGGCTCTGAGTTCAATCGTTAGCACAATCAAATGTTGCTGAGGATGAGGAGGAAAAAAATAACCCTTGTGTACTAGTGATGGGAATGTAACTTAAACTAGCTAGTATGAAGGATGTTTTAAAAAATAAGGGCTGGAGAGATGGTCCATTAGTTAAGAACACTGAATGTTCTTGCAGAAGACCCAGCTTCAAATCCCAGCACCCACATGGCAGCTAAAAACAATCTGTAATTCCAGGGGATTTGACACCCTCCTCTGTCCTCCACAGGAACTGCATGGCACGGATGCACTATGCAGGCATAGTGTTCGTACACATAAAACAAAAATAAAGAAAGAAAATAAAAAATAGAAAACTGATGATATATACCTGAAAGACTCAAAGTCAGCATATAATTCATATGTGTATCACAGCACTACTCACAATAGTTAAGATATGGAATCAGCCTAGGGTTCACCACAGATACCTGGATCAGGAAAATGTGATGCATATATTATTCAATCATAAAGAATAGTCATTTGCAGGAAAATGGATGGAACGGAAGTCATCATGTTAAGTGAAATTTTCACCAGATTCCGAAAGACAAGTATTTCGTGTTTTCTCTCCTATGTTAAATCCAGAGGGAAACAAAAATATGAAAGCAGAAAAGGAAGTGGACCGGTAGTTGCAGGGAAGATAAAAGAGTGTAACAGGGAATGAATGTTCCCAGAATATGCTGTATGTATGAATATGTTACAGTGAACACTTTTCGAAATTAATTAATTGCCCACCTCCATGTTTCACCTACCCCACCCCCTGCCACGTACTTATATTTCAGAAGACTGTTTTGTTTTGTTTGTTTGAGACAGAGTCTCACCATGTAGCTCTAGATGACCTGGAACTCACGACATAGACCAGTCTGGCCTTGATCTCACAGAGATCCATCTGCCTCTGCCTCCAGAGTGCTGGAATTAAAGGCAGGTACCATGTCTGGAGTACTATTTTGACTTTACTTTGTGGATTTATTTTTTCTAAAGGATTTTTTTTAAATTCCTTTTCTGACATTTATCTAATTTGGATTATAAATTTTCTCATTATTTCTTGTTATTGGCTCATTTTTTGTTTTTTATTCTCTTTCATTTTTTCTAATCACTTGTTCTTTTCTCTTCGTCTTTAAAACATTCATCTGCACCTTTCATTCATTTAACATTTCGTCTCTATTTTCCGCTCTTCCCGCCCCATTCCCTTACCTCCTTCATTTACTATTTTTACATTAATCCTTATTAACATTTAATTCCATAGCACACTGGACATTAATTACACTGGCCTTACTTATGCTTTATGGTAGGGGAATTTAGTTGATTTTCAGTATTTCTATTTCTTTTATGGCTCGGTGTTGTTGCTAGTACAGCAATTAGTTTTTTCCTCTCAGGGTGTTACTAAGAATTGAGCCCTCAAGAGTGGACTTCTCACTAAGAAGATCCTCAATAAAACCAGAAGAGGTAACCAAAACATCAGCAACACAGAAACACAAGAAACATCAGAAAGCTTGGCCATAAGCCTCCTGAATCCAAAGACACTGATGTTGCACTAGCAAAAAAGCCCCTTAAGAGAAAACTAGTCAAGAGAGTAAGAATCTCTGGCTTGGGTGGAGCCTCGGCTTTCCAGTTTTGCTGGTCAATCATCTGGACCACTTTTAAAAGATTGGCGGACCAATGTCAGCGATCTTGTCTATGGATGAGATCTCGGGAAAGACAGTTGACACATCCCCTTTTCATTACTAATATAACAATAAAGGCTGTTTGAGCCCAAAAGAGAGAGGACAGATAGGTAAAATACTTAGTGAGTTAACCAAGTGGTGGACTTTTTCTGTACAGAAACCCTACTACCTGGCACAGTACTTATGGACCAGGCACATGCTTCAGAAAAGTGTAACCTGCCTTTTTCTCTCTCATATCATTTTTCTGATCATGCTTTCCCTGACGCTTTGTTTGGCCCAATATTTCTGATTTCTTTGCTTTTTTCTGAACTTTCCTAACCCTTCCCACCACATGTCTGACCTCTATGCCAACTCTAAACCAGAGTGGCTTTGGGGCTTTTTTCTTTTTCCCCTCCATTCTCCTTCTCAAGGCAGCTGCTTTTGCCTTGCCTATTCTGAGAATTTTTCTTTAAATTCTAATAATAGAGTCTCCTAACAGAAGTGAACAGTGAGCTCAGACCAGGGTACAAACAAGCAGATGAATGAACTGAGTTATTCTGTTAGACCTCACTCTCAGCCCAGGGACTTGAACCCCTATGGGCCACCTGAGCGCCTAATGTCGGGGAGCCCCAGTCCCAAGAATCCAGACCGTCAGATGCAAAAAGCATGAGGTTTATTTCACTTTCGCAAGTGGGTGACTTAGCCTCAGGAAGCTAAGCACACCTGACCTCTGCCAGGCCAGGTTTTTATAGTAGGAATTCACAGGATAATTATGCATTAACATATAGGTTAACATACAGGGTATTTGTTACATTTGGATTGGCTTTTGGCTTACAGACCAGGGTTACAGAAAAGACAATTTTCCAGAAATACCACACACATTATTTTGCAGTTCACAAGATGTTGACTTAACTGAATGTTTAACCCACAATTCTATAGACAGGATGTTAGGGGACTGTTTAACCTACAATCCTATAAACAGGAGATTAGGGGACTGTTTAACCTACAATTCTATAGACGGGATATTAGGGGCTCTTCCTGTGGAATGTTTAACCCACAGACATTATCTCACATACCAAGAGATGTTGACATGACCTTTGTATTCTCTGGGACTTTTCCACATAGCCTTGTGGTTTCTTGGTTACTTTTCTAATTAAGGGGGGTGTTAGCAGAGAGGCTAAGCTTGTATCACAAAGTGTCTCACAATTCGATCCAAGACCTATAGGAAAGCTAGCAAGACCAAGGAGAAAAATCAGCAAAATGGATGAGAAAATCAGTATTATTAATGAAAAGGTCAGCAATGTGAAACAGAAGCTCAGCAAGGAAATTGAGAGTTTCTCAAATAAAAACCAAATGGAAATATTAGAAAGGAAAACCTGGGCAAATCAAATAGTAATCACAGGGAAAAGCATCACTTTTTTAAGCAGAAGAAAGAGTATCAGGGATAGAAGCAGAGGAAATACTACATTCAAGTTTCAGTAAAGAAAAAAAAAGGCCAGGTTTGTGGCTCATACCTGTAATCCCAGCACTCCATGCTGGGATTATTGAAGTTTGAGTCAATATGGGCTATCTGGGGATTTGTAGGTCAGCCTGAGCTACAGAGTGTCACTTTGTCTAAAAAAAAAAATGACGGGGATCTAATTCAGTAGTAAGCAAATTGCTTGTCTAGCATGCACATGATCTTAGGTTCAAGTCCAATAACTGCAAAATAAAAATCAATAAATCAGCAGGAAAGCATGATTACATGTAAGAACATAGAACTATGAAAGAGAGAACAAGCCTAAGAACTCGTGAGATTGGAAGGAGTCAAGACAAGAGCTAAAGGCACAGAGATTCTACTGAGTGAAATGATAGCTGATAATTTTCCAAATCTATAGAAAGAATTGGTTATCCAAATACAGGAACATCTAAAACTCCAAATAGACATAACCAGAATACCCTCTCCACAACATATTATAGTCAAGATGTCAAGAATACAAAACAAAGAAAAAACATTTAAAACTGCAAGAGAAAAAAGGCAAGGAAATGCAAATTAAAACTATTGAAATTCTGTTGCACCTCAGTCAGAATGGCTATCAACAATAAAATAGATAACCTGTGCTACCAAGGTTGTAGGGAAAATGGAACCCTTACACTTCAATGGTGAGAATATTAATTAGACTAGCCACTGTGGAAATCAATATGGAAGGTTCTCTAAAAAACTAAAAGTAGAATTACCAAATGATCCATATATATCACTCCTGGTTATATATCCCAAAGGAATTAAAGGCAGCACACAGTAGACACACCTGCACACCCGTGTTTATTACAGCACCAAGTCAGGACACCAGAGAGACACTCATCCATTTATGTTTATTGCTATACTATTCACAGTAGACAAGGAAATGGAATCAGCCTAGATGGCCATCAACAGATGGACAGATAACAAAAATGTAGTACATATGTGGAATTTTATTCATCCATAAAACATGAAATCACAACATTTGCAGAAAAATGGACAGGACTGGAGATTATAAATCATGTTAAGCAAAATAAGGCAGACATAGAAAGATAAATATCATGCTTTCTCTCACATATGAATCTAGATTGAAATATACATACATGCGTATATGTATATTTAAATACACATGTGTGTGTTTAGGACATGAAAGTAGATAGGGGTCTATGAAAGGGAAGGAACAGGTCTGTGCTGATTAGTTTTTGTCAACTTGGTACAAACTAGAGACACCTGGGAGGAGGGGACTTTAATTGAAGAACTTCCTCCGGCAGATTAGCTTCTGGGCTTGTCTGCTGGGCATTTTCTTAACTACTGGTTGATGGGGTCATCAGCCCACTGTGGGCAGTGCCATCCCTGGGTAGGTGGGCCTGGGCTGTATAAAAGGAGTGACTGAGAAGGCCAGGGGAGCAAACTGGCAAGCAGTGTTCCTCCATGGCCTCTGTTTCAGTTCTTGCCTCCAGGTTCCTGCTCTGAGTTCCTGCCTTGGGTTTCCTGAATGATGGACTATGAATCAAATAAACCTCTTCCCCAAGTTGCTGGTCAAGGTATTATCACAGCAACAGAACACAAACTAAACAAGGTCCAAAGGGATGAGGAAGGGGAAACAAGAGGATAATGGACTATATGTGGGGATCTGGGTATTGAGCAAGGCAAACAACTCCAGATACCCTAAAGGGATGGCAGGTGTCTGACCTGCTCTGCCTGTGTGATAACCTGGCCCCAGGAAGCTACTGTAGATATGAATCTTCCTTTCCCCCACCCCAGACCAGAACCAGGTTTTTGGGTTTCCTTTCCTCGTTCCTGAACCTCCACAGCCTTCCCATCCTTTACCCCCCGCAACCCCACTTTAACCTTCCTGCCTTCTGTAACGGTCAGGAGGCCTCCCTATATAAGCCCCTGCACTGACTCTAATAACCAAACTACCCACCAACGTAGTCTCCCGGGAGGGAACTCCTCCCGCCGCACTCTGAGCCACCTGAGGTCCCGTTGGTCCTCCATTCTCTGGCATGGCTGGAGCACAACAGCTGTGCTGGAGGTGGAGACCCACCCACAACTATATATGCCATGAAAGCAGAAAAGTGGAACTATTTAGGAGAGAAGGGGTATCAACAAGAAGGGGATGGAGATGGGGATGGGAAGGGCAGTGGGAGAGGAAATAAGAACAATGGTGTATGAAAATGCCACAGTGATGCCCATTTCTTTATATGATAACCCAAAATTAATTTAAACAAAAAGAAATATGAAAGTGGATACCAGAAGAAACACCTAAAAGTTTAAGGCGAAGGATACCAGGATATGGAGCAATAATACAAGAATCCACTCTTTTTAAGTTATTTAAAACTTTGTAGCAACATTTCACTTTTGTGAGGAGAGCATGAATGCATTCCCCACTCAGTTTTTTATATTTGAGGAAATATGGGAGTCAGCACTTTTTGGGTCTGATAGATAAGCCTCATCCCAGGAAAACTACCTTCTTGATCATGGTATATTCCTTGCTAAGTAAGAATGTTTCTTTTTAAACTTATGCACATATATTAAATTGGTAAAATAAACATACTGTTTAAAAATGCAACTTTAATGTTTCGGGGCTCTGATCCCTGATCTGGTTCTTAAATCCTTTTAGTCTTACCTCAGCAGAGGGAGGAATGTTAGAGCAACAATAAAATTTCGTTAAGTTGAAACTCTTTCTGGTAAAGAAAATAAAATCTCTGACCATCATGGAGTCCTAACATTCTAGTTGGGTGGATCAATCAGGAAGGAGGGACCACCCCTAGGAAGGTGGGTTCATTTTAAGCCATGCTAAAGAGATAGGCATATATTTATGTGAATGTGCTCTGTCTGTGTGTACATAAGTGTACCATGTGCAAGCAGTGGGCGCAGAGGCCAGAAGAGGGTAGTAGATTCCCTGGAACTGAAGTTTCAGACTGTGGTCAGCTGCCATGTGGGTAATGAGAATCGAACTAGGGTTCTGTGGAAGAGCAGGAAGTGCTCTTAACCACTGAGCCATCTCTCTAGCCTCTCCATATATGGAATTTTAAACTAGTGTTTATTCCATGATCACATTCCAGACTCACCTAATAATTACCTTTGGGGACAGGGCCAAGAAATTGCCTTTCTATGATGCCCAGTTGAAGAGTCTGAGAACCCAAAGCACACTCTCCATTTATACCATCATTACTTTGTTGACATAATGTGATTTTCTGTCAGATTTTCTTATCATCAAAATGTATTACATTTATTTTATTAAGAATTTCTCATTCTAAAGTTATTTTTTTGCTATTTAAATGCTAAAATAAGTCCCCCATTATTGAAATGTAAAAATCATCTTTAAACGGTTTCATTGTTAACTGCTAGTGTTTTGATCCCATATCTCTTCTTTCTTCCTTGCTAGGAAGGCTAAGAAGAGGAGGAAGGGGGCCTCACAAAGGAAAATGGATCTGCAATTCTGTTGTCTTAGTAACAGCGCTGCTTCTTGTTCCCACTGGGTGACTCAGCTCAGACAGGGATGCTGTGGTTGAAGAACAGAACAGGTGGGAAACCAACCCACTCTCTTTTTTGTAGTTCTGTGCTCAGAGGTTGAAACAAAGAAGTAATGATTGTTGCTAGGGAAACTGAAGTAGCATCTATCAACGTCAGAAAATGTCAAATATAATATAAAGTGGATGTTAGATCATAGATCATGAACTGAGACTCTTACATGTTCATTTGAAGGGTTATTTTCATGTACATGTCCACAGGTGTACACACAAGCAGTTCTTCCTGCACAGATAGTCATAAGAATATAATTAATTGTCAGAGAAAATGAAGTAGGAAAAGTAGGCAAACCAAGACAGTAAATGGGAAGGTGATTTTTTAACCACTTATTTTTTTTGAAGACTTATTTTGACATTCATGTTCCCTTTTAAGTCATATTTATGTAGATCTATCTACCAAACTAGATTTACCTGAAATAAAATACAGTTTCTTTTTTCTTTCTTCCTTAATAATCCTGAGACGACATATCTGAGCCACAGGACCCTGTGCTGGTTTCTGGTTGCTCCACTTTTATCAAATGTTAAAGTGGCACCACCTCCTATACTACAGTGCCAGTCAGATCATTGGTCTTCCTTTATACGAACCTATAAGCAAGAAGGGAAAGGTTATGAGGTCTCTTGCTATTTCTCCACCATCACTGGAGTATGTTTTTAAACAATATTTTATTAATTAATTTTATTTTCTGTGTATGAGTGTATTGCCTGCATGTGTGTAAGCACATCTATGCCATGCAATGCTCGAGGTCAGAAGTGGGCATCAGATCCCCTGGAACTGAACTTACCAACAGTTATTAGCCTCCATGTGGGTTCTGGGAATCGAACCAAAGTTCTCCGTAAGAGCAGTCAGTGCTCTTAACTGCTGAGCCATCGCTCCAGCCCCCATTGGAGTACATTTACCTTACACTAACTGTTGAAGGGAAAGAAACAGGGAGACAGAAACAGTGAGAAGAAAACCTTCTGGCTTAAGTCTCCATATTAACACAACCTTACTTCCCAGCCTCAGGTCTATTCTGTGTCCATTCTTTTGCCAATCAAACAGCTACTACAGATTCCAATTTTTCTACTAGTAGGGATGCCAAGGACGGAAAGGGAAACAGGATCCAATGAAGCCCCACACCCCTACCTCTGGAAAGAAGTTTTCCTCAGGGTATTCCCTTTATTTATCTATCTCTTATTTACCATTTAGGATCAGTTTAGAAGTCAGTCATTGGAGTTCACACCTGTAATCCCAGCACTTGGGTGGTGGAGAGAGGAAGACTAACATGAGTTAAAGGCCGGCCACCCAGTGACTAGGCCAACCTGGATGATATAATGACACCTTGTCAGATAGGGGGAGTGCTAGCTTAGATATCACTTTCTCTGGGGGACATTATAGATAAATAACCCTCCTCTGTGCTTCCATGATGTTATATGTCATTGATCACAGCCTAACTCCAACGTATTGTGAGCACGCAAGTACTTTTCTAGCTCATCTATTGCATTAAATAAGAAGACTCTAAATAAAACCAGAAACAAAAGAGGAGATACTACTAATGCCACCTCAGAAAACTGAAGCTCAGAAAAGACTATATATGCCAAGGATTAGATAACCTAGGAGACGTGACACTTTCTAAGACATATACAACCTACTAAGGCTGAATCATGAAGAAATGAAAACAATATCTGAACACATTAGCAATTAGTAAAGAGATTTCAATAGTGAAAAGTCTTTCATTATCACAGCAAAACCAAGGATTTTGTGCTTCATTTGTGAATTCTGTGAAAAGTTTAGAGAATTAATACCAGCAGGGTATGATGGCATACTCAGGAGACAAGTTTGAGGCTAGCCTGGTCTACATAGCAAGTTCCAGGCCCGTTTGAATACCAAACATTGTAATGTAAGACCCTGTCACAAAAGGCAAATATATAGACAAGGAATTAATACCAACTCTGCTCAAACTCTTCTTAAAAAATTAAAGACGAAATAATATTTCCAAACACACTGTGCAAAGGTCATATGACTCTGACACCAAAGTGAAATAGAGGCATTACAAAAAAGTATAGGCCAATATCCCTGATAAACATAAATATAAAAACCCAACAAAATTCTACAGACTTATTTGCTACAATCAGGTAAAATTTATCCCATAATTACAAGGAAGTTTCAATATATCTGAATCAGTTAATTCAATCCACCACAGCAAACAGAAAAATACTGTGAAAAGTTCCAGAAAAGACATTCATCTAAATTCCACATCCTTTAATGATAAAACTTTCTATAAATTATGTATAGAAAGAATGCCTTAACCCAAACGCTGAGAAGGCTGAAGCAAGAGGATCACCATAATTTTCAAAGAATTTTCAAAGTCAGCCTGGGCCACATAGGGAGTTCTAGGTCAACCCTGTCTCACTGCCCGCCCCCCAAAGAACAAAAAATGAATATACTTCAACACAGTAAGCATCATGTATAACAAGCCTTAATGGTGATGTTATACTTAATGGTGAAAAGGTAAAAGTTTTTCTATTAAGATCAAGAACAAAGTATGATCATTATTCAACATAGTACTAGAAGTCCTAT
Source organism: Eospalax fontanierii (assembly GCA_035773235.1). NCBI lineage: Eukaryota > Metazoa > Chordata > Mammalia > Rodentia > Spalacidae > Eospalax > Eospalax fontanierii. Next base: position 51,273,602 of record CM069525.1, read on the forward strand.
TTAGAACACTTAGGCAAGATAAAGAAATAAAAAGCATCCAAGCTGGAAAGGAAAAAATTACAGTCTCTCTTTTTGTAGATGACATAATCTCATATATGGAAAATCCTAAAGAACCCATCAAAATGTTGTAATCTAAAAACTGAATTGAGTAAAGTTACAGTATTTAAAAAATCAGCATAGGACTAGGGAGATGACTCAACAGGCAAAAGTGCTTGCCATTCAATAGTGCTGAGCCACCTAGAGTATACAGCACAGCAGCAGAAACAGCTAGACAGATCTTTCCTCAAAACAAGGTGGAAGGAAAGAATCAACCCCAGAGAAGGTACATTACACACACACACACACACACACACACACACACACAAATAAGTGAAGAAATCTTTTTTAAAAAATCAGCATATAGGGCTCATATGATGGGACACTGGGCTGGAAGGAGCCAGGCTGGAAGTTGTCTTAAGGGAAGAAGAGTGATATATGTTGTGGAGGATGAGATGCTGAAAATGAGGATCCTACACAGTGAGCCAGGTACCAGGGAGCATACTGTAATACAAAAAGTAATTTTGCAAACTACATTGATGAAAAAGGACCACTGTTTGACCTAATTCCAGATGAATACAACAGTATCTTCCCTCTATTGGCTGATTCTTTATTCATGATAGCATTTCAGAACTTGAAATATGTCGGCCTTATTTCTGATGCCTACTCTGGATCAGCCTCTGGCTGCTGCTTTGGCTCTGGCTCTGGAAGTGGCTCCAGAAGTGACTTTCTACCTGACCTGGAATATGGATACTAAACAGTAGATGAAAATGATTGTTTTCTATCATAACTTTAGGTCTCTCGTGAGGAAGTTCCCCATGCAAAACCAGAACTTGGATCAAGATGGAACTAGAAGATGATTTATTGTACAATAGCCACTGTTGCCCTGCCTTGACACCAAGCAACGCACTCAATATATTTTGTCTACTATAGTTTAAATAATTAGTTTTGGAATAAAGAGTTTTATAGAGAATTTAAAATATCTGAGAGACTCTTAAACTCATCTTTTTTTCTCTTTAATTCTTAAGGGATTACACTTTAATATTGTCATATATCTTACTATTCTGGAACATACTTGCATTAAAAAATAAAATTTATTATTATTGTCTATGTGTGTGCATGAAATATATATGTGGGTGTGCATGCCATGGCACACATGTGGAAGTCAGATAATAATGCTGTGAAGTTGGTTCTTTCCTTCCACTGAATTCAGGTGGCCAGGCTTGTGTGACAAGTGCCTTTACCCACTGAGCCATCTCATGGACTCACACACCTGAATTTCTATGACATACTGGACATTGTTATGAAATTAACTTAGGTTCCCTATTTCTATACAATAACTTTAAAAATTATACTGTTTGGGGGGAAAATTCAATTTAAAAAGCAGGTCAATAAGCATTATTTCATAACTAAGTCTTCAGGAACCAGGTTGTGAATTACAGATATAATACTTTTTATTAAAAATAAAACTAAGAACCCAGTGAACTTATACAGTGAGCATATGGTGTGGTCTACAGTGTGGAGGGTTTTACTGTACTCCAGATGTTTCATGTGTTGGGGAACTAGTCTGATTGTTATTACAGTTAGAAACTTAAGGCTCCAATTAAAGCATAGTTGTGGTCTCAGTACCTTGTGATCCTTTGCCTTTTATTTACCTGGGTATTTGTATATTTTTTTAATGTTACTCTATTCAAGCAGAAGTATAATCCCCAAAGTCAACATACAAAAATCATTTCCATTTATGAATAGCAAACCATTCAAATGTAGAAATAAAAAATAACCCCATTACAATAATTACAAAAATAAAATACTTAAGACTTAATTAACCAAACAAGTGAATGGTATATACCACCCAATCTATACACCATTGAAAGAAGCTGAAGATACAAATGAAAAGATATCTCATATTTATATAAAAATTAATGTTGTTAAAGCATCCATAGCACCCAAAACAATCTATAAATTCAGTGCAATCTCCATCAAAATTACAATGCCATTTCTCACAGAAACAGAAATAGCAATCTTAAAATTCACACTGCACAACCAAAGACACCCAATAACTCAAAATAGCTCAAACAAAGACAAAGCTGGGAATATAATACCTGATTTAAAAATTTTATTATAAAGCTATAAAAATCAAAACATTAGCTGGGCCTGGTGACAGGCCTATAATCCTAGCTTCTTAGACAGCAGGAGGATTGTAAATTCAAGGCTACACTGAGATACATACACAGAATAAATTCAAAGCTAGGTTAGGCAACAGCGAGACCCTGTTTTAAATGCAAAAGGGGTTAAGGAGATTGCTCAGAATTGCTATGAAAGCATGAAAACCTGAGTTTGAGTCTCCATAACCACTGTAAAAAAGATTGTATGTGGCCACATGTGACTGTATACACAGCGCTGGGGGAGTGGAGACAGGTGGATCCCAAGGAGTTAGCTGGCCAGTCGGCCTAGACCAAATGTGAAGCTTTGGGTTCAGTGAAAGACCCTGCCTCAAGGGAATAAGATGAGAGAGAGAGAGAGAGAGAGAGAGAGAGAGAGAGAGAGAGAGAGAGAGAGAAAGGAAGAAGGAAGAGGAGGAGGAGGAAGAGGAGGCTCACACACGCATGTGCATGTGCACATACATGCATATATCACAAACAGAAAGTTTAAAAACCTAAGAAGAGGACTGAAGATCTAGGTAGAGTGACCCTGGGTAAAATCCCCAGTACTGAAAAAAAAGCCAGTATGGTACTAATATACAAACAGATATATAGACCAATGCAAACAGTATAAAGATCACAAAAATATATCTACACATTTCAGTCAAGTGTTACTTGACAAAGATGTCAAGAACACACAATGAGAAAGGGATACTCTCTTCAATAAATGGGAAAAACACACAGAAGGAAATTAAACTATCTTCTCACACAATATGCAAAAATCAACTCAAAATTGATGAAAGACTTACATGTAAGACCTGAATCTACTAAAAGAAAACCTGGAGAGAAGCCTTAGGGCATTGGTTTTAACAGATTTCTATTTTTGGGGGATATTGCCCCCAAATCGCAGGCAACAAAAGCCAAAATACAGAAATGAAAATGAATCAAGCTAAAGAATTTCTGAATAGCAGATAACCTATCAAAAAAGTGCAAAGACAGCCTACACCACAGGAAAACACATGGCAGAGCAAAGTTGCCTTCATGGTGGCCAGGAAGTGGGGCACTGGGGGCAAGGCAGGGGCAGCAGACAAGGACATACTCCCAGAAATATACTTCCTCTAGGTATGCCCATCTCTGGATAATACCATCATATGATAAACCCACCAAGGAATTGTGCATTGACTAGGCCAGAGAATTCAATACTTCTTCATTCAATACTTCTTCAGTTGGTAAGCAAGCCTTTAAAAGATGAGAAAACAGATGAGGAACGTTCTTTAAGAGAACACTTCATAACCAAACCATAACACCATGTATGACATTAATAACCTAAATATATAAAGAATTTAGACATTTGGTAGCAGTAAAATTATCCAACTAAAGAGGAACCAAGGGTCTTAAGGATTCATTAATAGCTTAGTGGCAGAGCCTTACCCAGCATGGGCAAAGCCTAGGCTCAATCCTCAACACTGATGAACTAAAGGCAAAGGACTTGAATCAATATTTTCCCAAAGAAGATTATTAGCGTTTAAATATGAAATGTTCCCCACAGGCTCATGTGTTTGAATTCTTGGTCCCAAGCTAATGACACTATTTAGGGCACTTGTAGAACCTTTAGAGGGTGGGGCCTTGCTGGAGAAAGTGAGGGTCAAGCTTTGAGAGTTATAGTCCAGCCACTGCTTCTACTGAGTTGTAAGCAAACTGTTTGGCACCCTAATGCCACAGTCACAAGCCACTCCTTCAGCCATGTCTTTCCTGCTATAATGGAGTACATCCTTAAACCATGAGCCCAAATCCTTCCTCCCTGAAATTGCTTCCTGTCAGGTATTGCTTACTGTGATAAGAAAAGTAAAACAATTGGGGCTGGAGAGATGACTCAGTAGTTAAGAGCACTGGTTGCTCTTGTAGAGGGCCCGGGTTCAGTTTCCAGCACCCACATGGTGGCTAGCAACCATCTGTAACTCCAGTTCCAGGGGATGCGATGCCTTCTTCTGACCTTCATGGGCACTGCATGACACAGGTGCACTTAGACACATGCAAGCAATATACTCATACACATACACATAAAATAAGATAAAATATATAAAAAAGAAAAAGTAAAACAATGATCTAAAAATTGCAAACATATGGGGCTGGAGAGATGGCTAAGAGGTTAAGAGCACTGACTGCTCTTGCAGAGGACACCAGTTCAGTTCCTAGCACCTATATGGTGGCTAACAACTGTCCTTAATTCCAGTTCCAGGAGATCTGACACCTTCTTTTGACCTCCATAGGCATTGCACGACATAGGTATACTTACATACATACAGGCAATATAAGCATACACATAAAATAAAGATAAATAAACTAATTTTAAAGCATTGCAACATGTAGATGAAAATTTGCTTACCATTAATCACTAGGTGAAAGTGATGGAACACTTGGGGAGGATACGGAGAAAAAGGAACCCTTGGACAATGATTCCCGGAATATAAACTACTATAGCTGTTGCGGGAAACTGGGTTTTCCTACAAATAAAACAAATTATTTATTTATTTATTTATTTAATGATATGTATATGAGTGTTTTTCCTGCATGTATGTAAGTGCACCCATGTCATGCAATGCCATAGAGATCATAAGCAGGTGTTGAATCCCCTGGAACTGGAGTTAAGGATGATTGTCAAGGATGAACACTGGAGTTCAGCTATCTCTTTGATATACTGATTTAATTTCCTTTGAATATATATCTAGAAGTAGGTCATGAGGGGAATGCCTTTGAGGGCTACATTTTGCTGTCAAATTTTCTTGCCTGTCTCTCTGCTTCCTGGCTATGAGATGAGCAGTCCTTCTGCTATGGTGCTTTCCCTTACCACAGCCTCACAACAATGCAGATAAGTGACCATGGGCTTAAACCTCTAAAACTATGAGCCAAAATAAATCTCTCTTCTTTAAAACATTTCCCTTGGGAATTTGTCAGTGATGAAAAATCTAGCATATATCTGTTCTGTCATATTTTGTTGCAATATCCTTAGCAAATGAATATACTATTCTAGTGTCCCAAATTTTTATCTGATTTAGCACATGAATTCTATAAGCATTCAACAAATATTTCTCTTTTCTTAGTGATGGAAGGGTGGGATGGAGAAGTAAGCATGCAGTTACTTACTGGGTAAAGGTCAGTTAATTTATGCATATTTCATGCAGCCCATAAGGATGTCTGTCTCAACAACAGACCATATACATGATGGCAGTCTCATAAGATTATATCATCTAGTGATGTCAGGGCAGATATACTCTAGGATGTTCACATAAAGATTAAATCACCTAACAATACTTCTCTCTCTGTCTCTGTCTCTGTCTCTCTGTCTCTGTCTCTATCTCTGTCTCTGTCTCTGTCTCTCTCTCTCTCTCTATATATATATATATATGCATATATATAATATATGAAGACCTCCCTAGTGGTTCAAATAAACCTTATACAATGTAACAATACAACTTTTTAAGATTAGCTCTAGATTGTGCAACAAGAGGGAAGTGGGAAAACATGATATAATAAGAAGTCACTTCAGAGCACAGATTCAGAAGCTGGGAGACTTGAGTTTGGCTCTTCTTAACTCCAGACACCTCATTTGTAAATTGAAGATGATAATAGTATCTACATCAGACAATTTCTGGGAAGGGTCACTACATAGAAAGTGAGACTGACCCATGAAAATTAATTTCTCTACCAGAAATTTTCTTCAAATTACAAAAAGCTGTGGCAGCCAAAAGTGTTAGAGGGATCTTAGCCTCAGTAACATTTCTGTTCATCTTGCCATCCATAAGAAGTTAGCTGTACAGAACTAAGAAATTGCCTTTGCAATGTCCAACGTGGGTAAGATACCTAATTTATCACATGATTGTAATATTCAGATGAAATAATGAAAAGTCTTCACACCTAGTAGTGAGCAATAAATACTGGTGCTTACCACTTCTTATCACTGTACTCTTATCCTCTTTATACACAATACATATTACACACACACACACACACACACACACACACACTCCTACCCCTACTCATATCTAAACTTTTTGTTTACTAGGGAAAGTCTCTCACTCTTAGAAGACTCTGTAGACAGATATGAACACACCTTGTTTGTCTCCCCTTAAAACTTTAAAGTAGCTTCACATTAACTTCTAAGGTCTCTGTGGAAATCACAGTATTAGAACATATTTGGCATGAGTTTTCTGGAGATTTTTCAGGGTACAAAAGGATGCTGTTTTGCTAAAATTGTACAATGGAGTTTGCATTAGAAAGTAATCACCACAGAGTATTTTCCCATCAGAAGAATCATAAGGCCCTGACTGACTACCTGCTTTAGCATTTCACAGTAAAAAACTACTAACACTTATATTCAATTACATACCTTGAAAAATACAGGTACCAGTCCAAACCTCTGTATTTAACATTCAAACGGGAAAAAAAGCAGGTGCAGTTTCTATTTGTTACACTAGGAGCAGCAGCGTATAAGAAATGGCAAACTATTTCCATTACGTTTGCATAGAATTATCTGCTACTTGACTACAAATCAGTATCTATTAATTAGGCATTAAAAGATCAATATTTTGGCTATATTTTCTCACATTTTAAGATTTTTCTAGGGAAATATTTTGGTTCTGGGGTTTATATCTTTATTATTCTTATAATTTAATGAAATTATGCTCCCACCCCATCGCCTTCACCTGTAGCTGACTCTATGACCAGAGACAATCTTATTAGGCTTTCATCAGACTCAGGCATGGGGCACAATGAGAGATCAGCAGTATGGAACCAGCAGGAAGAATAGAAGGCAGCATCAGTTTCATTCCAGACCATCCTGAACAATGATTCCCAATTAAACCGGGAGGAAAACCTGTTTTTATCGTTATGTATATGTGTATATATGTGTTCATGTGTGCACAAAATAACTGTAAGGATGATTGAGTATCTGTATGTTTGGTCTATACCCATCCTCCACAAGATCTTGCTTTTGAATAGCAATTTTGTTTTTGTTGAAAAGCTTACCAATGAAGCACACTCAACTTCAGTTTCCTTGGTAACCGACCTCTGCTTCCTGTCTAGACTACTGGTCAGGAGAATAGAGAAGAGGAAAACAGGGCTAAAACGGGAGGGCTAGAAAATGTTATCCCTTATACCTTCTCCCATTTCCTATGGCACTCTATTTATTGCCATTATTGCCATCCCCCACCGAAAATTACCAGTCTGTTGGTGAGGTTAGATGATATTATTTCCACCTGTATATATCTTTGCCTTCATCTCTGATCATTTTGGTCCTGACCAGTCAAATCCTTTGGCAGAACAGATGACTTTCTTTGTCCTCCGTCCTGCCTCTCATTATTTCTGGAATATATTATTCTTATGATTAATCATGAGATTGATTCTTTTGTTGTTGTTATTGCTCTCCTGCCTCTTTTCTGTCTTGCTGAAATAAGTGAGGGCAGAGAAAAAAGGTGACTCTTAGGAGAAACAGAGGCTAGTACTATTCATGGAATTCCCTAAGTAGTGGCTTAAAAACCTTTGCTATTGGGCACTCCCACAACTGCATGCACATTGGAAGAGAGATGCATGAGGCATGAGGACTGCAAGTTCAAGACCAGGCTGGAATACACAGCAAGAACCTGTCTCACCATCACTAGCCCCCCACAAAAACTTAAAGACTGGGTGTTGTGGTACACACCTTAGTGCCAGCACTTGGGAGGTAGAAGCAGGAGGATTGTGAGCTCAGGCTGACCTGAGATACACAATACACTTTTGTCTCAAAAACCAAACAAAACAAATCCAACTTATCAGGATAAGCTTCAGTGTTAATGGGCCGCAAATATGTTGTTCTCACACTGGCTCTGCATTTCTAGGATTTAACTCTCAGTTGCCATAGGATTGGAGAAAATACCCAGATGTTCTCTTTATTGGTCTAAATTACTACTACAAAAGTCTCCATCTTTTTCTCTTTCAGTCTCTCCTGCCTCTTCCCCCAGAGGCACTTGGATTGCAGAATTTCCACATTCTCTGCCACCCCTTTCTTATGTACTCTCCCTCCTTGAGTTCTCTTAGTCCCAGGATCCACAAGGCCTTAGGGAAGATGCAGAATAATGATACACTGCTGATAGCCTCCCTCTTACAAGTAAAGTAATTAAAAGGAGAAAGTTATATGAGGGGAAGGGAAAAGCTTGAATAGCTAACAAGATGTCTCCTATTTTCCCTCCACTTCGAAATAACTGAGGCATCCCTGTCCACAAAAGTCTGTCCCTGCTTTCCCTTTCAAAGGCCCAGCTGTCCATATTCCTATCCTGGTGTTGAGACTCTACAGTATACTCCACATTAGCAACCTCTACTTACATCCACAGATAATAAACAACAACACATTTGTAAATTATTTTGGGTCAATCATGAAAGTTTATTTTTATATTACATTTAAATTTTTTATGTGTGTGTGTACACACACATGTCATGGTGTACATGTAGAGATCAGAGGACAGCTTGCAAGACTCAGTTCTCTCCTCCCACCATGTGGGTCTCAGGGAGGGAACTCAGGTCATCAGGCCTGACAGCAAGTGCCTTTTGCCACTGTGCCAACCCCAAACATGAAAAATTTTAAATTAAAAACCAATTTGAAACAGAGTCAGTAAAATAAAAACACACGGAGAATTAAATGAAGCATTCAAGTCTATACTTAGCTTAATTTACTTTTTTAAGAATTTTCCTTTTTAAATAAAAAACAGCAAAAGTAAATAAACTACATTTTCAAAAGTGATAGCAAGGGCCGCTGAGACGGCTCAGTGAGTAAAGGCACTTGCCTCCAAGCCCGACAGTCTGAGTTCTATCACTGGGACCCACATGGTAAAGGAGAAAAATAAACCCCTCAGGCTGTCCGCTGACCTCTATAACCTGTGTCATGGCACACATGTGTGCGTGGTACACACACACATACACACACTCGCACAAACACAAGTAGATAAATAAATTTATAAAAAGCTCTAAACAAGTACGATTTTCTTTGTTTTTTTGTTTGTTTACTTGTTTTTTTTTTTTTTTTTTTGATGCAGGGTCTCTATATGTAGACCAAGCTGATCTCAAGCTCATATAGAGGTACTTGCCTCTGCCTCCTGAGTGCTGGAGTTAAAGATGTGCACTGCCATGCCCAACTTTTTTTTTTTTTTTTTTTTTTTTTAAAGACAGGGTCTCATGTAGCCCAGCCTGACTTTGAACTTGTTATTTAGTTAAGGCTGGCTTTGAACTCCTGATCCTCCCACCTCAGCCTCCTAGTGTTTATAGCCATGGGAGGTTTATGCGGTGCTGGGGGGTGGAACCCAGGGCTTTGTATACACTAGGCAAGCATAGGAATTCACTAGCTCTAGCAAGCAAGTCTTAAGAAAGAAAAAGAGGAAATAGCAATATTTGGCCTAGTAAATGGAAAAAGAAAGATAATTCATAGAATGTGAAAGAACACTTACAAGTCATTTATCCCTTAAGGGTTAATATATAGAATATGTAAAGAATTCTCTCTCTCTCTCTCTCTCTCTCTCTCTCTCTCTCTCTCTCTCTCTCTCTCTCTCTCGACAGGATCTCCGTGTAGCCTGCCTATGCCTCCCAAATGCTAGGATTAAAGCCATGCACCACCAAGTCTGGCTAGAATATGTAAAGAATTCTTAAAACTCAACAACAAAATCCATTTCAAAATGGAAAAAAAGAGATTTAATGAATATTTCTCCAAAGAAGATATGCAATTTATCATCAAGCCCATAAAAATGCCCAACATCATGAATTGGTACGGAAATGCAATGAAAACCAAAATGATTTGTCAATTCACTTCCATTAGGATGACTATAATAGCAAAAGTAGAGAAAATAGTAAGCATTGATGTGGATGTGGCTCAGTAGGAACTCTGGTGCATTGTGGGTAAGAATGTAAAATGGTGTAACTATTGTGGAAATAGCTGAAATTTTCCCAAAAGATTTAATGTAGAATTAAGGTATGATGACTCATCAAGTCCATTGTTAGATAAATGCCCCAAAGAATTGAAAGCAGGGTCCTAAATATATATTTTTTGTACTAACTAGCAGCATTATTCACAGGTGGAAATAATTTAAATGTCCACCAGAAAATGAATGGGAAAGCAAAATGTGAAATAGATAGGCAGATAGAGAGGTGGATAAAGATGGATAAAATGAAATATTGTTCAAAAAGAAATAAAATCACAATACATTCTATGGCATGGATGAGCCTTAAAATATGCTAAATGTGGGGCTGTGGAGATGACTCAGGTTTGGATTTCCAGCACCCACTAAAAAATCTATGATCCCAGAGTTCAGTAGGTAGACACAGGTGGATCCCTGGAACTGGCCAGCCAGCAGATCTGTATATGTGAGCTCCAAATTCAGTGAAAGACCCTGTCTCAAAAACTAAGGTGGAGAAGAGATTGAGGAAGACATCTGGTATCAACCTCCGATCTGCGCGCGCACACACACACACACACACACACACACACACACACACACACACGCACACAACGGAAAGTGATAAATAAAATGAGTTAGATGAAAAGTACAGATATTATGTAATTTCACTTGTTTTAGGTATTAAATATAAGCAATTGGAATTCATTAGTGACTAGTTGGAGCTTAATTAAGAGTTCATGTTTAATGAACAGAGATTCTGTTTCAGATGATAAAAAAAGTTCTGGAGATGATTATGAATTCACAACATTATAAGTGTACTTACTGCCATTGAATTATAGATTTTAAAATAGTTGGAGTGCTAAATTTTATGTTATGAGCATTTCACCACCACCACAATAATAATAAAGAAATAGAAGGGAAACATGGCAAGTGAACCTTGAGAATCATTACACCAGCCTCTAAGACCCTACCCTCCTCCCTTACTTTACTCTCAAGCCCTCTCTGCAGCTTTGAGTGGCATTTTACCCTGTGTGAAAGTTTTGAGATAGACCCAAATCCCTCACATTAATGCAAGTATGTGATCCCTGAAAGGCAGTCAGTGTCAGGCTTGAGGCTGTACCTATCCTGGCACTCAGTGACAGCCTTGATTGTCTGTCTCGGTGATATAAAATAATAAGACAGGTAATGAGTTTCTGGGTCTAGCAAGAACTCTCTCTGGAGGAAGGGCCTTGTGAAGTCCAAGAGGCCAGACGGGTGAAGATGTGAGGAGTTGCAGAGAGCGAAACATATTTTATTTACTCTAGACAGATGCCAGCAGGCACCCAGATATCCAGCAGCACACATGGGCTGCACATAGGTGAGCACAGGCACACATGCAGACTGGCACACAGACTGCACAAGGGTAGGCACACAGGCTTACAGACAGAAGGTGAAGATACATGCCTTTGAGCTCAAGGCCATGTTTTATACAGAAACCACAGAAAAGTGGCATTCTGCCAGGAATAGATAACAGATTAAATCACTACCTACTTTTGGGTTTCATGGACATACAGCCATTTTGTGCTGACTCATAGCCACCTCAGATGTACAGCATTAGCCATCTTGGCCCATGTCAGATACCTATATATCAGTAACATGTTGTGTAAGCATAAATTGGCCCTTCTTTCTCAACAGGCCTGTGGTAAAGGACTCTGACAGTGCTGAGGTGCGTTGTAGACTTAGGAATACTGTGGGGTCATAAAAGTGCAATTGAGAGAAGAGGCCAGGACTGTTGAGTATCAAGCGTAGCTTAGTGAGAGACTTCTTGAGGGTTATATTAGTCCTTCTTACCTTCCTGAAAGATTGAGAGTGACAGCTGCATGAAGATAATACTTAATTTTAAGAACCTCTGTGATTCTCTAAGTGACATGGAAATGAAAGTTGGGCTGTTATTAAACTATAAACACTGGGGGAGCACAAATTGAGGAATAATGTGTTCTGTGAGGACAGTGGTTACCCTTGAGACCCTTTTTGTTTTAGTGGGGAATGTTTCTATCCAGTAAATATATCTACTAGAACTAACAGAAATTTGAGCACTTTGCAAGGAACAAGCAGGTAAAATTGATTTGTCAGTGTTATCCAGCATAGTTTTCCAATGTTGGATAGGCTGTAGAAGGAGAAGTAGGGTCTGAAGCTCATCAAGGGACTTAAGAGATATGTTTTGAAGACTGGAGTAAATTATAGGTAACGTATATCAAGTCAGAGGATAAGTATGATAGATCCAGTATTGATGGAGAATTTTTTTCTAGCAGTATTAGCAATAATGTCTCATTAAACAGAAAGTTTTAGTCACTCAGAGACAGACAAATTAGTTTTGACATAAGAACAGAATGTCTTGAAAATATTTTTATGACAATCAATAAAAATTGCCTAATGGGACACAGGCAAGGGCAAGTATAAATGTTATGCAGATATCTCTTATTTGGGTAATTTTAAAATCAGGATCTATGGATTACAGATCCACTTATCTTTTTCGCCTCCACCTCCCAAGTGCTGTGATTATGGGTGTATGCCACAACACCCAGCAACTATAGCACATTTATTTTTATTTTATGTGTATGAGTGTTTTGTCTGCATGTTGCAAGTGTACTCCATGCATGCAATGCCTGTGGAGGCCAGACGAGGGTGATGGATCCCAGGACAGTTGTTTGCTGCCACATGGGTGCTATGATCTGAACCTAGGTCCTCTGCAAAAGCAAGAAGTGCTTTTAATTGTTGAGTCATCTCTCCAGTCCCTATAGCATATTTTTTATATTAGAGATTTATTTTTAAATATGTATGTATGTATGTATGTATGTATGTATACACATGTGTGAAAGTATCTACAGAGGCCAGAAGAGGGCATCTGATTCCCTTGAACTGGAATTACAAGCAGATGTGAGCCACCCAAGCACCTATCGAGTGCTAGAAACTGAACTCCAGTCTCTTGCAACAGCAGCAAACACTCTTTACTACTGAGCTCTCTCCAGCTCCCCATAGCATTAAAACAAATTAGGCTGGGCATCGCAATTTATGCCTGTAACTACAGTACTCAGTCTTCACAGTCCCCTTTGAAGAGAAAATATAAATTCTCAATTGGTTTACTGTTTTAACAAGGCTCTCTAATATTATCACATTCTGGAAAATAGGGTTTTATCCAAGATATGTGGAAACAGTAATTTTCTGGAGTTTGAGAGCTGTTGGAATACTTAATAAGATCTAGTGAGTTCCTAGTTAAATTGGCTTTAGTTGGCCCAAGGAGCCACTGCAGGATAACTAGGTAATCAAAATGTGGGACATACATACCACAGACTATTAGGCCTATAATGAGCTAGATCTAATCATTCCACAATGTAATATATACTTCAGAACAGAGTGTTACTGTAATGTCAGTACTCAGGCAAGAGGATTGTCACCTTGTCTCAAAAAAAAAATTAAAAGATAAACTAAATTATGAAAAAATTTAAAATGCATAAATAAAAAGGAACAAGAACAAAGGAAATTCTGATCCATGTTACAAGGATGAAGTTTGAAAATATGCTAAGTAGAATAAGGCTGTTACAAAAAGGAAAATATGATATGATTCCACTGATAAGAAGGAGGTGTCCAGAGCAGCCATAATCGTAGAGACAAAGAGTAGGATGGTGGTTGCCAGAGATTGTGGGGAAGAGGAATGGGGTATTATCATTTAATGAGCACTCTACTTCAGTTTGGAAAAATGAAAGAAGTCTGGAGATGGATGGCTGGATAGTTGCAATGTATATCTCAAAAGGGTTAATACAGTAAAATGTTCTTTATGAATGCTTTATCATAATAACAAAAAAAATGCCAATATCTATATAAAATTCTGTAAGGTTTGCTTGGGTTTTTCCCCTAAATCTGAATCTGATGTGTGAGGGTTATGGCCTTCTGTAGGCATTTCTATTTAACTGCCTTTAGTTTCTACACTGTGGAATAATCTTTAAAGTTATTTACCTATTCAGAATGCCAGGGTTTCTGTACACAGTACACAGTGTTGCCCTCAAAACCTTAACCTTACTCTTGATTTTTTGGGGGTCTTTTTGAGACAGTGTCTCCATGTAGCCCCAGCTGGCCTGGAACTAGTTTTGTGGACCAGGTTGGCCTTGAACTCACAGATATCTGCCTGCCTCTGCCTCCTGAGTACTGGGATTGGGATTAAAGGTGTGCACCATCATGCCTGGCAACTCTTATTGTTTTATAAAGATCAAAATCACTAATTTATTTTTACAATTTCCCATTTTCTTGAAAAGAGCTAACTTAAAAGGTTTTCAGGGCTAGGGAGATGGCTCAACATATAGAGCACTTGCCCCACAAACTTATGTAAATGAGGATGAGAATCTGAATTCCCAAGCCCCATGTCAAAATAGGGATGGCAAAGCAGCTTCCTGTAACCCAGAAGGTTTTCAGATGGTGTTTTTTTAAGCACATGAATTAATGACTTCTGTGTTCCTCTGGAGTAAACTCTTCTTATGTCTCCTATCTCAATAAATGGTACTGTCACCCAAGCCCGGGTAAGAAGAAGCTTCCTAGTTTTAACTTCCACATTTATTCTGGTCCATAAAGCCACAGAAATATCTGTAAAGATCTCTGCCCTTAGGGCTGAGGAGATAGCTTAGTGGTTAAGAGCACTGGCTGCTCTTGCAGAGAAACTGGGTTCTGTTCCCAGAACCTACATGGTAGCTAACAACTCCAATTCCAGGGGTCTGATGCTCTCTTCTGGTCTCTGTAGGCATTGCACGTACATAGTACACTTACATGGAAGCTAAATACTCACACACATGAAATTCAAATATTTTCTTAAAAATTTAAAAAGATCTATGTCCTCAAGAAATTAATGGTTTAGTATAGAAGAAAAGTGACTGCATAAAATTATATATGTAGATATAATCCACAGTGTAGAAACTAAAGGCAGTTAAATAGAAATGCCTATAGAAGGCCATAGCCTTCACACATCAGATTCAGATTTAGGGGAAAACCCCAAGCAAACCTTACAGAATTTTATATAGATACTGGCATTTTGTGTTATATATAACTGCATAGGATGCAGTTAGCACACATAAAAAAGAACATCTAACAAAGACCAAAATCAGCAAAATTGGGACCAATTTACAATGTGTTGGGTTCTGTAATATCTTTATTCAGCAAAAGATAGAAATGTATTGCTCACTGCAAATGAATGGCCATTCTTTCTTAAAGCCTGATCTAGTCATATGCTTACATTCTATTATGCTTACATTCATTATACTTACATTCTATTCATTAACTCATTATTGTTTTTAGAGGAAATATTCTAGTCATAATAAAGAGTATGAATTATAGATAAATAGATCAGTGACGAGTTTGATAAATAGGTGAGGCTTGAATTAGGATGAATCAACACTCATAGTATCTCTACAATGATTTATTTTATGGATTTTTTTGGTAATTAATAAACTTGCCCTTTTGATTAAGGATTGCCATATACAAAATATTCGTACAATTTTTCTGATGTGATTGCTGATGGTTAATCAGGCCTGAGGTCTTAGTGTAGAGGTGATACTCAAAAGGTTTCTTCAAACCTTGCAATTTTCTTGTGGTTTGACTCTCAGGTAAAAGTCTGCTCTCTTCTCCCTCAGCTATTGTGTTCCTAAGATAGACTCTACTCTTGAGTCTTTTTAAAAAATATTTTATTATCTGTATGAGTGTGTTGTCTGCATGTATGTAAGTGCATCCACATTGTGCAGTGCCCACAGAGGTCAGAAAAGAGCATCAAATTCCCCAGAACTGGAGTTACAGATGGTCGTTAGCCACCACGTGGATGCTGGGGATTGAACCCTCGCCCTGTGCAAGAGCAGCCAGTGCTCTTAACCACGGAGACACCTCTCCAGTCCTCACTCTTGATTATTTTATGTTTTGCAAGAATAGCAGTCCCGTTAATGGTCTTTCAGTATTCATGGCATTTATAGGGCTTTTCCCCATCATGAATTTTCTGGTAGAGAATAAACTTTGAATCTTGTATAAAAGCTTTCAAGTACTGGATATACTTGTAATGTCTTTCCTTTTCTCTGATTTCCCTGAAAATTTAGAGTTCAGTATGATGATAAAATTTAGACTGTAGCCACTCTCTTGAGTCATGAGGCTTGAGATTTCATAGATATCATTTCATGAAACTTTCTTCACTAGGAATTAGCTACTTAGTGATACAAATAAAATGATTTTCTTGAAAATAAACAAATACCAGGGTCTTTCCCACTTGCCACTCGAACTTGTCTCAAACTAAGAAGTGGTTTTTTTGGACTCAGATTTTTTTGTTGTGTTTATTTTTGTTTTCTTTTGAGACAGGGTCTCCCTGTAGCTGTAGCTGGGCTGGAACTCACTATATAGACCAGACTGGCCTCAATCTCACAGAGATCCACCTGCCTCTGCCTCCTTAGTGCTGGCATTAAAGGTGTGCATTCCCATGCCAGGCTTGCACTAGGATTTTTATTAGATAGTCTATGGCTCCTGGGGGGAGCATGATCACCCCATGTGCCATAACCCATTTAAAGTATATATGTATATACATATATGTATATATACACAAAAACCTACATTTATATAAGCTTATAATGTTTCCTGATGCTCTTTTCAAGCATCCTTAGTATTTTTTATCTCTCCTTCCTTCTTCTCCCTTTGTGTTACCCTCCCCCCACCAGTTAAGTCCCCTTCCCATTTCCCCTTTCCCTCTTCATAGGACCCATGTCCTACTCTTACTCTCTAGAGTTCTTCTCCCATGGTATCATTCTACTTCCCTGACTTCTGTTGTTACTCCACATTATATATTCAAATCTAAAGCTTCAGAACCAGGATCCACAAATAAGAACATGCAGCATTTGTCTTTCTTGGTCTGGGTTACCTCACTTACTATAATGTTTTCCAGTTCCATCCATTTACCTACAAATTTTTTAATTCCAGTTTTCTTTACAGCTGAATAGAATTCTGTTGCGTATATGTACCACATTTTTATTATCATTCATCAGTTGATGGAGATCTAGGTTTGTCCATTTCTTACCTACTGTGAAAAGAGCAGCAATGTACATAGATGAGCAAGTATCTCTGTGGTAGGATATAGAGTCATTTGGGAATATGCCTAGGAGTGGTATACCTGGATCATATGATATATCTATTTCTAGCTTATATAGTAACTTCCACAATGATTTCCATAGTGATTGCACCAGTTTGCAATCCCACCAACAGCAAATGAGAGTTCCCCTTTCACTACATGCTCACTAATATTTGTTGTCAGTTGTTTTCTTGATCTTAGCCATTCTGACTGGGCTAAGATAAAATCTCAAAGTAGTATTACATTTTCATGAGACTAAGGATGTTGAGCACTTTTAAAGATATTTTTAGGCATTTTTATTTCTTCTTTTGAAAACTCTCTGTTTAGACCCATAGTCCACTTTTGACTGGATTTGTTTTCTTGATTGTTTGGATATTAACCCACTATCAAATGTATAGCTGGCAAAGCTTTCCTCCCATTCTGTGAGCTTCTGCTTTACCTGATTTCCTTTCATGTAGAGAAGCTTTTTAGTTTTATGAGTTCCCTTTTGTCAATTGTTGACCTCAATTCCTTTCCTGCAACTATATCTTGTAGGATAGTGTTTATATTTTCTTCCAGAAGTTTCAGTGTTTCACGTTCCACATTGGTGTCTTTGATACATTTGGAGTTGATTTTTGTGCAGGGTGATAGATACGGGTCTAATTTCATGGAAGGACCAGATCCAGTGTGGAAGGGTTAAGGAGACTATTTTATCTGAATTCAATACCCAATGCAGTAAATGGTCAGTAAGTGAAAACATTGGAGGTTGGGATTACTATAGCTCTATCTATTACATTTATTGATTGATGGGTGGATGGACTGATTCTTTTTTGTGGAAAGAGAGGCAGCACACATATGGAAGTCAGAGGACAGCTATCAGAAGTTGATTCTCTCCTTTGACCTCATGGGTCTCAGGGATTGGATTCAGGTCATCAGGCTTGGTGGCATCTGATGGCAGATTGAGTCATCTTGCCAGTCTGCTGTATCACTACTTAAAATAACTTCCAGAAGAATTGGCAATTATCTTCAAATGTGAAATGATGGTTAAATATAGCACAATATATCCATATTTTCCAATTCTTTGCAGCAGGGTTTCTTGCACCTAGCACAATCACACCATCACACTTGTTGGCCATAGATATTTATTGAATATAATGAATGAATCCAAATGGGGGCAACAAATATCATAGAAAAAGGGTTTATATCCATATTACTTAAAGGTCTTCTGTAGCTAACAAACAAAAACCTATAAAGAACAATAATATGAGGTACATTGTATCTTCATAACAATCTTATATGATACATGTGTGCTATAATAATCCCATTTTACAGACAAGAAACCAAGAGTAGTGACCCACACTAATATAAAATATTGTGGGTGAGTCTGATTCTAAAACACATACTTTCAACCCACTACCTTTATGTTTCCAACCCATTTCAACAATGAATAAAAATAGATTGATTCAGATGAGGAATAGTAAATGATTAAGAAACATGAAAAGATATCCAATAATCCAAAAGATATCTAATAATCAAAGAAAAGCAAATGAAAGCAACACTGAGATACAACTTTTTAGAGCTTAAAATATTAACAATGATTTTTGAAATTGACCATTGAATTGGTGAATCTATGACCTCTCTCTCTCTCTCTCTCTCTCTTTTTCATTGTTGGCGAGGATGTATAACATATGCATATATGCATAGGACAAATTGGCAGCATCAAAATAGAAATCTCTCTATACCCTTGGATCCTTATTATTATTGTGTATATATGGTGGGTGTGAGTATGTGTGTGTGTGTGTGTGTGTGTGTGTGTGTGTACATGTCACAGAGTACATGTGAAGGTCAAAGGAAACTTTGTGGAGTAGTTATCTTCTTCCATCATTTTTACATGGATTCGGGGACTCAAACTCAAGTCGCCAGGCTTCAGTGGCATTTGCTCTTATATACTGAGTGATCTCATTGGCCCGGGAATTTCTGGGGGGAGGGTAGGAATATTTTCACAAATGCTCAAAGTTATTTATTACAATGTCATTCATAAGAGAGAGGGGAAATCAGTAGGGGCATTCTAAATTTCCACCAATGAGGGAATTTTTAAATAAAATACAATACCTTCGGATTATGTAATATAACTATTAAACAGTGGATTTATATGGAAAGACTTCCACTGAATATTGGCATATGACCAAGTAGAAAAGGGAAATTGTAGATAGTATGTAGACCATCATCTTATTTATGTGGATATAATATTAATGATAATAATCTGCTCTAGAGATGAAATTATCTAGTTATAAGATGGTCTAGGCTTGAGAAAAAAATGGAGAATAAGAAATAGGGAGGGGGGCGTAAAAGAAATAAGGAGACAGTACTAGAAAAGAAAATCAGAGAAGTCCAATTTTTAACTGTAAATTCTGAGAGGGAATGAAGAGTGGCTTCTGGCAGCACACTGCTTAGATTTACAGTTGGGCTATGTGCTTTCTAGTAATTATCAGTAAGTGCTCTTTCCTCTCTGAGCTGCAGTTTCTTCATCTGTCATATTGGAATAACAGGACCTCTGTCTTAAGACTCTTATGAGGCTAAATTAACCAATGCAGAGCAATTAGCAGTGTGATTAAAAGCATTCAAACAAAATTATCTGTTATTTCTTTAGAATATACATAATAGGCACTATACATAATATTTTATACACATTATTAGAATGATACGTCTTTTGAACTGATACCACTTCCCATGGAGCTAACTGGTAAAACTCTTAAGAACAACTTGATCTGATTTCAGCGTTCTTTTCACTTGTACTATAGTCTTTTCTGGGACTTACTGATGTGCTGGATAGTTTCAGTTGTCAACATGACACACCTGGGAAGAGGCATGCTCAGTTGGGGAATTTCCTCTATTGGAGTGGCCTGTGGGCATGTCTGTGAGAAATTTTCTTGATTGTTTAGTGATGTCAGAGGGCTTATCCACTGTGCGTGGTGCCACCTATGGGAAGGTGGTCCTGGGTTGTGTAAGAAAGCATGGGTTGCATAGAGGCCAGGGGCCTAGGCGACCTTACTAGTGTTCCTCCATGGTCTGTGCTTCAGCTCCTGCTTCCCTCAGTGACTGTCACTTGGAAGAGTAAGATGAAGTAAACCCTTTCTTCCCCAACATGCTTTTGATCAGTGTTTTAATCACAGCAATAGAAAACTAACAAGGACAACTGCCCTTCTTTTATGGTTGAGAAAACTGAAGGTCAGAGAGGTAATTTCGTTCAAGGTGCCCAGCTCTCAAGAAAACCTCAAAATCCAAATGAGTTAATTTTACTACCCTAGAAGGAAGAAGAGAAAGAAAAGAGAAAGGGAAAGGCCAAAGTTAGGTGAGGAAGAAAGTGAGAGGAGACTATGTTGTTGTTGGTAGTGTTTTTTTTTTTTTTTTTTTTTTTTTTTTATCTCTAGCAGGAGCCTGAGACACCTTTGGGGTAATGCTGGGCCAGGCCAGCAGAAGACGGGGTGGGTGGAGCCAGCGGCAGGGATAAACATTGCTTCCTAATCCTCAGCACCCACCCTCTTTGGTTCGTCCTCAGTGCAGGGCAACAGGTAAGAGCTGCTTCCAGGCTTCTCTCTGGTATCCCTGATGCACACTGATTCTGGTCTAAATAGATCTGACTTTGTTTCATAGAAACTGTCTCTTGTAATTTTCTCTTTTCTCTCCTATGTATGTCTCTTCCTGTCTTTCTTTGTGTTCAGCTTTCTTTCTTTTCTCTCTTTCCTTTTGTATTAGTTTCTAGTATCACTCACCTCACTTCCTCTCTTGGCAACTCTTGCTTTCTCTTTTCCTTCGGTGGAGTTCCCGCTGTATTTTCCTCCTTGCTGTCACTCTCCTCAGTTCTGTATCTCAGTCTCTTTCTGGTTGTGTCTTTGTCTTCCTCTTCTCTTCCAGAAATTCTCCATTCCTCCCTCTCTTTGACGCACGTCTACCTGCTTGGTCTAGAGCAGAGCTAAAGGGCTCAGAGACTGGGGGCCAGACCTAGGGAAAGAAAACTAAAAGGGTATGGGGGTGGGAATAAAGACTTGGGTAAGGAAAGCTCTGACGTAATTGAGAGGTTGAGCACTTAGCAAATATAAAAGGAAAAAGCTAGAAGAGAAATATTAAGTCACTGTACAGAAAATCAAAAGCATGGTATTCTCTTAATTCATTGTGAAACTCTAAGCAAGTCAATTTATCCTTTGACAAAAGGGCTTGAGCCATGATTTACACAATTTTCTACTTTTGATTTTGTGCTCTTCCAGCTTTTCCTATGTCTAAGAATTTCGGATTCTCTTATTCTAGGTAAGCAAAACTTTGTATGATTCTTCAGTAGTAGGGAAGAGGGTAGTAGAAAGGGAGTAAGGCCTGATGCTTTCAGTTCCTGAAGAGAAGGAACTAATTCCTCTCTAGACTCAAATGCTTCTTGCAAAGCAGGCCCTGAGTAATGGGAAGGCGCAGGCAAGGAATGCTGTAGTGAGTGTTTTCTGATTTCTCTACTGGGGTGGAATTGTGGTTGGCCTTTCTGGCCTCTGGTCCTTCAAACTTGGTGCTCATATAAAAGGGAATTGTAAAGATGCAGGAAAAATCTTTGAGTAGTGATGCCACTTTGCCTGAAATTTCACTATTACCTCTTTGATTGGAAGCACTGTTTAAAGATTTCTGGCAAGCTTTTCCACAGAGTAGTGTTCATAAATCATTAGATGGTGGAATGAATTAATGAATGTTCTGCAGCACCTCAAATCCCACTTTAGCACCTTTGGGAAAGGCATTAGTCATAAGAGGTAAATGGGCCTGTGTCCAGAGTCAAGCCCTCAGCTAAAAAAATAGGTAATATTTGAATCATGTGTTAAGTTAGCCAGAATGCCTAAATTGAAATCTTGCTTCTTTCATTTATTTGTTCTGTGACCTGGCAAGTTACTTAATCTTTGGGGGCCTCAGTTTCCATCCACAGAGCTGTATTTGGGGATTAAATGAGTAAATGAATGTGGAACATTTGCAACAGAGCCTGGCACAGTGAGGGCTCTATGAGTGTTTAAATATTAGAACCAGATGGAAAATTATGAAATTTCTTATCTAGTTCAGTATCTGTGGATAAACAGAAATTCCGAGAGGGGAAGCATACTGTAAGTTGTAAAAGGATTGGCTAAAGAATCACATCTCCAGCTCTCCAGAGTTGGTCTGATACCTTCATGTAACTCCTTGGCTCTAGAGTCTACGCTTTGTTTTTCATAAAGGGTCTGTTGTTTAATCTTGAGTGGCCTGGTACTATGTAACCTAGGCTGACCTTGAACTCAAGATCCTCTGGCCTCAGCTTCCTCAGTGTGTCACCATGTCTAGCTAATATCCAGAGTTGCCTAAAATGCTTCTATGATTCAATTTTTCTCACTGCAATTTCATATTTAGTAGTGTTTTGGAATGGACACAGAGTCCAGTGTACCTGCAGTACAAAGTTATAGGTCATAATAATGTTTGGCAGAGCAGGATGGAGCAAGATGTTATCAAAAGTATTAGAACAGGAAAAGTTGTAAATGGAACTTAAAAGAACTTGAAAATTCAATAAACTTCAAGAAGTACTATGCATTTTTACCAGGACCCTCAATACATCATAGCCAATAACCCCTTAGAAATAATGAGTATACTGAATTTTCTCAGGGTTTTTCATGAAGTTAAGCCTTAATCCACCATCATTCTAGGGCAGGACTGTACTCTGCCTTCAGTCTTGAGGGCTCTGCTTCTTACTACATACTTCAGTGTTGTTCTGATCACTTTTGTCAGTGTTGATGGTGGGAAGAAATTTGTAGGAACTTGTAGAAGTTTGTAGGAACCCGGGCCATCCATCTTTGCTTACCACCGATTGCCAGAACCAGCCCCAGCCAGATGCTCAGATGTGATTCTAGGAAGGGGTTCTTCTTCTCTCCCACACCCTGGTCTTAGCTTGGGGAGTGGCCAGACCACAGTGGCGATAAACTCCAGGACCTTTATCTGTGGTCTGCAGGCTC
The DNA here is from genome assembly GCA_035773235.1 of Eospalax fontanierii. Classification (NCBI taxonomy): domain Eukaryota; kingdom Metazoa; phylum Chordata; class Mammalia; order Rodentia; family Spalacidae; genus Eospalax; species Eospalax fontanierii. The sequence goes on from CM069525.1 coordinate 51,296,796, forward strand.
AGCCCTGAGTGCTGTAGCTTTCACAGGCAGGCAGAAAGGAGTATTTTCAGATGTGAGGTGGGCACTGGATCCAGTCTTTGACCTACCATGTGATATAGGCATAATTACCTTACATTTGACAACTTATAAAAGCCAAGGCCCAGGAAGGGGAGGCGACTTGTCCAAAAACATTGAACAAAGGAGCTAGGAAGCTAAAATTTAAATAACAAAGCCCAATATTTATTGAAAACTTATATGGCCAGGTACTATGGTGAAGGTCTAATATGGATTATTTCATTTAGTCCTTTTCATAATCTTTTTGCTTTTCCTAGTTTCACGACCCATATGCCCAGGCTTCACAAAGTAATTTGGACTGCTGTGAACAGGCCCATGAACTTCTACCTGCTCTCTCGTGCCTCACATTATAAGGCTTTATGCACTGAGGGCGCTGTGAGATTTTTTCTCAGTAGCTTTCTTATCAGAACTAGGGCCTTAGTATTCCCACTTTTCCTCCTCTCTCTCTCCATCACACAGTCCTTTATCTTGTCCCACTTTTTGATTCTGCCTTTCTTTCAGTCAGTTTCCCACCATTGCTCTCCGTCTTTCATTTGGCAATTCTGTCTTCCCTCTTCACGGGCCATCTTTCTAGCACCATGTCTTGACCTTTTGCTTTGTTCTATCCAATTCTGTCATTCAGTGCCTCTCTCATCTCCCCGAGTAGCGCCATGTTCCCTGTCCCCTGACTCTTATTTTTTTAACCCTTCTACTTTATCTTGGTGTCTCACTCTCTGCCACTGCTAGATTCTTTTCTCCTCTGATTAAATTTCAGTCCTTATATATTACTATGGGCAGCTGGATATCTCCTCATGTCCCTACCCTTATAGTTCCTGTTTCTCTTTCATTTTTTCTTTCCCTTGTCTTAATTATCTTTCTCTATTTTCTGTATTTCCCACAGTTCTCTTATCCTTCAGCATTAGTCTTCCTCTCCATGTCTGTTTTCATCTCTACCCTGTTCTCTTTCCCTCCAACTTTGATGTCTTTCTCTCAATTTCTGTTCTTCTTACTCCTCCACTACCACCATGTCTCTGTTCTCTCTCTCCTTTTATCTTTTTTGAGGTTTTCTTCTGATTCTTCCCCTATTTCCTTATTTCTTCTATATAAGATCCTATTAGTCATTAATTTTCTCCAAAATTCAATCAATACTCATGAGAACTATATGTCATTTGGTTTGTCTTTTCCTTTTGGTTTTCTCTATTTTCCAGCCCCTTTCTTTCCTCTACCTCGGCCTCAGTCTTTTCCAAAAATCTATGTAGACTATATGTTTGTGCCTTGTGTTCCAGCCTCCTTGGATCTTGCCTTAACCTCCTCCCTTATCTGTACTTAACCAAAAGTCAGGAGAAAAATCCAAAGACATAGCAAAGTATCAGCATAGTGGTACATAACCTGTAGGGCCTATGCCTGCCCTTTCTTGTTCCCTGGAGCTCTTTAAACTGACAGCTGATTTTGGGCTCCTCCCTCTGTGGCACAGCATTCTCCAGAACCACTCTGGAACAAGCTTCAAGAGCTCTGGTGAATGGCACATGTTATCATTACTGGCCAGAATCTTCATTTGGTTGAAGCTAATATTCTTAAGAAGATTCTTGGCCTTAAATGTTGGTCAAAGGATTGTTTGTAATCTGTCATTGTGCCACATTCAAAAATACTTCTATGATCCTCTCAATCACTGAACAACAGTTGCCCCTGGTTAGATCTCTCTCTCTCTCTCTCTCTCTCTCTCTCTCTCTCTCTCTCTCTCATCTAGTAATCGGTTTCTTATTTCTTACTTACATTTTAACATTGGAAGTTCTTGCCTAGAAGAACAATAAGCTTTGGGTGGAAAACTAAAGCTAAAGAATCAAACATAAGAAAGGCCTTTGACTTTTGGCCAGGCCCTCATGATAGAATCTCATCTCTTTCATGTTTTCTGCAGGACTTTGGGCTCAAGATGGTGGTAGCAGCTGTGTTGCTACAGTCCTGCCCAGCGCTTTCCCGGGGCCCTAAAGGCCTCCTGGGTAAAGTGGCTAAGACTTACCAGTTCCTATTTAATACTGGACACTGTCCCATCCTGGCCACCCAAGGACCCACCTGCTCTCAAATCCACCTTAAGGCAACCAAGGCTGGAGGAGGTAAGAAGAGCTTATTGGCAAAAGGGAATGTTTGGGTCACAAAGACAAGGTTCCAAGTCATACTGTCTGTGATTACATACTAACTTGGAGATCTAATGTGAAAAATGTAAAGACAGAATGAACTGACCTAAAATAATATACCCTGAATATGCCTTCTGTCAAGGTCTTTAAAAAAAGACTCTTAATTTTATATTCCTCACACATTCCAACCATAGTGAAACTGGTTAAAGTCGCTCAAATCAATTTTTTTGTCTCAAGATTCCTTGACTTTGTTCTTGACATATCTTCTGCTATACTGTTATCTTTTCCCATACTTGTCACTCAGTATTGAGTTTGGGCATCATTGCTTCTGTGGAGCTTGCCAGGGCCTCTAGCCTATGCGACAGAAACTCTTGATCACATCCCCTGTATCTTCTGGGTTTCACTGACCCTGGCTCTCTCCCATCCCATTGTTTATAGTGTCTCCACTGTGTGCCATTCCTACCTAGCAGAAAGACCAGACTCATTTAATTTCATGTCTCTATCATAGCCTGAGATAGGGCTTTGGGCTATGGTAGGTCTCAGCAATCAACACTCAATTCAATGTATGGCTAAGAATGAACTTCCAATTACTTGCCTATCTTTGTGCAGACTCTCCATCTTGGGCCAGACGCCATTGTCCTTTCATGCTGTCAGAACTCCAAGATGGAAAGAGCAAGATTGTGCAGAAGGCAGCCCCAGAAGTCCAAGAAGATGTCAAGACTTTCAAGACAGGTTTGGAGTCAAGATTCATCATATCTAACCTCTATTTCTTTGTTAAAATTTCATGTGTATGAGTGTATTGCCTGCACATGTGTAAGTGCACTCAATTCATTCATTCAATGCCTGCAGAGGTCAGATGCAATGCCTGCATTGGATTCTTGTGGAACTGGAGTTATGGATGGTTGTTAGCCGCCATGTGGGTATTGTGAATTGAATCCAGGCCCTCTGCTGAGCCATCACTCTAGTCCCCCAGCCTCTACTTGTAATGCTTGAACCCACTTTATCATAGTCCTGAGCTAGGCTAATCCAAGGCTAGCTAGTATACATTCCATGATGAGAAGTCTTAGCCTGTGGAGGGAAATCATATAATAGGCGGTTGCTTAGACAGTGCACTGAAGCACACACTCCCCAACACCACACACACACACACACACACACACACACACACACACACACTCCCATAACTTTTAATTGTTAATCTAAGATGAGTCCTCATCTCTCCTAAGTGGCTAAATGGAATTCAAAAGGCCAGAATCACAATTTAAGCAAGAAAGTATTATGAGAATCTGGATTTGTATGAAGTAGAAAGGGTAGAAAGTAGATAGATCCTTTATGTTTCACATGACCTACTCCATTAATTAGCTTTTATTTCCTGAAAAGTATCTTGCATTACCAATTTTGTTAAAAATTCAAATAAAGTTTTGTTTACAACAAGACATCCTTTATAAGGGTGTAGAGTTCAAGGGCAGCTCCACTGGCACAGAGCAACCAAGATAATTAGACATAAGAGATGGCCAGACTGTTGGCATCTTTCATAGGTCACTTTGAGATATCCCTAAGGACAAAAAAATTAAAAATTGAAATTTAATGATGTTCAGAAAAGAAGACTAAAGTGCACCTATCTAGCAAGTGAGGACCTAGGATGGCTGTTCTCATTACCTTCCTCAAGTGGGAAATGTGGTTTACCCTAAGGAAGGTTTCTGGACATTATAGGAGTTGCTAATTAGGGACATGAGTGAGACTTCACTTTGTCGAAGCTTTCTGTAGAAGGCTTCTATACTTTCTTAACTTGAATTCCTATATATTACACTGTGCCTGAAGAGGACAACACATACTATCTTTTTTCTCTTCTTTTCATGCCAACAAATTCCATATTCCCTCTCAGACCTGCTGAACTTGGACTCAACCATCCCAAGGAAACCATTCTCTAATTCCCAAGATCCAGAGCAGATTGAAAAGAAGCTTACACAACTGATTCAGAACAATATGATTGGTGAGTGTGCTGTGATGGAAATAACATATGTGGGAATAATGGAACCAGTTCTGAAAGTGTGGCTGACGCAGCAGATAGGACGTGGGAGAGATTTGAAACTAAAGAGAATTTAAGATTAAATTGTATTATTCACATTTGCTGTATCCGTGCACTTCTGTAATTAAGTGACTTCACTTGAACAGGAGCAAACACTTACTTCAATAGCCTATCATAAGGAAAAGTAAAGTTACATATATAGGAATGTAGTTCTTCTAGTTTGTTATGAGGCCTCATTTAAAATTGGGCTTACTTCCATTATTTTTTTCTCCATGTTTCCCTAAAAATTTCTCACCCTTCATAGAGTCCTTTCCCCTCTCTTGTATATACTCATATTCATTTTTCATAATGGAATTGTCTTTGTTTTTCTAATACATAATAGGGAAATATTTTTAACAGATACAGGAAAATTTAAGTCACTGAAGTGTCCCATCTACCATTAATTTTTTATTATATTTTTTCCCAGGAACCTTCCTATGGCGAGAGAGAGAGAGGGGAGAGAGAGAGAGAGAGAGAGAGAGAGAGAGAGAGAGAGAGAGAGAGAGAGAGAGAGAAGAGACCTTTACCCCTGCCAGCATACTTGCTGTTTTATCAGAAGCATAATCTTAGTCTCTCCGGGTCTGTTATGCTGCTTTGTATACCTAATATAACTTTCATGTGTCTCCATGTCCACCAACACAGAACTGCATAAAATTATTAATGGCAGATGTGTGTTCTGTAGTCTGGATACATCATCATTCATTTAACCAACCACCTATAATTTAGGTTGGTTACATTGTTTTGCATTCTTCCAGTTTAGACTGTGTATTGGTTTTACAACCATATAAATACACCCAAAGAAAATGCATGGCTTTCTTTACCCTTCAATTTTGTTTAACCTAATGAGTCACTTACTTGGTGGACATGTACTTGCTATATGACCTTGGTCAAGTTAACTAACCTCTTCATGCCTCAGTTTCTTCATCTGTAAAATACAGACACTAATAGGACTTTTCACATAGGGTTGTTGTGAGAAATGAATTAATTAGCACTTGAAAAGTTCTCAGAAATAGGATTTATATGTTAAGTATCCATTAAATGTTGGCTATAATAATATAATGAAATACTAGCTATTTTTAGTTACAACTCCATTATTAGTATACTAGTAACAACACTACTGTTACTACGTAGCAAATGTTAGTTTAACAGCATTCCATGCTGGTTGTCATCAGATGCTCACAACTCTGCAAGAAAAGATTTCTTAGCTCCATTCTATATATGAGAACATTAAAGAGAGAAGATTCATTTTTAAAGTTTTATTATTATTTTTTTTATTTTATGTGGAAGAGTGTCTTGCCTGCATGTGTGTAAGAGCACCTGTGATGTGTAATGCCCCCGGAGGTCAGAAGAGGGTGTCAGATTCTCTTGGAACTGGAATCACAGATGGTGGTTAGTTGTTATGTGGGTGCTGGAAATTGAACCCAGGTCCTCTGTAAGAGCAGCCAGTGCTCTTATCTACTGAGCCAACTCTCCAGCAACCTCCCCCCACTTTTTGGTCTTCTTTGAGACAGGGTTTCCCTGTAGCTCCAGGTGCCCTGGAATTCACTATGTAGACCAGGCTGACCTTGAACTCACAGAGATCCACAAGCCTCTGCCTCCCAAGCACTGGGATTAAAGGTGTGCACTACCATGCCAGGCTTCTCCACCCCCTTTTAAAGTTTTTTAATTTAATTTTTTGTTTGGCATACAAGAAAGGGGTTTCACCCATGGCATCTTCATACACATGTTATTACACTTTGTTCTCATTTGTTCACACTCTCTCCTAACCGCCCTCCCCCGCCAGGCCTTCTCCTGAATCCCTTTCTTTACCTAGCTAACTCTCCCCTCCTGCTTTCTTTTACATGTATTCCATTACCTTCTCTACTTTCTACTTATCTCTTCCCCTCATGATCCAATTTCTAGTTTTGTGCCTACAAACATATATAAACACACACACATATGTGTACATATAATTTTAAATTTAGGTCCCACATATAAAAGAACACATGCAGTATTTGTCATTCTGAGTGTGAGGTATTTGCTTAACATAATGATTTTGAGTTGCATCCATTTTCCTGAAAATGTCATGATTTCACTCTTTTTTATAGCTGCACGTTGTTATATATATATATATATATATATATATATATATATATATATATATATATAACACATTTCATTATTCATTTATTTGTTGATGGACATGTAGGCTGGTTGCATTTAATGACTATAATGCATAATGCAGCTATAAGTTTAGTCCTTTAGGTTTATTGCAGGAGTGATAGGTCATATGGTACTTCTATTTTTCAGTTTTTGAAGAACCTCTATACTGATTTCCGTAGAAGCTGTACCAGCTTACATTCCCAATAACAGTGTATAAGGGTTCCTCTTTCCCCATATCCTCAACAGCATTTGTTGTCATTTGTTTTCTTGATGCTGGCCATTCTGACTGGAGTGAAATGGAGTCTCAAAGCAGTTATAATTTGAATTTCCCTGATGGCTAAGGATATTGAACAGTTTTTAAAAAATATTTTATTTATTATTTTTATTTTATGTGTATGAGAATATGGCCTGCATGTAAGTGCACCTGTGTCATGTAATGCCTGCGGAGGTCAGAAGAGGGTGTTGGATCTCCTGGAACTGGAGTTAGAGACTGATGCTAGCCACTATGTGGGTGCTGGGAATCAAACTTGGGTCCTTTGCAAGAGGAGTCAGTGCTCTTAACTGCTGAGCCATCTCTACAGCCCCTGAACAGTTTTTTAAAGCATTTATTATCTGTTTGCATTTCTTCTTTTGATAACTGTCTATTCAGTTCATTAGTCCATTTGTTGATTGCCTGATGTCTGGAATTTTTATGTTTAATTTTTGCAGTAAAAAGAGAGGACTCTTGACTGGCTTAGGGCCATGTAGCTAGCATGCAGGAAAAGATGTGACTAGAAACTAGATCTACCGATATTCTTTCCATTGAGACTAGAAGTAATACCTCCTATAAGGATTCTTCTACACTAACTCTGGAAAGAAAGGTGAGGCCCATGGTAACTTAGGAAGCCTAAGTGAATTAATGAATAAATTATTGAGTGAACGAGTAAGTAAACTAAGAGATGGTTGAATGAAATAATGAGAGGATTAGTGTGAACCAGGACTGGGGAGATGGCTCAGTGGGTAAAATGCTTGCTGTGCAAACCTATCCACCTGAGTTTGAGTCCCTAGAACCCAAATAAGAGCCAGATGCAGTAGCACAAGCGTCTGTAATCTCAGTGTGCTTTTACTGATAGACGAGAGGTGGTAAAATGAAAGTCCCCAGAAGCTCAAGGGCCAGTTAGTCTTTTGTATGACACAGTGAGCAAGAGACTTTGTTTCAAACAAGGTGGAAAGTAAATACTGATACATGAGGATGTCCTCTGACCTCCATGTGTACACCATGGCATGTATGCATCTACACACACAGGAACATATACATCATACATACACAAATGGGAAAAAGAGTGAATTTAGTAGCTCAGCTAAGCAAATAAGTGAATATATGGAAAGAGAACTAGAGAACTCAAAATTAGCAGCCTGAGTAAAATAAAGACTAGCCAGGAAGAGATTTGAGATGAATTAATATTTGTGTTTGTTTGTTTTGTTTGAGACAGGGTCTCTCTGTAGCCCCAGCTAGCCTGAAACTTGCTATGTAGGCCAGGTTGGCCTCCAATTCACATAAATCTGCCTGTCTCTGCCTCCTGGGATTAAAGGCATGCACCACTACACCTGACAAGATAAATTATTCTTATCCCCCTTTCTACTCTTGCAGGAAACCAGGCCTTTGGTTATGATCAATTTTTTAGGGACAAGATTTTGGAGAAGAAACAGGACCATACCTACCGAGTGTTCAAGACCATTAATCGCTGGGCTGATGCATACCCCTTTGCCCAACACTTCTCCGAGACATCTATGACCTCAAAGGATGTGTCTGTCTGGTGTAGTAATGACTATCTGGGCATAAGCCGGCACCCTCGTGTCCTGCAGGCTATACAGTGAGTAGTAGGGTATGGACACCTGTGGGGGCACATCTAAAGAAGATCTAAAGCCACATGTTAAGGGAAAGGCAGTGCTGGCAGTAGAAATCTGGGTTCTACAACCACCTCTTTTGTATACAGTCCGCTGGTATATCTACTGCTTAGATAAAAACTAAAGTCACTCAGCATACCACATTTTAAAAACTATTATTTATTCAGTGTGAAGGATGATAATGGGAACCCAGGAAATGCTCATTTTCCATGAGTTATAAATCTAACTGTAGGATGATGTGTATGTAACTTCCTTTACCTTTTCCAAACTACTCAAGCTATATCTAGCTTATGCTTCCATCCCTGAGTGCCTCCACTTCTATCCTCCTCATCCTTTCCTCTACTTAGTCACAAAGGACATAATTTACATAGGACCATTAAATCAGTACTGACCATATCAACAGAAGGCTACATACTCAGTTACTCAGTGCCTAACAAGGGTTGTTTTCCTTGTGTCTTCCTTTTGTTTTCTCTGGGCCAGGGAGACCCTGCAGCATCATGGAGCTGGAGCTGGTGGCACCCGCAACATCTCAGGTACCAGCAAATTTCATGTGGAACTTGAACAAGAGCTGGCTGAACTACACCAGAAGGACTCAGCCCTGCTCTTTTCCTCCTGTTTTGTGGCCAATGACTCTACTCTCTTTACACTGGCCAAGCTCCTGCCAGGTGAGCCCAGGGTTTCGATTTCTTCAAGGCTGGTGTCCCATGATGCAGGATCCAGTCTCACTTGCTCCCCCTCAAGTTCACTTGCTTCCATTGTCCTTCCTTCTTACCTGCCTTGCATATTCTTAACAGTAAATGTTTATATAACTCTGTTTTTGTTCCTTTTGCACCTAGGTTGAGGACTGGCACCTAGGAATATCATTTAACCACACATAATAATAACACCATAAATTCATCATCTTCCAACTTAACTAGGCTCTATTTATTTATTTATTTATTTATTTAGTCTTTCTGAGATGGGGTCTCCCTGTAGCCCCAGCTGGAGCTCATTATGTAGATCAGGCTGGCCTCAGTCTCACAGAGATCCACCAGCCCCTGCCTCCTGGCTGCCAGGATCAAAGGCGTGTGCCACAGTCCAATTTAGGCTCTTGACAGTCCTAGTTTTGTATCCACAGAAGCTTTTTAAAGTATTATTTTCTCTCTAAAACCTCTGACTACCTCCATCCTTCACCTGAACATATAACCCACATCTTACTACACAAATAATACAGAAGCCATCAGGTAGCATCGCCTTACTGATATTAAACCTACAACAAATCTGATTCTTCATCTACTTTTCCTCCTCTTTCCCTTTACAATGAAAATATATTCACCATTCTGCCTAAAGGCATCCCTTCACCTACACACCGGATCCCATCCTCCCACTCTTTAGTCAATGATATCATCACCTCATATCCCTTTCATCACAGTGTGAACCCGGGATGAATACAAGGCTATACACCTCCTATGTCAATCCTGAGCTCATAGAAATGCTCAGAAGCCACTGAAATGTCACATTGATCAACGTCTACTCAGCCCTCTCTGCTGTCCCCCTAGTCAGTTTTCCAAATCTCTGGGACAGATTTGCCAAATCCCCTTCACTTGCCCCTCCTTCCAACAGTGGCCCTCACCTCTACTGCACTGAATGTAGACGACACCAGACAGCATTATCTTCAACTACTAGCCACAAAATACTTACAAACTCGTCCTCATCTCACTCTTTGCCTCAACTGACAGTAGAAGAGATGCCTTTTTTCTTGTTGATTAATCTTTCCACTGGTGCTCTTGTGTCATTGCCCACTATCCATTCAGGAATCTTTTCTAGCAGTTTCTCTCCTTCTCTCTCTTCTTTTCTCCATCTGTCTATCCCTCTGACTCTTCCATATCTTCAACCTCTGTCTCTTTTTAAACATGTTCAAGTCTCTTGCCTCAGCTCCTACACCACTCTCTAGCTACTGACCTCTCTCCTACCTATAAGAGGCAAACTACCAGAAAAAAATCTTTGCACTTGCTGCTTTGAACGGCTACTTCTCTGCTTTCTGATTCTTCAGGACACTGTAAATGCCACCAGCGCTTCTTGAAAACTTTTGCTGAGGTCATCCAGAATCCCTAAATAAAGTCAACATCTTTGGGATTTCTTTCTTTATTCCTTCTTCCTCCTCAATCAATACAATTCAACTCTCCTGTTTTTATCTCTACTGCCATCATTCTAGTCTAGACCAACGTCATCTTCTTGATTTATTCTTTGCTCTCCTACAATCTACTCTTCATTGCATTCAAAACAATGTTTTAGCCAGGCATGGTGGGCACACCTTTAACCCCAGTACTTGAGAGGCAGAGGCAGGTGGATCTATGTGAGTTCAAGGCCAGCCTGGTCTACATAGGGAGTTCCAGGCCAGCTGGGGCTACAGGGAGACCCTGTTTCAAAAATGCAAAAAATAAAACAAAACAATGTTTTATCATATAAACGTACGTTTATCATTTCTCTGTTCAAAATTATTTAATGTATCCCCATTGCTTCTAGGATCAAATATAAACTCCATATCAGGCTTCTAAATAAACTGAATCCTAACATGGGCAGGATAGCTTACATCTGTAATCATAGTACTTGCAAGGCTGAGTCTACAGGACAATAGTGAATTTCAAGCCACCCTAGATTACAGAATGACACTTGCCCTTAAAAAAAGTCAACAAAAGAATTCTGTTATACACATCTCTCCCACCTTATCTTTTGACACCCCTATCTTACTCTTGCACTCATTTACAAATTAGCCCTCTGTTAACCTATTCATTCGAAAATATTTCCTTAGCATTTACTTGTTCTTAGGTTTATACTGGGGAACAAGGGATATAAGATAAAAAGATTTCGTTTTTGTTCTCAAGAAATTTATAGCCAATCAAGTTATGTCCTCTAAGAAACAATGGTTCACTTTTCTGAAGTAAAAGTTGTCACTTACTTTATTAATAACCATAGTTCTCGATGTCTGTGAAATTTGATGGTTCCAGGAAACAGATCCTTGTACCAATTTTCACACCCCTCTACTCTCCCAGTATGACCTAGTAAAAATTCTTTACATTCTTCATGTTCTAGAGAAAACCCTTTCCCTCTCTAAGCTTCATTATAAACAGATGGGTACCTGGAAAAGTAAATTTTCATGTAGAGGAAGAATCTTAGCATTAGCCCAAGTCTACATGCATTCCTTGAAATTAATCATTTTCTAAGTGTTGAGGAGTGTAAACCTAAGCTCTGTCATAGGGAAATTTAATTTTTCTCCACCCTAAGATAGTGCGAGGCCACAGTTAGGCATACTCAGAGGGAGGAGTAAAAGTTTCTGGGAAGGGGAGTTGTGACAAGGAGAAGGACATATATCACAAAGGTTTCTGGAGGTGGAGGAAGCACAGCAGGTCTTCAAAGGGAAGGTCATACCCGAAGGGTAAAGTGGGAAAACTGAGACAGAAGCTTAAGAATTATACATTTGGCTCCTCAGGGTGTGAGATTTACTCAGACGCAGGCAATCATGCTTCCATGATCCAAGGTATTCGCAACAGTGGCGTAGCCAAGTTTGTCTTCAGGCACAATGACCCTGACCACCTAAAGAAACTTCTAGAGAAGTCCAACCCTAAGACACCCAAAATTGTGGCCTTTGAGACTGTTCACTCCATGGATGGTATGTATATGTTTGAAAGTATGTTTTGAAGTATTGGTCTCACAAATAACATAATAACTAACGTTTATAAGGTGCTTAGTGTGCCATGCAAAGTCATTCGTTGTTTACATGCATTCACTAAAGTCTCACGATGATTCTGAGGTAGGTACTATTTTTATTTATACATGAGGAAACTGAGACATTAACAGTTGAGTCACAGAGTCATACAGGCAGTAAATACTGAAGGATAGAGGCAGCTATTATACTCTTACATATAAAAAACCTAAAGTTCATAGATAGCATCAAAATTTCTCTTAGTAGCTTAGCAAATTGATGCCAAAGTGATTATTTTTACCCCAGAACATAGAACTCCAGTTCCCTTGCATGAAATTCTTTACATTAGGAATGCTATGTGCAAGTCAGTCATTGATTGCAGTATCTGGTTTCTACAGTGGCAAATTTCACAAACTATTGCCTACTGTTTTTTTTTTTTTTCATGGCCCACTATGAAACATTAGAATCAAAACAGTTAAGTTAGATAGATCTGGATTCAAATCTCACCTTTGATATGTATTGCTTGTTTGAACTTGGGGCAACTCTTTAACTCCCTCAGTCTCAATTTTCTCCAAGGTAAAATACCTGGTTGTAGGAATTGCAGGTGATGGAAATCATTCATTCCATCTATTATAGTTTAATTGAAATAAATGACTTTATTCTCCTACCTCCTTTCTTGTAGCAAGTGAAACAAGGTCCAGAGTTTTCTAGTGTTGGCCTTGTGCAGCAGAAGTCATGGTTTTAGGTTTCTGTTTTTGTACTTATTTAGGGGAAAAAGTCCTCATTTCCTTTCAACTTGCCACTTTTTCAAGAGAAGATCCATATATTCCTGATTTACCTAACATAAATACCATAAGCATCATATAATCACAGACTGTCCATGTTCAAATCCTAGCATAACAGTTTATTAGCTTGAGTAAATTTCTTAAAATTTATTTTTATTTTATGTGTATGAGTGTTATGCCTGCATGTGTGTAAGTGTGCCTGTGTCATGCAGTGCCTGTGGAGAACAGAAGAGGGCATCAGATACCCTGGACCTGGAGTTAAGGATAGTTGTTAGCCACCATGAGGGCACTGGGATTCAAACCCAGGTCTTCTGTAAGAGCAGCCAGTGCTCTTAAACACTGAGCCATCTCTCCAGCCCCATGAACAAGTTTTTTAAAAATTTATTTATTATTATTGTGTATGTGTGTATCTGATGTGTATGTTGGCACCACGTTATGGCATACATATGGAGGTCAAAGGATTTGTGGAGCTGCTTCACTCCTTCCACCTTTACGTGGGTTCCAGAAACCATCAGGTTTGCACAGCAAGTACTATTACCTGTTCATTTCAGCAGCCCTCAGGCAAGTTTTTAAATTGTTTTGTATCACAGTTACCTTATTTGTAAAATGGTTATGATAGAATAGCTGTGAACATTAAATGAATTAACATAAGTAAGAAACTGTCAGGCCCACTCACACATTTCAAGAAGCAGCAATAAAACAAAAACAGCACATTTGCATATTTCTAACCCAGAGAGACTACTCAAATTCATTATTTCCCTAGAGGAAATAATGGGTTGTAATCACACTAGTTACACTTACAAATGAATTGCTCCTTATTTCTTTTGGTGGAAATTGCCTAACCTGTCAGTTTTAGGGATAAATTTCTTCTCCTGAGATGACACCCAAACCATCAAATTGTCTTTTTTGACTCAGGTTTCATCTCCTGTTGTTGGTTCTTATGTTGCCCTACCAGATGATCATAATTATTTTTCCTTCATATTCTTTGTTATTGGTCTAGAGCCCCTGTTTCACCTGAAGAAGTCTATTCTTTATTCCAACTCTCTTTACCTTGGCAATTTCCAGGGAGTGGAGGGATGGGGAATAGCAGAAGACATGGGTTCTTAGAATGTTCAGAATGGCCAGTCTATTTAGGAGATTCATAGCCATTTGAAGATCTTATAAACAGCTGTCAGCATAGGTGGCATGTAGAATAACATGGAAGAATTGTAAATTGGTATGGAAATGGAGGGAAATATGAGATTTATTTATATTTTATGCATATGAATGTTTTGCCTACATGTGTGTAAGTGCACCCAAGTCATGCAGTGCTGGCAGAGTCCACAAGAGGGTGCTGGATCTCCTGGAACTGGAGTAACAGACAGTTGCTAGCTGCCATGTGCATGCTGGGAACCCAGGTCCTCTACAAAAGCTGCCATTGCTCTTAATTGCTGAGCCATCTTTTCAGCCCCTAATTCATTTTAATTTGATACATTGTGACTGAGCCTGAGGGAAAAGTTCCCTCATTAACAGAGATGAGAGAAAAATACTCTCACAGAGACATAGAAAAGACGAAACTCATAAACACAGGAGTACAGAGGAAGTGGGAAGAATTACAGATAGAAAGGAACACAGTGATAAAAAGATGACACAGTAAGGAGGCAGAGGGGGAAGGGGGAGAGAAAGGGGAGAAGAAAGGCAGAGTCAGACAAATAAAAACAAACATGGAAATGAACACAAAAAGAAGATAGTGGTAGAAATTCAGAAAGAGAGAAACAAGGAGGGCCAGTGTAGAATAAAAATCTTGACAGGGGCCAAGGAGGTGAATGGGGTCTGAAATCGGGGCTGTAGTACACTTGAGCAGAAAGTGACTTTTTTCAGTTTATTTAAACAAAGGATTCTGCCACCCCTAGAGAGAAGTTGAAAACAATAAAAACAAAGCAGTCAGAATGACGTGAAAATAAAAACAGTGAGTTAAGTCCATTCCAGAATGGAAAAACAGAGAGGGAGGTAGAAGGAGAGGGAGAGGGAGGGAACTGGAGTGTGGTTGATGTTTGGAATGGTTGCAAATGAGAGCAAACACCCGCTTCCTTCTCTACAATATCCTTTTCTAACTCAAAGTAAGCATGGATGGCCTAACTGAAAGTAAACATGGATGGTCTAACCCAAAGTAAGGATGGATGAGAAGTAATTTTCACACGGGAGATGGAGGAGCTGGGGAACGATTGTGATTTCTTAACCCTGTCCCTTGACTTTTCTCAGGTGCCATCTGTCCTCTGGAAGAACTTTGTGATGTGGCCCACCAGTATGGGGCCCTGACCTTCGTGGATGAGGTCCATGCTGTAGGATTGTATGGAACCCGGGGTGCCGGGATTGGGGAGCGTGATGGAATTATGCACAAACTTGACATCATCTCTGGAACTCTTGGTGATTCCCTTGAATATAATCTATAGAGGAAGATCCTCTCAGAGTCATTTCTTCCTCTGGTGTATAGCTAAAAGAGTTGTTTGGAAAGAACTGATAACCCCAGGCTTCTATCCTACCAAATCATCTCTTTCCCATCCCACTGCAGTTACTGAGAAACTCTGGGAAAGTTTCTCAAAGACTCCTGAGCTGGGTTAAATAGCCCAGTTCAACTTAAAAAAGATAGCTGTGTTTCCCTCCCCAATACCAGCCCCAAACCTCATCTTAGTTAGACTCCAGGCCCTAACCAGCTAAAGGTCCCCACCCTGTCCCTGCCTATCTAGTCACTGCATATGGCAGGATGTGACAGTCCTATCTCAAAGCCACAGAACAATCAACTCTGTTATGTATAGTAGAGATGTAGAGAGGCCTGGGAAGGGAGTCTGGAGGCCCAGCTTCTAGTGTACCTGTTTGTATTACCTGGAGCATGATTCTAGCCCTCTGGGAACTGATATGGGGTCTGTGTATATCTTTCTACTGCTTATTTGCAGGCAAGGCCTTTGGCTGTGTGGGCGGCTATATCGCCAGCACTCAGGACTTGGTGGACATGGTACGCTCCTATGCTGCAGGCTTCATCTTCACCACTTCACTGCCCCCCATGGTACTCTCTGGGGCTCTAGAATCGGTCCGCCTGCTCAAGGGAGAGGAGGGCCAAGCTCTGAGGCGGGCACACCAGCGCAACGTCAAGCACATGCGCCAGCTACTAATGGACAGGGGCCTTCCTGTCATCCCCTGCCCCAGCCACATCATCCCCATCAGGGTGAGAACCCTACCATGCCACTGCCTTCCCTACCTCTCTCTTCTTGGTGCTTTTTTTCCTACCAGTGAACTTCTGTCTGCTCCCTTCATAAACATTTCGCTTTTCTATGCCCTCTTATACTTATTGTCACCTTTGTTCCCTTTTTGACATTTTATTAGCCATTCTGGATTAACCAGAACTTTTCTGCATCAATAATTACCTTGCTGTTACTCTAGATTGCTCTGACTCTCACAATACTGAGTACTCATGGCTTATAATTTAGTGTTTCTCAAACTGTTTATAAAAACTTAGTGGATCACAAAATCAGTTTTAGTGTGTTATAATCAGCATTGGAAATTAATGGACCAGAAAAGGTTGAAATACACAACACACAGTAAAGGCTGTCAATTTGTGAGGAATTTGTTCAGTTTTGTGTATGTGTATTTGTAAATGTATATGTTTTCATATATGACTGTAGTGTAAAACACACCTTTTATTCATAGTTGAGGTCAGAAAAATAAAATGAAAAGTCATAGAACTAGCTGTTATTTTGAATCTCTAGCTATGTTTCTGTTCTAATCACTTTTAAAATTAACTGCTACTTCTTTCTTATATATTTATGTGAGTCGGTTAAGTCAGAGTGTGGGACTGACTTTTTCATGACAATTTTGTGGATAAGAAGAAAAATATAGTAATCGTTCAGTAACTATGGGAGATTGGTTCCAGAACCAACCATCCCCCACAAACATAAGAATCTATAAATGCTCAAGTCCCTTTGTACAAAATAGTGTAGTACTCCCAGATACTTTAAATTATCTCTATTAAATCAATGATAACGCATTCAATATAAAAGCTACTTAGTTCTTAAACTGTATTGTTTCGGGAATATCAACAAGAAAGCCTATACATTAAGGACATCTTTAAAATTTTTTTTCTTGCTGGACGTAGTGGCACATGCCTTTAGTCCCAGCACTCAGAAGGCAGAGGCAGGTGGATCTTTGTGAGATAAAGCAGGCTGCTCTACATATCAAGTTCCAGGCCAGCTAGGGCAACAGGGAGACCCTGTCTCAAAAAAAAGACTAAAAAAGGTTTTTTTCTTGATCTGAGACTGAATACCTGGATGTGGAACATATAGAGGCCCAACTATAGTCACTGTTCAATAGGCTAACCCAGTGTTCCCTTGAAAGACTGCTTTTTAAAATAACTGCTTTTTAAATTAAGCCAGTGACAGCAACCCAGAGGTAGCCTGGTAGATTTTTCTTCTCACCTAGAACCACCCCAATTTAATGAGTGTGCTTGCTTTATAAATAGTGCCAAGACAAAGCTCTTGATGTCAGCCCTACCTCTCCTTTAAATTTCATTGCTGGCTCTCTGTTCCTCCTCAATAGAGATTCTGGAACTGTCACTGCTTAAGTCCTTTATGGGGAAAAAGAATCTGTCCTCATATTCAGTGATGTTCCTTGATCTAGTTCCTTTCACTTGCTAGTCGCAGTGGTGAACTCAGGGTGATGTCCTGAAAAACCTTTCTCTTGAGCCCAGGTGGGTGACGCAGCACTCAACAGCAAGATCTGTGATCTCCTGCTCTCCAAGCACAGTATCTATGTGCAGGCCATCAACTACCCAACTGTGCCTCGGGGTGAGGAGCTGCTGCGCCTGGCACCCTCCCCCCACCATAGCCCTCAGATGATGGAAAATTTTGTGGGTAAGTCCTCAACATGGGTACCTATACGTCCCTACCACTCAGCCCCAGGATCTAAAGAAGCTAAGCAGACAGATTCCATTCAATTTAAGAAATATTTCTAGAAAGAGCTATTGTGCACCAGGCTCTATATCAGGATCACAATGAATAAGAAACAGCCCCTAGATTCACTGCACATTATTTTGGTTAGGGAGATTATAGAGAAATAATGGTGAATACAAACAGAGATATCCAGGGGAGACCAAAGCTTAACAAAGACCATATATGGAGAAGCTGTGAGAGCAGGAAGGGTACCTGACCCAACCTGCAGGATTTAAGATAGGCTTTCTAGGGGACAGGACATCTCAGCTGAATCTTACAAGGTGAGTGGTGTTGGACCAAGAGAATAAAAAAGGTTGAAGAGAGGTATTCCTAGAAAAGGAAATAATATGAAGACAGGAAAGGAAATGGGTGAGAAGTAGTTTGAAGAACAGTTACAGATGGGCATGGTGGTCCATGCCTATAATCCCAGCACTTTAGAGGTGGAATCAGGAGGATCAAGAGACAAAGGAGTTAGCTGGGCAAATATCTAAGAGAAGGGCACCCGAGGCAGAGAGCAATCCAAGTCAAATACTCAAGCACAGAAATATTATTTTCATATTTGGGGAACAAGAACATGAGTGTGGATGGAGTAGCAGAAAAAACTGAACAGATACGAGACAATGTAGGGCCAGATTGTGTAGGATATTGCACAGTACTGGAAGGATTTGACATTCTACTCCAAGATCCTTTGAAAGGATCTGAGCAGAAGACTGACATATTTAACTCAAGGTTTTTTTTTTGTTGTTGTGGCTTTTTTTTTCTTTTGAGACAGGGTCTCATGTAGGCTAGGCTGGCCTTGAACTAGCTATGTAGCAGAGAATGCTTCCAAATGTTGAGTGTGTGTCAACATGCCCAAATTTGACTCGAGTTTTTGTTGTTGTTTTAAAATGTTTTTTATGTGGGCATGCACACCATGGTACACCTGTCAAGGTCAGAGGACAACTTTGTCACGTCAGTTCTTTCCTTCCACATTTACCTGGATTCCAAAGGTAGAACTCAGGTTGTCAGGCCTGCATGGCAAGCACCTCTACCCACTGACCCATCTCCCTAGACCTGTTTGTTTGCTTTTTGAGATAGCCGAAGCTGGCCTAAACTCCTGATCCTCCTGCCTCAGCCTCTCAAGTGCTGGGATTAGAGACTCAGAGCTAACACAGATTGTTAACCCTAAATTTTAACTTCTATGCTCAGATCACACTGAAAAGGAAAAAGTGTGAAAGGAGGGAGACCTAACAGGGAGTTATTGTAATATTCCAGGTGAGAGTTGATATCATGCCTGATATCAGGCATGATAATAGGAATGAAAGATGATGAAAGCAGTTGGAAGGTGGAGCCAGTGATATTTTCTGATAAGACTCAATGCAGGGTAAAAGAGAGAGTGAAACATAAAAGCTGGCTCTGAAGGTTTTGGTGATTGCCATCAACTGACATGAGGAAGACTGAAAGCAGAACAGGCTTGGTGGAAGGTAGAGAGATGAATAGTTCAGTTGTATCCATGTTGACAGCACAGCAAGGATGCAGAAATGCTACTGGATATACAAGACTGGAAATTGAGACAGAGTTCTGGGAAAATTAGAAATAAAATTTCAGAATTATGGGGCTGGAGAGATGGCTCAGTGGTTAAGAACACTGACTGCTTTTGCAGAGGACCTGAGTGAGTTCCTGGCACCCACATGGTGACTAACAACCAACCTTACTTCCAGTTCCAGAGGATCTGATGCCCTCCTCTGACTCCTGTGGGCATTGCATGACACAGGTACACTTACGTACAGGCAGACAAAACATACACATAAAACAATAAGTAAATGGATAAAATATTAAAAAAAAAATAAAAATTTCAGAATCATCAGCATATAGATGGTGTTTACAAACACGAGACCAGACCAGACTAGCAAGGGATGAGTATAAAAAGGGCTAAGAACAGAGCCCTGGCACATACCTGAAGTAATTCCTATAGCTAGGTCAGGGGCCCTCTGCTGGGTCCCTTCACACCTTGGGAACAGCCCCCTACCCTGTCCCAGGGTGCTTGGTCACAACATCATAACATGATTACTCTTAGTGTCATCTTTTTCATCAGGCTAGGATTTTCCAAGCAGATAGATACATTCACATTTAGCCCCACACATGCCCTATCTGTAGGGAGTAGTTTAAGCCAGGAGCGTATGATTTTAAATTGTGTCAGAGGAATGAGTCCCAATCTTTTATACATCTCAGCACCCATTAACAAATTCATGGCTCACATTGGAGCAAACAAATCTACTTCTGGACCCAAGGCACATCAAAGATTGGGCAGATCACTACTTTGGTACATTTGTAATGCAGCAAAGGATTTGGAAGATCAAGTCTAACCAATTCTTTCTTCTCTTAACAACTTTCAGAGAAGCTGCTGCTAACCTGGACTGAGGTGGGGCTGCCCCTCCAGGATGTGTCTGTGGCTTCCTGCAATTTCTGTCACCGGCCTGTGCACTTCGAGCTTATGAGTGAATGGGAACGATCCTACTTTGGGAACATGGGGCCCCAATATGTTACCACCTATGCCTGAGAATCCAGCTGCTGTGGATGCTCACCCCAGCTACCTGACCACGGGGGCTAAGCCTCTTCCTGATCTCTGCTTTGTTGTGTGCTTCTAGCTGATTTGATTCTGAAAATAAAGAGCAACCTGCAGAGTTTGCAGCCCTTTTTAGACAAACACAGATGCACTATACTGACTGGCTTGCACAGTGCCAGCCCTGCAAAGAAACCACAGATTACTTCTTGATCTGACCACTATATTGTACTGACAAGGAAACCCAGATTTAAGAAGAGGAATGAAATGCTCCCAAACTATATTGAAAATTGTACAAACAGCCAAAACCCTTAGCAGATTTGAAAGGGTTTTCCCAATGGTTTCAACAAAAAAATTCAGAGCTCTATTCTTCAATGGTAGATCTGGAAGGCTGGGCCTCTGGGTAGCCTCTAAAGTCAGGAGATGAATAGATCCTAAGAACCAACTGCTCTTGGAGAGTAATGATTTCCTCAAACCAAGGAATGTTCTAGAATGAGGAATGAACAAGCCACTATCCTTTCTCTCCCATAGCATCTTACAAGATTTGCTACATTTTTTCAAGAAGAAAGAGGCCTGGTTATACTATGCAACAGGTTTAAGAAAAGACTCCCTATAGGGAACTATAACTCCACTGGTTGAAGTGGCAATCTTCCCTGAGACTCGTGGTACCTCAAGCCCTGCCCTGTAACTCTGATGGCTGAGGCACCCTTTTCTTTCCCTCTGGTGACTCCTTTGTTGTAGCCAAAGGAATACACTAGCTGGGAAGCTCTTGTTTTAGTCTGCACTGCTCATATCACACCTACCTTATCAATCCAACCTCAACAGTGCAGACAATCCCTAAGCCCAGATCCCTTCAAGGGGAACACTGCTCCTCCCTGTACCCTTCTCTCCTGGAGTTATCTCACTGGGCTATAGCGACCCAGCAAATCCAGCTCTGAGATAGCCTCTCTGACCCAGCTTTCCAGAGAGCATGTAAAATGTCCAGCCAATGTGGTACACTGAACAAAGTCATATACTTTATTTATGAAAAAAATACATTTCCCAGCAAGGACAGAAGGGTTTAAAATCACAACTTCCTGGGAAACTGGCTCCTGGATATACAAATAGAAAGAAACAGAGGCCTTAGGGAAAGAAGAAAAGGAAAGGCAGGAAAAGGAGAAGAGGAAGTAGAGGAAGAAAGAAGGGAGGGAAGCCTAGGGAGAGAAGGCAACTTAGGAGGAGGGGCTGGCATCAGACCTGTGTATGGGTGACCATGCCGGGTATCCCTAGGTCTCAGCCATTTCAACTGGGCCTAATCCAGAGAAAGAAGCTGCACCGGGAAGAGGGGTCACTGGGAGGACCTCGTGGCCTAGCACACATGTAGAAGCGGCGGCCCAGGTTGGGTCCTGGTTTTTTCACAGTACGCATCACACATGGCTCCCTGTGGCCTCTGCAGAGGGGCATGGGTGAGGGTCCACTCAGCATAGACTTCCAGAACAAAGTCTGCACCTCCTTCTCCTCCTTCTCCTTTTTGGTCTCTGAAACCTTAGCCTGGTCTTCTACCACTGTGGCCATTGTATCCTCTTCTTCAGTCTTTGGGGTTAGGAGGGTACCCACCAGGGGCAGGCTAGGTAGTTCTACAATAGGAGAAGTTTGGGGAAGGCCAGAGGAAGATTGGAAGTAGCTTGTGAGGTTTTTCTGACTCCTGGAGCCAGTCTGACTTTTCCGAGGTCTAGCTGAGCTCATGTGACCCTTCTTTTGCTGTTTCTGCACCTGGGTTTGGATGTTGGGCTGCAGGGCTGGCTGCCCCAGCACAGGTTCCTTTTTAAGAGGAACTAGGAAGCGAAGAATCTTGAGCTGCTTACCTGCAAACTCAGGGAGGAAGCGTGTGCACAGGGCTGGGCACTGTTTTGCTGGCATACAGGACACATTCAAGATGGCTCCCACAGGGCAGTGGTCAGAGCCCATTACTTCAGGGAGCAGGAAGGAGGCCTGGAAAGTGTCTATGACTAGAGTTCTATCCCCCAGTATATAGTCAAGCCGGGAGCCATAGTTGAGATGGCGTGCACCACTGACCACCGACCAGCAGGTAAAAGCCTTCTCCTGTTTTGGTTGCAAATATCGGAAGCTATCAATGAAGGTTCCAGCCTGACACCAGAGGTTACCGAGCAAGCCATCCATCCACTTACGTCCTGGGTCCTCTTCAAAGCATTCCTAGGGAAGGGAGAAGTGAAGAGAAAGGCAAAACTAGATGCTTAGAACAGGAAATGGCTTAGACTAACTGCTTCATTATACAAATAAGAAAATTTGATTGTTCCAGAGACTCCCACTCAAGGTTATACAGCCCAAGCCTGGCAGAGGTAGGCTTCAGTTTCTAATGTTATACATTTAGAAGTTCATGCTTGCCTTTCTCTCTGTGCCACATAATGGTTACCTTGCCATAAATGCCAAATGTGAAAGTCTGTTGTTTGCTTGATAAAAGTAGAATTAGGATTGCTTTACAAAAGAATGTAAAACAAAGTCAGGCATGGTGGTATACACCAGTAGTTCCAGCATGAAGGAGGCTGAGGCGGCAAGACTACTATGAATTTTAGGCCAGCAAAGACTATACAGTAAGACCCTGTCTCAGCAAATAAACAAGAATGGAAAACAAGGAAAGTGGCTTCCTATACAGAGTATTACATAGGAATCAGGAGTTAAGAATGCTGCTTTTCCTTTAACACACCTCATCAACTGGCTTATCTCCTCACTGACCATCCCTCCCTCCTCCAGGAGCTTAGGGGCTACAGGCATCTATGTCTAAATGGGTCCTTTGTCTTTGATCCCAGATCTATCCAGTATATACACTCACCCACCCACTGAATCAATGTAGTAATGTATTCACAGATTAGTTGTTTTGTGACAGGTGTGATGCTAGAGGCAAAGTAGACCTAGTCTTGGTAACAAAGTAAGCTTCCTATAGGGAAATAAATGACTTGGTAACAAAATGTGAAAGCCAGCAGGAGTACAGGCAGTAGAGGGGGCTCTGAACTGCAAAAATGACTGCTGTGATGGACTTGTGGAGGAACGGTGTAACACACCGTTAATAAAGACCCAAAGGGAAGCCAGACTGGGGATTCCAGTAGGACAGTTCATGTTGGATACTTGGACATAAAAATGAAATTGAGATAATTTGGAGATGGAATAAATAATACACATGAGTGTGGAAAGGGGAAGACGAAGGTAGGACAAGAAGAGCACAGGCTTCTAGTTCGAACAACCGAAGGATGATGGGGCTATTTAAAGACACAAGAAAACGAGAAAGCTGCTCTGCTGGGAAGCAGACATGTTCTGCTATTTTGAAAAGACCATGTTTGTTATCTAATTTGCTATGATGAATTCTCTTTTTCTGGAAGGAAGAATGAGAGATGCATTGGAGATATCTAGGATAACTTTGAACTAAATGGAGAAGGCAAAAATGGTATAGAATACTATTATCACAGGAAGCTGAAAGAACAAACAAGTGAGTTATAAGGTAGGAGGCTTGCACTTCACAGTGTTCATCTCCCTTTGCATACCACCACCACTTCACTATCCAGGTTCTGCTCATCTTCCCAACCAAGAGCCATATGTATCTTTATGTGGTTGTCTTGAACAGTGATCAAGGAATCTTCCAATGTCCCTTTTCTTAACCAAGTCAGGGCTGAGCTGGACTGTGCCAACACTGAATCTGCCTTTGAACTTATGATCTGCAATTTTTGTTTTTATTCACTGTTCCTGGCTTAAAGCTCTCTCCTCAAGCAAGTAATAGAAACTCGAACTTTTCTTCCCCAAAGCAGATCACATGTAGTAACCTTTCCCTACCTTTGGAGATTTTTGGACTGACCCTTGCCTGATCTTGGGCCATAAGATCATTCCAGAGGGTCCCAGCCTAAGCCTGTGAGAAAGGAATGCTGAAGAATCTATATAGGCCTTGCTGGTTTTCCTCATCCCGACTTTTAGCATTCATGCTTATGCAGTGGTCTCCATATAACCAAAAGGACAGGGTTTGGAGAGCTTCTAGGCACCTGAACACATGGAGGCATGTAAGAAGGCAAGCAAAAACTCATCCATGTGTCAGAAGAATGGTACACTCCAATTCCATGAAATTGAAGCTTGGCACCTGGGGTCATTCCAGACCTTTCTCCGTGTGTATCTCTTCATCTTAATGCTTACTTACAGCATTTAACATGGTCTTTATAGTATATCACTAAATATAAGTATTTGTGGCTGCCTCAGTGTTTGCTTTGTTCTAGCAAATTACCTCAACATGAAAATGGAGTTGTGTAAACCTCAATTTATTGCTGGTTGTTCAGAACCTCTAAGGCCCAAACTTGTGAGTGGATCTGAAGAAAGGGACTAAGAAAGTACAGTCCTTAACATGTGGAATGTGACCACACTTGAGGCAGACAGTATCATAACTGAATTATATTAGGGGACAACCTAGGTGATATAAACAGCTGAAAGAATTGCTTGCCTGCTTGCAGGTGGGGGAGAAATCCCCATACTTTTTGAGGTCCCAGAAATCTTCTGCTAATTGCTGTGGTGTGAAAGCAGCGTTTTTCTAACACAGAAGTTCTTCCGTGGCTAATCAAGATAAGGAGTTTCTTATACATTCTAGGACAGTGGTTCTCAAGCTTGTGTATATAAAAAAAGTTTCTGACTACATGGTTTTGGCATGGTATTAAGATATTATGCTTACTGTAATATGCAGTCAAGGGTTAGGAACCACTAGCCTAGAGGCAATGAGAGGCTCATATAAAAAAAGCACAGAAGGGAGAATATCGCCAATATGTGGCACAGTGAGAAAAAAACAGAATTAAAAACATCTTTCACACAGGACAGATGAAATATCTGTCGGGAGTAGAGAGTGTGCAGAGATAATGAAGGTGGAAATGGAGCCAGGGCACTAACTAGAAAGCACCTTGAATGTCTGCTCTCATTTTCTCTGCATCACAGAAGGGGTGCAAACAGGAAAACACAGTGTCCTCAAGATCTCTACTCATAAAAGACTCTATTATAGCCCTGCGTCCTGCCATTCCCTTCCTTCTCCTGACTTTTTAAAAAGGATGAGACTTGGAAGTTTCCCAAACTCTAAAGCTCTGTTTTACCTATCTTTAAAGATTCAGTCACTTTTAGCTATCTGCCTAATATCCATGCTTGCCTAGGAATTCCACCTCTGGCTTATTCTTAATTCCTAGGGCTATCATGTCTGCCTCAGCCCTGAGGACACCACTCTAGAATTGGCTGACAATGTGTCTATGTCTCCTTAACATAATGAAGGCTTAGGGGCCAAGAGCTAGATCTGACTTGTAATTGAGAATCCAGCACATGGCTCAGGGTCAGGCCAAGGGTAAGGTCAGTACTGTCTATTGAATAAAGACAAAACCTCAATACTTTTAGAATAGTATTTCAGTGGGACTATATAAAATTTAAAAAGCAACTACACAGCAAAAGAAATAATCAAAAGAATGAAGAGATAATCTACAGAGAAAATATTTTCCAACTACTTAGCTGACATGGATTAATATCCAGAGCATATAAAGAACTCAAACAACTGAATATCAAAAAGAGATGTGATTCAAAAGTGGGCAAGCAGGGGCTGAGTGTAGGAGGCAGAGGCAGGTAGATCTCTGTGAGTTCCAGGCCAGCCAGAGCTACACAATGAGACCCTGTCCCCTCAAAATGAGCAACTGATCTGAATAAACATTTCTCAAAACAAGACATACAAACAGCTAACATGTATATGAAAAAATGTTCAACATAATTGTCAGGGAAATTACAATCAAAACCATAGTGAGGTATCATCTCCATCTCACGTTTGTTAGAGTGGGTATTATCAAAGACAAGAAATAACTGCTGACAAGAATAACAGGAAAGAGAACTCTCATATACTGCTAGTGGAAACGTAAATTAGTGCCATCATTTTGGAAAACAGCACAGAATTTTCTTCAGTTTAAAATAACTACCAACTGATCCAGCAGTCCCATTTTAGGTGCCTGTCCAAACAAAATTAGTTTGCCAAAGAAACATCTGTACTCTCATTTCACTGTAATATTATTGACAATAGTCAAGGCACACAAGCAACCTACATATACACTGATGAACAAATAAAAATACACATAAAACACCTACTATTTAGTTATAAAGAACAGTTTTGTCATTTGCAGCAAAATGAATGAAACTAGATGCCATGTTAAATGAAAACAAGCCAAACCCAGAAAGACAATACCATGTGATCTCATTCATACATGGACGCTTAGGAAGTTGATCTCATGTAGTACAGTAGAATAGTAGTTACAAGAGGCTGGGAAGAGTATGGAGAGAGGGATAGAGAAGAGCTGGTTAATGGGTATAAAGTATAGTTTGATAAGGGGATAAAGATCTAGTGTTCCATAGCATAGTAAGATGAGTATAATTAGTAACAACTATATATTTCAAAACAGGTAGGAGAAAGAATTTTGAGTGTTCCCCCACAGAGAAACAAATGTTTGAGGTAATAGATATGACAATTTAACCCACCTGATCATTATACACTGTATACTCATCAAACTACTACATGGTACCCCATAAATATGTACGATTATTACATGTCACTTCAGAACAAAAAAGTATATTTCCTGTTTTTCCAGAAAGGAAGCTTGCCTCTTGTGCCAAACTCCCAGCATTAGCTGGTTGGGTGAACAGAACAAGAGTGGGACCTGGGGCCTAGAAGAAGCCTTACCAGACTGCTTGCATCACAGTGGTCAATGGGACGGTGGGCTGTGTTCAGGTCCCCCAGAATTATCACATGGCTGAAAAAACACAATGTGAGATTGAAAACTAGACATTCAAGAAAAGGGAATAGCCCTGGCCCATATATCTTTCCAAGGTCCAAGAGCTCAGAAAGGCTGCCTCTCACCCAGAAGACTTTCTTACCAAGCTGTTTGGCAACAGTGTGCCTCTACCATTCTCCCATCTTGCTGCATTCTGGATGCTTCTCACAAATGACCAACCAAATGCTGAGCTCCAAAGAAAGGTGACACTGTTCTACTTGACATGAATGCTTCAATGATCTCCACCTGATGCTGTTTTTCTCATCCTTCACAGCTGAGCTCAGGCACGCTTCTCAGAGGAAGCATCCCCTGATTACTCTAAGTCACTCCCACATTCCCGTGTATTCTTAGAACAAGCCTTTCATTTGCCCCCAGGCACTTCACCACCCTCATCTAATTTCATCCTCAAAACTGTTCTCCAGGGTAGGAATCCACACACTCATTGACAAAAGAGAACACAGAGCAGAGCTGGCTTGAAGCTCATGGTAAGAGAAGAGCCAGGATAAGTGCTCAGCGTACAAAAACTATGTTCATGTCACTTTACCTTGTCCTAACAGCTCTTAAGACAGCAAGGCCTGCTCAGCTGGGCACAGCGATGTCTGCAACTAGACTGTGAAGGAACCCAAAGGCAAATATTCCACATCTTTTCATGGAGCACAACATATAGCTGGACAGCTAGACAAGTTCAGTGAACTCTGGATGTCTGGACCTACAGTACCTGCCAGCTGCCAGGAGGGCTTCTGCTCGGATTTGCAGCAGGCGATAGAAACGCATCTTAAAAGTCAGCCTTTTGGGCTTTCCAGGATCCGCATGGGGGCAGTACACATTGATTAGGGTTAAGATCTTCTCCTTCCCTTCCTGTGTCCTAGGGAGAAAAGAGTCCCACAGAAGGGGTCAATTTCAAGTTTTCCCTTCTATATTCATACCATGAGGCTTTTTACTTAATGACTAAGAGGAGTTAGGGAGACATAAATGAGCAGGCATGCACTGGACTTGAGGAATGAGTACAGGTGAAGCAAGGAGGACATGAAGGATGACACCCAGGTAGACTGGGTGATGATGTTGCCATTCATGAATAGAAGACACCCAGAGAGAACAACTTGGGGCAATGAGTTCTGGGCTGGCTAAGTTGTTTTTGAGGAGCCTGTGATAATTACAGAGCTGTACTGCCAGGCCAAGTCCACACTATAGAGATGGAAACTTAAGGCTCAGAGGGAAACATGATTTGCCAGAATCACACAGTAAGCAGCACAACCAGGACCAGATTCAAGGAAGGCAAGTTTGGGAACTTTTCTATGGTGATTGCACGCTTATAAGGAGATTCTGACATTCTCCACACTAGGACTAGAACCAGCAATACTCCATGGCAAGAGGATATGGGCTACTACCTGATCTTGTGCTGTGTAAGGAGGGCCCGGCCCTCACTATCCAGAGCCCGGAGCTCCTCTTGGGTGAATTCATCCACATTTCCATAGCAACCAACATCCCTATTCTGGGTGGCAAATAGGCCACTTAGGCCTTCTTCAGCAGCCACTGGGGTAGAACTGTCTGTACAAAAGGTGGCCACACCTGGAGATAGAGAGGGTATTCTGAATTGAACTGGCAGCCAACAGCCTACAGAATAGCCTATTCTACTCCAATTGTCCCCATACAACGGACAGTTTGATTTACATTTGTTAAATGTAGCTGGTTTTTTTTTAATGTAATAACAAGGCCAGATGTGGTGCTGCACACCTTTAATCCCAGCACTCAGGGAGGCAGAGGCAGGCAGGCGGATCTCTGTGAGTTCAAGGCCAGCCTGGTCTACATAGCTAGTTCTAGGCTAGCTGGAGCCACTTTCCCCAACTCAAGGGCCAAAGGATGGCTCTGAAGTCTGAGACAACTAACCCATACCTGGAAGCCTCAGTTCCTTAATGTAAAGAAGCCACAGAACAATAGCTAATGTACTTCACATGGGTACATGGTAAATGTTAACAAAATATTAGCTATTGTTATCACATGTATCAATATGTCTAGTCTTTGTAACAGTCTAGAAAGTAAGCATTATCCTCATTTTCTACTTGAGAAATCTGAGACACAAAGGTTAAGTAACTTTCTAAAAGGTACATAGCCAGGAAGTGAGTCATGACTTGAACTCTGACAATCCAGCTCCAGGGCTCACACAATTAACCATGGCATTGCTGCACTTCTGAGGATAATTTTGTATATAAACATTAGATCTCATATATCCCAGTGTTATGGGGCTTTAGCTTTGTAGGCTAAAAATCCAAATATATTACCTTCTCATTAAATATTAGAACTCTTTTCCTCTACTTGCCCCATCACCAACAGTAACTTAAATACCTCAGAAGACACCATTTACCAGAATAGCCACTACGGCTGCGGCTGAAGCTGAAATAGGAGTTGTAACCTTCAACAATAGCCAGGGGCTCTGTTAGTACATCTCCTGGAAAAAAAATGTAATACTAAGTCAGAAGCACATCTAGGACAAAGGACACACACAAGCCTGGAATGACAATTGCTAATTACTAGCATACATCAGAGGCAAAGATGGGAGAGAAAAAGAAGTATGTATAATTAGAGAAAGCTAGAAAGACAGAAAGTCCGATAGGAAAATGGCAGCAAAATTAGGTTGGGGAAGTGAGGCTATGGGGAGGGCTAAGCTTGTGGTCTAGGTGATGGCAGAACTGATGGGAGAATGCTGGCAGTAGGTAGGGACTAGGGATGAGAGAGAACTTGGAACTCTGAGGCTAAGGTAGAAGGCAGAAGGAATTAGGAGATATGAACTGGCTGCGATGGGAGAAGAAATAAGAAGGTCTAAGTGTAGGATAGGAGATGAAACAGGAATCAGGGGCTCTGAGCTAGGGACAAAAGGTGGCAGAGAAAAGAGGAATTGATATGGGATGAAAGAAATTAGAGTCTGAGCTGGGGGCAAAGAGAGTGAGAATGAAAAGATTGAGGTTGGGGATAAGGATGGAGAACTGAGGGGTTTGGCTTAGGGGTGGGAGGTAGTACACGAAGGAAGAAAATTCAAGACACCAAGTTCGGGTGATAGGATGGGTGGGAATAAGGGTTGCATGGGGGAAGGCAATTAAAGATCTGCAGAAGGAGAAGGAATGGGAATTAAGGGATCTAGCTGGAGTGGAGAATATTTAAGAGGGACTAGGAATCGAGACTTTGCGGTAGGTCCAAGGGCAGGATTCTAAGTGCGGGAAAATGGAAAAGTGAAATAAAATGGAGCAGGCGGCAAAAATTAGCGGGAGAAGGAAACGTTGTAGAGATCCTGGAGCATGCTCACTGGTCACTTTGGTTTCTTGGAGACAGACAATATCCGCATCCAGCTCGTCCAAAATGCGTCGCAAGGCAGTAGGACACTTGCTGGGTTCCTGGCATCCCACCCCTTGCAGGGGACTCCGGATCCCATTGATGTTCCAGCTTACCACGCGCAACATTTAGGCAAACCGCAGGGTTTCCGAAAGGGCGTATAGGCGCGGGTAAATGGATCATAACCCGGAAGATAGCTAAGTCCCCGCCTTCCTCGAGAATATGCGCAGGCGTTCTTGTCGGTTCCTCAGAAGGGCCCGGTGCATGCAGGGCGGGCATTCCAGCTCAGTTCTCATTGGTGGGAGGCGGAACTAAGGTGGAGGCTGAAGAGGCGGAGCAGATCCCAAGGAAGAAGGAGAGAGCTGGGCGTGACAGCGCACGCGCGTAACCACTGTACCCTAGTAGCTGAGGCAGGGGTCACCCTGAGTTTGAAAGCAGCCTGGGCAAGACCCTGTCAAAAGCCAAACAAGGGAGACTGAATGGTGAGAAGAGAGTGTCTGGTGGGCACATTGGCCTGGACTCCTGACTCTGACTGCTTTTCTTCTCTACTCGAAAGTATCGTGGACGCATCTGGTTACTTAACGGGATTTCGGGGGCTCAACGGTTTAAGAGCACTGGCTACTCTTGCAGAGGACCCAAATTTAATTCCCAGCACCTACATGGCGGCTGGCTAAGAAACCCTCCGTAACTTCAGTTCTAGGGGATATGATACCCTCTTCCGAACTCTGCAGGCATTGCACGACACGGGTGCACTTAAACACATGCAGGCAATACACTCATACACGTAAAATAAATAAATAAATAAATAATAAATAATTTAAAACGGGACTTCGTTACCTTCCAAAGGGCGGGCCTCAGGGGAATTGCGCTCAGTCGAAGCCCCACCCTCTGCGCAACAGACGGACCATTTAAGTGTGCTGCCCAGGTGTCCCTAGGGTCCCTTCGCGCTAGGGGTGAAATGAGCAATGCAGTTGAAGAAGGGACCAGTTGAACCGAGCCACAGGGCTGGAGAGATGGCTCAGCCAGCAGTTAAGAGCATTTGCTTCCAGAGGACCTTGGTTTAATTTCCAGCACCCACTTGGTGGTTCACAATCACCTGCATGCATGTGCTGCACATAAATACACTCAAGCATACACATTCACTTTAAAAACAAACGAACAAACAAAAAACGAGCCACTAGGGTAAGATTTAGGAGGATGGGCTCTCGTTTTATTGGGACTGAAGGCAGGAGACTGCTTCAAAGCCTTCCTGTAGACATATTTGTCTTGAGGATCCAGAAAGATGTGACAGGATACATACTTGATTTGGCTCCATTTCTCAGATGAATAAAATCGAGGCCCAGAACATTTAAGTTTCAGAACAGTGTTGTCTCCTGATACATCTACAGTTACCTGTATATAGTGTCTCATTTTATTCTTAGGATAAACCAGGAAGGGACATTGAAGGTATGTAAAAGAAGTTGAATAAATTCAGTCTTACAGAAGAGGTAGAGCCAGGATTCAAAGCCTTCTTAATTAGTTAAAGGATTGCTTTCCTGAGTAAGATTTCCTGAGCACAGACCTCTGCATTTAAATCTTTACCCAGAGGCACCACAGCACTTATCACAATGCAGAGCTACCACTAATTTCTATTTCTGTTGCCAGTAGACTGCCAACAGCCTGACTGCAATGATCATCGCTGATTAATCTTGTTCCATTTCCTAATATGGGACACAACATATATGATGACAGAATAGATATATAGCAGATGAAAGAATAAATGGCAATAGCAACAGGTTTGTGGCTTATTTTTGCAAGCACAGACAGAGCTCAATTATTTGTCCCCTTGGAATTTCATAGCCTTAGAGCCATCATCCTCAGTGACTGCAGAAAGAGCACCAGTAGCCTAGTGCCCCACCCCCAGAGGACTGAAAGGTTACTTACTATTTTTGCCATCAAAAAATAGCTCTGTAATTTTAAAAAATTGTGCCTTGGGCTTTTTTTGTGCTTTGGGAGTTACTGGCTAAGGACTGAATTCCAGGAATGGGTTAACTAGGACAAAGGAAACATTTTTCTTCATGTTGCCAGATTGCTTTCCAGCATGGGATTGTGCCCATTCTTACTGAAGACAGATCTGAAACTCAGCCCCAAAGAAATCCAGATCTTGTTTGCCTCAATAGCTGGTTTTAACTTCCCCATTTTGCAGTGGCTTAATATTAGTCCTGACCTTTGGGGCAAGGTGAACACATGATTGGACTGAAGAGAAAAGACTCCGGAAAGCTCAGGAACTACTTTGGCAATTACAACAGCTGATATTTCACCACGGTACACACACTCCTTAGCCTTCCCAGGAACCAACAGATGTCTCCAGGTTTCTTCTTTGATGCCACCCACTGGACCTGCTTTGGGGATCTGTAGGTGCACCAGAGCCTTTGGATAATTAGTAATGGAAGAAAAAGCTTCTAAGAGAACAGGTAGGTGAATAAAAAAGGAAAGTAGGCAGGAGTTTCACCAATCTCAATCCTTTCTTCAGGCTCTCTGGAAAGTTTTCTTTGCACAGAAGTTTGGTTGAGATATGTATTAAAGAGTATAGAAGAGTTGGGAAAAGATGATATGTATCTAATCTATCTGTAGGTATTTTAAAATCCATTTCAATTTGACTTGGTAGAACACTGGCCTAAAGGGAAATTCCTTAGTATCTTTGAAACTGCAAGTTTTTGAAACAGGATCTAACAACGTCCAACCTGGCCTGAAACTTGCTATGTAGCCCAGACTGGCCTTGGATGTGTAATCCTCCCACTTCAGCTTCCAGCTCTCTAGTATAGTTTTGAATTAAATGCACAATAAAGATTACATCTCTGATATCTCCTCTAATGTATAAAGTAGGGTTGATACGTTAAATAAGATTTTTAGTTTCTCTAAGTGTGGATAGACTACATAGTAAAGTAGATCTTAAAGTTTCTAGCCTGTTTCACACAGAGGTCTGACCTGAAGATCAAGAGGGGTGGGAAGGCAGAATCCAAAGGTCTTTGGAGACATTTTAGAACTTTCATGCTGTGTCTGAGATTAGTGGTCCTGCTTTTTATGTGGCATCTACAGGCAGTACTTCCACAACCCTCCAAGTGGCTCTCCTTCCTGAGTGACTATGGTCAATGGAGAGCCACTCCTGGGACTAGAGTGCAGTAAGTTTGGGGGCCCAGACATAAACCTGAAAATGGTGGAATAATGGAACAAGACAGGGGCTGAGAAGGAAGAGGTCCTGATATGTACTCATACATGAACCCAGCCTGTAAGCATGTGATCAACCGTCCCTCAGCCCTCTAGCTCACAACAAATGCATTCCATGACTTACCCTTAAGAAGAGATACCATTTATGGTTTTATTGCCTAACAGTGCTATCTTGATATTTTAAATGGGAGCCATTTCCACACTTCATACTTGAAGGTGGGGACCAGGTTATATGTGTCTCCAAAAGTCCGACTGTATACTTCTTTACTAGAGATAGTTCCACCTTAAAATATAGGCTTCAGGTCTTAAGTCTTGAGTATGAATGTGATGCTGAGTGAACCCTATCTCTAACCAACTTAGAATCTTCTTGGAGGGATTTTCATTCTTTTGTTTTTCTATTCTGCTCCAATGTTGAGAAACTTTTTTAGATTCCACCTTTTACTTCAAACTAAGTCAGCTCCCCCAAACACTCCCCTGATGGCTGTTGTAATACCTACCTTCTCAAACTGGGATTTCTAATCCCCATGTTTATCTTATCTGCAGTAGAGAAATGTAGACTGCAAATGTCACTGAAGAGGTGTCTTCTCCATGCCAAGGCCTGAGATGGACAGTCAACAAATCACAGGGATTCAGGCTCCATCCTCAAGGAGACCACAGTCTTGTTGGGTAGAAGACCAGAGAAACACTTGCTCACATGGAGGCATATGGGCAATATGAGAACCAAAGACAAAGCTTCTCTCAAGGGTGACTTCCCAGAGGAGGTAAACACTGAAACAGGCCTGAAGAGTGAGTCAGACTTCACTGAATAGGAGGCATATGAGGCTGAACAAAAGCCCAAAGACAGGAAAATATGTGCTATGTTTTGAGGAAAAGTGAGTCAGTCAGTGTAGTTTAAACATGGGGTTTAAGGAGATAGAAGACTGAATAGGTAAGTTGGAGCTTGATTTAGAAGACAACTGAATGCTCATCCGAGGTATTTCTGTAAGGCCTTTTTTTTTCTATTTCTGGACTCAGGACTGGCAACAGCAGTGAAATTTCATAGTTCAGGCAGATTTAAATTAGGTTTTCAAATCTGGACCCCGTGTTTTACTCTTTTGACCTTGTCAAAAAGCCTGATAGCCACCTATCTCAGATTTCTTGCTACTAAAATTATCTTCCTGACTCTTGGCAATGTCATAAGGACAAAACTGTCAGTATAAAAGACATGTTCATGTGACTGGTTAGATTACCTTGGACAAACCATGTCCCTTCCCCAGACCTCAGTTTCCCTGAATGTTTGATGAGGATGTTTGTAAGGAACAAATAGGATAAGTGAAATGTTGCTTTGTGGGCATTACAAAACACACAGAGTCACAGTAAGATCATTAAGACAGAGTTAAGTGACGTGCTAGCATTAAGAGACTTATGTCTTCCAAAGTCTATTTCTGAGACTCTAGAAGTTCTGTGCTAATATGAAAGAGCACATTAACTCTTTTTACTTTCAATTGACACATAGTTGTTCCTATTTATAGGGCATTTTAATACATACACATAATGTGCAATGATTAATTTGTGTATCTCATTTCATTTCTTTGTGTTGGGAACTTTCAAAATCCTCTCTACCAGCTACTTTCAAGTACATAATTGACTATTTTCAACCATATCCATCCTAGTGTGCTCTAGAACAGTGGAAGTACCCCTCCTGTCCACCTGTCTCCTGTACTTGTTCACCATTCTCGCTTTATCTCTCCCCCTTCCTACTATTCTTCTCTCAACTTCTTACCAACTGATGTGTGAACATCTTTTATTTGTCATTCTATGCCAGACTTAGTTCACCTAACCTGTAATAGACCACATTCTTAAATCAAGGTAGCTTGATCAATTAAATAAAGAAAAGCCCCAGACTGGGAGAAACTGTATTCCCTAGTATTCTCTTCCTGACTTTGTCACCAGTTTATTGTGTGAACCCTCTCTGAGTCTGTTTCTTTTTCATTTAAAAATATTATAGTTAATGTAAGGACATTTGTATGCAAGTATATAATATACTTTGAATATATGCTTCATTTTTCCACAGAAGAAGAAGAAAAATGACCTATAGAGGAGATTTCAACTTTAACTTAAGTCTTTACATAAAACAAAAAACTAGGGCTGAGAGATGGCGTAGTGGTTAAGAGCACTGGCTGCTCTTGCAGAGGACTGAATTCAATTCCTAGTACCCACATGGTGGCTAACAACCATCTGTAACTCCAGTTCCAGGGGATCTGATTCCATTTTCTGGCCTGCACATGCATTGCACACATGGGTGTACTTACATACATGTAGGCAAAACACTCATACATATAAAAATAAAAATAAATAATGTTAAACCAGCTAGCTAGAAATGAGTTTATTTTTCTAATTGATTCTCGGGAGTTCTTTACAGTACAATTCTTAATCCTTTGTCATAATATTATATTTCCGTTACTGATAGATGTTCCAGATTACTTGAATAAAATGACTAATCATTTACAAAGGGAATAACAATGTTAAATAATATGTAGATTCAGCATTCCCCATATAATAATACACTGAATGTTCATTAACCTTAAGGGAATAGGCATTTCTATCATTCCTGTATTCCAAACGAAAAAAACAAAACTGAGGCAATAAAAGTTCACTCTTCTGCCCAGTGCCTCATATCCAGTAATGGGCAGGAATGAGATTCCATCTCAGGCAATGTGACTTCAGATCCCATTGTTGTTAGCTGCTGTGACCCACTTGCCTTGGTAGACTCATTTAGATTTTGGTGAGTTTTTATAATGAAAACCTTATGTGATATGTACATAGCAACTAAAGTGAATCTAACCCTTGTATAGACTAAGGTTCTGAGAAGATATTTTAGAGAGCTTTTTAAAAGGCTAAGTAGGGCTGGGAGCATTTGAGGGCAGGGGTTGGAGATTTCCTTTCCCAAGAGATTGCTTTTGTGTAGTCCAGTTTAGTGAAGAAAGTTAAGTTTCCTAGTCTCGAATCATTGGGAGTGGGAAGATTGCAAAAGAATGAAGCAAGAGCACACTTGGATAACTTCCAAGTAAGCTGTGCAGTTACATGAGTTCTACAGATAAAGGTCTCAAAATAACCAGTTGGGGGTGGGGGTGGGAGTGGCAAAAAGAGTGAAGGGGAAACATCTGGGTGTGATGGCTCTGGCCTGTGGATTTGTGCTATTTAGATAGAGGCCATGGCCTCTTTTTCTCTACACTTTCCCTGATACAGCTTCCACCCTCACAATTCTCCATCCCAACATCTTGACATGAAGAACTTCAGCCAGGTTTTGGGTCAGATTACAGTGCCTCTGTTGCTAGGGCATCTCACAGCACTGGCAGCCATGCGAGCTGTGCTTACTTCTCTGCCCAGCAATGGCCACACTCATTCCTCTTCCCAAGGTGTCAGGTTTACTCTGATTTATTTAACCTTTGCTGGATAGAGTATAAAGATGATCAGATAGCACCAGTCTCTCCAGGAGTGCCTTGAGCAGCACGTTTTAAGGCGAGGTCCTTCAGAGGGAAAAGGTGTGGAATTTAGGGGAAGACAGTGTTGCCATTTTGGGTAGCAGTGAGGCAGAGAATGTCCACTCGCAGTTTGGACTTTGAATTGCTAGCTCAAAGCATTGCATTTTGAATTAGGGAAATCATATCTGGTGTTCCTGGGGCCCTTGTATTTCTGATGTGAGTCTGTTTCTGGGTTGGAGCTTGACATTCTACTTGGCCTGCTTTTTTATATCAAAACTGAGACCGACCTCCATCACCTTTGCTGTGCCACCCCACACAGGATGTAAACACACGATATTTGGTCTTTGATTTGCATACTCTACTAGTCCTGTCTTCATTGGCAGGAAGTGACTGGTCAGACATGGGCTGTCTTGCTGGCTGCCTTCCTTGCTGGGCTCCAACTTATCTTCTATGTACACAGCCCTTGGAGTTCAGAGGCCTCTGCTGACTTCTGCCCAGCCCCTGGCTCTCAGTACCCAAGTCCCTCCTGGTGTATACAGGGGCAAGGGCAGAATAGGGCTAGAAGAAAAAGAGGGAGCAGGAGACAATCTGTCAGAGGCTCAGAATCTCAGTGCAACCACCTGTCCTGGCCCTGACCACCTGCTGCTGTGGCCACAACAGCAGAAAAGACAGCTAGGAAGACAGGAAGTAAGGCCCAGTACTCTGCAAGCGGTGGTGTCATTAGCTACAACGCCTAAGATGTCTCAAGAGATGGGAGACCTCACTCAAACCAGGTTACAGAAGATCTGGATTCCTCACAGCAGCAGTAGCAGCATGCTGCAACGACGAAGGGGCTGTAAGTGGGGTTGACTTCTGTGGGCGGTGGGGGTAGGTGGGTCTAGATCAGCAAAGGGTGCCTCCGCCACCCATTCCCACCATAACTTAGAAGTTGAAATAGATGGGAAATTGAATGAAACAGCTACAGGATAATAAGACACTAATATCAGAAAAGGTAAAGGAAGGCAAGAGAGAAAGCAGGTAGAGAAGAAAACAAAGAATGAGGATCAGGTAAAGACCATCTAAATCACAGGGGTCCTACTTAGAACTTTTCCTTTTGAATTGAGAGCTGTTTGGAATATTTCTTTTTTGGGAATGTGAATGTTCTAATATGAGACTGCTCAGTGTTAACCTAAAATGTTTTATTTTGGCTTTTTTATGAAAGATCTAGAAATGGGTCTTGTCTAATTTATGCCTAAGTGAAATAAGGTGATAGTTCCTGGCATCATCTCTCAGAGGACAGGTGCTGGATATACAACACCACCAATGTCACTGGTCACCATTGCTCCCCCCCTTTCACAAGCCTTTTCTAAGAAGTCTGTACCTACCTGGGCTGGGAAAGGCTGAGTACCAGTCTCCTGCATTGCCTGCTTGGTATGGGCATTTGCAGACCTTCTTAACTGTTCTGAGGATTTGAGAGAAAAGACTGTGTCAGGGCCAGTATGCTGGTGTACTCACTTTGAAAATTTAAGGAGCAGGGGCAAAACTTGCAACTTAAAAAAAATAAACCTGAAGTATACTATTTCCCATAGATAACAGAGATAATTAGGAGTCAAGGTATTTATAACCAAAGAATTACAACTTGAGGGGCCAGGGAGTGGGTGGAGATAAGACAGCTATGCAGTATGGGATCCAGCCATCTCAAAGACCAGATGACCAAGCTGTCACACTCCAAATGCTAGAGAATGTCTAGGTGGGGGACATGCATGGAGGAAGAGGAATGGAAGACAAAATCTAGCATCTTGTTATCCATCTTCTTTCCACAAGCACTCCTAGCCACTCGTCTGGGAATACAGGAGTCTGGATGAGACAGAACATTCCACCTTCACCCATGCAGTCACTCTTGATTCTGTTGGATATAACTGACAAACAATGGAGCCATTCTGTATACATGGGTCATCCAGAATAAAAATCCTTATATTCTGGAGAAAATATGCCCTTCAAATTGGAGAGACATTAATCTCCTTATATCATATAGAATGTACACAGTAGAGCTGGACATGGAGGCAAATCCCAGAACTCAGGAAGCAGAGACAGGAGGACTGCTTCAAGTTTGAAGCTAGCTTCAGCTACACAGCAAATTCCTAAATAGCCAGGGGTACAAGGTGAGTCTGTCTCAAAAACAAACAAAACGAAGCAACAACGACTATCCAAAACAAAATAAATATGTATTCAATTTTAATTCTGAGCCACACTTTCTTTGACTGTGATACCTACCAGGTGTAAGACTGCCTAGGTTTTAGTCCCACCTCCTGCCTTTGGGAACTTAGACAAGCCTGTCAACCTCTGTGTGTTCTGTTTCCTCACCTGTAGAGTGATGTCACTAACAGTGTTGCTACAGAGATTAGATGGGTTGAAATGGGTAAAGTGCTTATAAGAATGCCCAGCACATAGTATGCACTCAGTAAGTGTTATTATTTAAACAAGAAGATGGTCTTATTCACCACCATATCCCCAGTATCAAGCTCTCAGCCTGACCCATGACAGATGATCAGTAAATGATCACATTTACCCTTCACAACTGCCAGCTAGGGGACTGTGTACCCAAGACACTACACTTTAGTGATCAGCTGAATATCGTCAGACCAAAAATGTTAAGAATAATACATGTGAATAAAGATCACCAAGTCCTACCATTGGCAATGCTTGCCTTACCTTCCTGGCTAGACAGGCAGGCTGTTGACTCTAGAAAGGTCTGAATCATTTTTTTGCTTGTAGTATCTTCTCTAGAAGATAGAATTACTAATTTTGTTTTGAGGATTACATTTATAAGCATGTGTGAAATGCTCATATGCATTTATTCTTTTCTTAGGCAAGATTATGTTCATGTGAGCCACCCGTATTATTGTTGCACATATTTGTAGCTTGTTTACTTTTCCTTGCTGTGTACTATTATATTTTGTAAGTATTTCATGATTTATTGATCTTGCTATTGATGAGAATTTAGGTACTTTTTAGTTTTTAACTATGAACAATAGCACAATTGACATTCTTATACATTTATCCTAGTAGAGGAAGACTCTATATTTTGTCCTTCTTATAGAGTGTTGTCTTAACTATTCCTGGAAAATGCTCTTTCCCATGAATTTTGGAATCATCTTTTCAAGTCACACACACACACACACACACACACACACATACATACATACACACACACACACACACACACACACACAGACGGACAGACAGAGACAGAGAGAGAGAGAAGCAAGATTTTAGGAATTTTGCTGGAAACACACTCAGTCTACAAATCAATTTGAATAGACTTAATATGTTTGTGATGTTTAATCTTTCTTGAACATGATATATTCCTTGAATATATATATTCATGAATATAACATGAATTTAGACCTTTTCATGTTATTTGAGGTGACATTTTATAATTTAACCTACAAAGAGCTTATACATCATTTTAAGGAGTTTTTCTTGATTATCTTTATTGCTATTGTAGGCAGTGCCTTTATAGAAAATTACATTTTATAGTAGTGTGATGCTAATGTATTTATATATAATTGGTTTATATACTGAATTTATAACTGGCAAAATTGCTAAACTTTCTTATTAGTTTTAACAATTTGTATGTAAATGAAAGGTTTCCTTACAATTTTGCACTACAATCCTTATCTTTGTTTTTTCAAATCTTTTTTTATATATATTAGTATACTGCTAAGATATCCCTTCTTTAAAACACATACACGCGTGCACGCGCGCGCACACACACACACACACACGCCATTATGTAAAATGTAAAAAAGATTTGTTAATATTCTTAGGTTGATTTGGATTTTAAAAAGAGTGCAGCTGAAAGTTTTACCATTGAGTAAATTTTATGTAGTTTTTGGGAAGATATCATTTAACAAGGTAAGGGAGTTCCTGTTTATTTCCCACTTGAGTTTTATAATTTTAAAAACAGTTCGTATTGAAATTTCTGAGGCATACTTTCTGTGTCCATTGAACCAGCATGATTCTTTTTTATTTTAACCTATTCGTGGTGTGTGGTATTGGTTTTTCTTATAGTGGGTTAATCTTGAAGCTCTGCATACTTCTAGATTTAGTTCACTAAAATGTTGTTGAGAATTTTAGCATTTTGTTCAGGAGAGACGCTCTTCTCATGTTGTCCTTTTCTGGTTCGGTGTCAAGGTTATACTAACATCATGCAATGAGGTGAGAACTATTTCCTTTCATTTCATCTCTGAGTTTGTCCAAAGAACTATCTGTTCCTCAAATATTTGGTAGAACGTCCAGATGGAACATTGTGCTCCTAGTGTCTCTTCTAAACTTTTAACTGCTATGTTTTTTTTAAGTTATGGAATTCCGTGCATTTGCTATGTCAGACTTGTTATAATTTTCTGTCTCATAAGTTTTCAAACTTATTTGTATACAGTTTGTATCTGTATCTTTTAAATCTCTGTGGTCTAGTTATATTTTCTTTTGTTCTAATATTGTTTACTTGTACCTTCTTTTTTTTCTCTTGACAAATCTTCTGAGTTTATTACTACTATGGTTCTTCTAAAAGAATCAGCTCTGTTGTTCCTGCTACATCTTCACTTGCATTTCATTATCTTTCTGGTGATTATGGGTATCTTGCTTTTTTGGATATTTTTTAACTTCTAGAGTTAGATGCTCATGTTATTCATTTTCAAGTTTTCTTTTCTAATACAAGTATCTGATCTGTAATTGGCCGACTAAACAAGATTAGTATTCTACATATACATAAATGTATGGCCATACAAAATTTAAATATTTCCATACTGTTTGATAAATAGGCACTGCCCTTTCTATCACTTACTCAGTTGCCCTGGTCACCTCAGTTTCTATTCTAAGACTGCTAGGACCTACTGATTATCATGTTGCAGCAAAGAGGTTAATTAATGCCTGGAACAGCAGGAGGCCTCTTATCCTCTGTGCCAGCCCTTGGGACAGAGTCTGTTCGGATAGGTCAGTGTCTTTGCCATGTCCACTTTAATTCTGTTCTGGCCAGAAAACAAACTTTGTATGGTTACAGGTCTTTGCAATCTGCTGAGACTTGCTTTTTGGAGCAATACACCGTCAGTTTGGGTGACTGTTCCATGTGCACTTGAAAAGAATGTATATTTTACAATTGTGTTGTATTTACCTCAATAACTCTTGCTTGTTAATCTGGCTGAAATGTTCCAATCTTCTGTTGGAGTTTTGGTTGCCCATCATTATGGAAAATGTGTTAAAGCCTCATGGTAATTCTGTCAATTTTCTAAGCTTTTAGATAACTACAAATAGATTTGAGATTGCTCTGGGTTTGATAATCTCAATTAATTGGTTACTGGTGGCATATTGCCCTACAATCAGGTTTTCCTCTGATATGAATATACCTATACTCAATTTATTTTGTTTAATAATTGCCTTATATTTTTTCTTTTTTAAAATTTATTTTTGATAGATAAACAGTTCACATAGAATAAAATTCACCACCTTGAATTATATAAGACAGTGTTTTGGATGTCTTTTGTGCAACCATTATCACTAATTTCCAGGGCATTTTAAATATATATTTAAAAATTGGAGGACCTTGGAGGAGTTGGAGGAGGTAGCGGTGGTAAATATGACCAAGATACATTTGTATACATGTATGAAATTCTCAACGAATAAAAAATTAAAAATTTTAACAGACTCATAATTGCACATATTTATGGAAGACAGTGTGCTATTTCAATGCATGCACACAATATGTAATGATCATATTAAGGTAGCTAGCCTCTTTGTGCTGGGAACATTTAAAATACTCTCTACTTATTATTTTGAAATTCATTATGAAACTTTATACTCTTTTTTCCCTATTCCACCCTTTTTCAGCCCCTGGCAACCACTAACCTACTTTCCATCTCAATGGAATCGTCTATTTGAGACATTCCATATAAGTGCCATGTGGCCTTTTGTATTTGGCTTACTTTGTTGGGCATAATGTTTTCAAGGTTAATCTATGTTGTAGCATGATTACCTTTTTTGTGTTTTTTGAGACAGGGTCTCCCTACAGCCCCAGTTGGCCTGGAACTCACTATGTAGACCAGGCTGGCCTTGAACTCACAGAGATCCACCTGCCTCTGCATCTCAAGTGCTGGGATTAAAGGCGTGCACCACCATGACCGGCTGATACTTAGCTTTTTATAGCTGATTAGTATTTCATTGTATGGACATATCACATTCTATTTTTATATTCATAAATTGATGAATACTTGGGTTGTTTACACTTTTCACTACTATTAAAAACGCTGTTATGCATATTCATGTACAAGTTTTATATGAATGTATGTTTTCATAGCACTTAGGAATAGAATTCCCGGATCATATAGTAACTCCATCTATAAAGTTCTGCATGGTCCACCAAACTCTATTTTAAAGTGGCTTGAGATATTTTAATT
The DNA here is from genome assembly GCA_035773235.1 of Eospalax fontanierii. Classification (NCBI taxonomy): domain Eukaryota; kingdom Metazoa; phylum Chordata; class Mammalia; order Rodentia; family Spalacidae; genus Eospalax; species Eospalax fontanierii. The sequence continues at coordinate 51,340,266 of CM069525.1, forward strand.
CCCAAAGCAACATAAGAAGTTCCTCACTGACATTTGTATTGTGTTTTCCTTATTATTATATACATCTGGTAGGGATAATGTGGCATCTCATTGTGTTTCCCATTTGCATTCCCCTAGAGAATAGTTCCTTTGAGTATCTTTTTATGTGGCCACTTGTATATCCTCCATGGGGAAAAGTCTATTCAAATTCCTTGCCCATTTTAAATGGGATTATTTGTAAGTATTCTTTCTAATATGTTTAGAGATTTATTTTTTATTTGTGTGTGAGTTTCTCTGTGTGCCATGTACATACAGGTGTCTATGGAGGCCAGAAGAGGGCATTGGATCCCCTGGATCTGGAGTTATAAGCTGTTGTCAGATACCTGATGTGTGTGCTGAGAACTGAATTCAGGTCCTCTGGAAGAGCAGAGGGTGCTCTTAACTGCAGAGCCATCTCTCAACCTCCAGTTCTTTTTAATTCTTAAAATATATTTAAATTTATTTTGTGTGTGTGTACATTTGTGTGGAAGTTGGAGGACAACATGTATGAGTCAGTTCTCTCCTTCCACCATTGGGGTCCCAGGAATCAAAGTCAGGTCCTCAGTCTTGGTAATAAGCACCTTTACCCACTGAGATATCTCATTAGCCCCATGAGTTCTTTTTGTTTGGGGTAATCCTCCTGTCTCGGCCTCCTAAGTGCTGAGATTTTTAAGAGTGCTTTAAGTATTTTGTGTATATACCACATACATGTGTGGTATCTTCAGAGGCCAGAAGAGGACATCAGATCTCTTGGAACTTAAGTTCCAGACAGTAGTCAGCTGCCATGTGGGTGCTGGGCACCAAACCCTGCAAAAACAGTAGGTGCTTTTAACTGCTGAGCCATCTCTCTATCCCCTTGAGATAGGATCTTGCTATATATTCCAGGCTGGCCTTGAATTCAGGCTCTTTCTGCCTCAGCCTCTCTAGTACTAGACTTAGAGGTTAACACCATGCTTTTCTTTACTTTTTTGTTATAGTATCTTGTCTTCTCTTTTTATTTCTTTCCTGTTGGGAGGGGTGGAGATTGTTGTTTTCTTTGCTTTTGGGTATTTTGAGACAAGATTTCATGTAGTCCAGACTGGCCTTGAGCACTGTGTAAATGAAGCTGAACTTTAACTCCTGATTTTTCTCTCACTACCTTCCTAGTGCTGGGATTACAGGCATGCCCCAGTATGCCTGGCTTTTACAATATCTTTGGAAGCACAATTTTTTTTTAAATTTTTGAGCTGGGTAGAGACAGGAGGATCATAGGTTTGAGGCCAGCCTTGGCTACATAGCATATTTCAGGTCAGTCTTTGTTGTAGAGTCATACCTTATATGAGCAACACAAAAAGGTTTTAATTTTGATAGTCTATCCTACTCATTTTTACTTTTGTTGCTGATGGTTTCAGTATCATTTCTAAAAATCTATTGTACAGTTCATTGTTGGAAAGACTTATGCCGAGGTAATCTTTTGCAGTTTTAGATCTTATATTTAGGTCTTTGGTTCATTTTGAAATAGCTTTGGCATATGGTGTGATACAGTAGAATAACTTCAGTTTTCTTTTACATGTGAAAATTTGCTTACCCCAACAGCATTTATGAAAGGAACTTCTTTCCTCGTGGAATTATCTTGACACCATTAATGAACGTTAGTTGACCATAAATTTAAGAATTAATTTCTGGGCTCTCAATTATATTCCATTGTTTATTTTATGCAGTGATAGAGATTGGATTCAAGGGGTTGTGCATGCTAGGTGAGCACTTTAGTATTAAGCCAGATCCCTAGTCCCCATTAGTTTATTTGTCTATCTTTATGCTGGTTCTATAGTCTTGATTACTATACTTTTAATACATAGTAAATTTTGCATGTCATAAACTTTGAAGTATGATTCCTGCAGTTTTGTTCTTCAAAATTGTTTGGGCTGTTTTAGAATCCTTGCATTTTCATGTGAATTTTGGGATCAATTGGTCAATTTCTACAAAGATGTCAACTGGGATTTTGATAGGGGATACACTGAATCTGTAGATCAGCTGGAGAGTGTTGCCATCATAACAAAATTAAGTCTTGGCTTCATGAACTGTTTCATTTATTTAAAATCCTTAATTTTTTGTAATTTTCAGAACATACTTTTATGTTAAAGTATTTTAAATTTTTGGCAGTATTGTAAATGGAATTGTTTTCTATGATATTGCTGAAGTTAGTTTTAGTTCCATCATTAACTTATTGCATTCCTTTGGCTTTTATTTGAGACAGTCTCCCTGTAGCCCCAGCTGGCCTGGAACTCTCTATGCAGACCAGGCTGACCTTGATCTCATAGAGATCTGAGTGCGTTTGCCTCCTAAGTACTGAGATTAAAGATGTGTACTACCAGGCTCAGCCCTCTGGCTTTTCTACATGTAAGATTTGTATTATCTGTAAATATAGTTTTATTTCTTCTGTCCAACCTGAATTTTTAGAATGTTATTCCTGGGTAATTATATTGTTGAAAACTGTTAGTAGAATGTTGAAAAGATGAGGTTAAGCACAGGGACATAGGCAGAAAAGGGCACATGTGCCACAGAGGCAGAGACTAGGGTGATACAGGCACAAGTGAAACAACACCAACAGCTTCCACATTCTGGAAGAGGCAAAGAATGAATCCTTCTCTAAGAGCTCCTGGAAAGAACCCAGCTCTGCTAGATTTCAGGTGCCTAACCTTCAGCATTGTGGGAAAATAAATTATTCTTGCTAAAATAAAAGAGAAAAAAAAGGTTAAAACAGACATCCTTTTGTTCCTAATCTTAAGGAAAAAAGTATTCACTCATTCACCATTAAGTGTGCTATTACCTGTGGATTTTTTATAGATGCCTATGATGGTTATTTTAATTAGCATCTTGATTGGATTGAGAAGCACCTAGGAGATTTGTAAAGTGCACCTCTGAGTCTGTCTGTGAGAACACCTGCAGGGAGAGGTAACCAATTAGGGACTATACAATCATAGGCTGAGGGCCCAAATAGAATAAAAGGGGCAGGGGAGGAGTGCAGGCATTCTCTCTCTGCTTCGTATCTGCCACGGTGTGAGCTATTCTGCTCTTCCACATTCTCCCCACCATGATGGGCTGAAACCATAAGTAAAAATAAATCTTCTCTTCCTTAAGCTATTTTTCTCAGGTATGTGTCGCAGGAACAGAAAGTTATCAATATCCTTTATGAAGTTGGATATCTTTTCTTCTTCTATTATTATCATTATTATTATTGATGATGATGATGGTCATGTGTGTTTTTCATTCTTAATTTTATTATTATGCTGTAGTAACATTAACCGATTTTCAGAAATTATACTAACTTTAATTCCTGGAATAAATCTAACTTGGTCATAGTGTATTAATATATTTTTATTCTTTGCTGGGTTCAGTTTGCTAGTGTGATAAGAATCTGCATCTATTTCCACATATTGGTTAATAAGTTTTTATCTTCTGATATCCTTTTTAAAAATATTTTTGAGACAGGGTCTCTTTGTAGCCCCAGCTGGCTTGGAGCTCACTATGTAGACTAGGCTGCCCTTGTACTTACAGAAATCCACCTGTCTCTGTCTCCTGAGTGCTGAGATTAAAGGCGTGCACCACCATGCCTGGTTCTGATATCCTTTTTCTTTTTTGAGGTGGAGTCTCACTGTGTGTCTTTAGCTAGCCTGGAACTCAACTAAGTAGATCAGGTTGGTCTCAAACTCACAGAGATCCACCTGCCTCTACCTCCTGAGTTCTGGGATTAAAGGCATGTATCACCACACCTGTCTTCTGAAATCTTTGGCTTTTCACATCTCAGAAAAAGCCTCTTCATTCTCTTGAAGCTCTTTTAGTTGTAAACACTGTTATTAGTACTGAAAGTTTAGTAGCACATTGATATGGTATGGTGGCAGAGAACTTTTCTCTGGTCCTTTAAGTTAAATTCAATCTTTGATTTGCACAGTCAGCCTGTATCTCAGGGATATGGCCATCAGAAGTATTTCTTGTCCTTCCCTGACCAAAGCATTTCCAATATATTTACCTAAAGCCCCCTCTCCCACCGACTCTGAATTTTAAGTTTTTCCCTTGGTTAAGACATGAAGGCTGAAACAGGCTATTATGAGACAGGTTTCTCTTTCTATAGCTACTAAAAATTTCAAAACTGTAAAGTCTTTCCTTATGGATCTCAGGTCTTTGTTAGAGAAAAGCACTTGAGAGGGACTTATAATGGCTTTTCCTGTTCTCTTCCGACCAGTGCCACATAGAAACTTCCTTTTATTTGCTCTATGAAAACCTTGTGGAGTTCCTATAAGAAATCCAGTGAAGGTGTGAAGAGTCCTCCGATACAACTTCTGGGAGCTTCTCATTCTTGTACTAACAGTTTATCAAAATTGTTATTTAAGTATCTACTAGCTTTTAGCATGTGGTCCCTTCAGATGTTGCCCCTAGCTAAGTTCCCAACACAATAGCTGGTTTTTAATAGAATGAACCAAGTAGAGGTCAAGAGAGAACCAAGTTTGAGGCAAGGGTCATAGTCCACTTACAAAGACCCAAGGAGTCACTTGAGAGGAGTCACACAAACTGCCCCTCTTATCCCTCAATGACCTAGGGATCTCCAGGAAGCCCCACTTCCCAACAGCATTTTAGAAACCAGAGAAGTTTAGTACTTTTATTCAACATACATTTGACATATGATCCAGTATTTTTAACCTAGGTACAAGAATTCATTTCTGTTCTCAGGAGGTAATTTGAAAAAAAAGGCTTATGAGGCTATTTATAGATCTTTATTAAGAATGTATGAAAAACAAGAAAAAATTAAGCCATCCTGCAACTGATGATGGATGAACAAACTAATGCAGTCATAAACTAGAATGCCACTCAGAAACTCAGAGAAGTGTTGATTCATACAACATTTAGGATGAATCTCAAATGCACTAAAAACTAAAATCTACCAGTGCATTGTGCTAAGAGAAAGAAGCCAGATTCAAAAGTAGTATAGGATATATTTCCATTTATATGACATCCCAAAAAAAAACAAAAGTGCAGGAATAGAGAGTAGATCAGTAATTATCTGGCCTTGGGACAGGACAGTAGGTCTAATTATAATGACCTATGTAAGAGAACTTTTATAGGAATGGAATTGTTCTGAAAGTATTATGAAAGGGGATATTTGACTTTATGTATTTGCAAAACTCATGGGGCTGAATTTTATTGTGTTTAAATAAAAAACGGTATTTTGGGTAAAGTAGTTGGGTAATTAGTATTGAATATCATTTCGATAAATGGAGCTACCTATGTTACAAGTGTAGTAAAACCTTACCAAATGGAATGGAAAGAGAAATAGCTATTGAAAATAATTGCTACTATCAAATTAATGACAGAAAATAACAGTGCATAGATCCTATATAGTTGGAGAATTTGTTTCTCACAGGGAACTCACAAGGATACTAGATCTTATAAGAATTGTTTTGAGATTTTAAATCTTATTTAAATCCTTTGGAGAAAATTGACATTTTTTCTTTTAGTTTTCAGTATATTATGTTTTCAACGTCAGACCACTTTTCAAAGCTTTTACAGAAATATTTAGATCTGTCACATGTAAACATCACCTAGTGGTCTGTCTGGGTGTTGGATGGATGTCTCCATGGCAGTTAAGGTTCTAAATTTGGATGCCAGTTAAGATCAAAACACTCAAAAGTCATAAGTAAGCTCTTTCTTCTTTTGTATCTTTTCAGTGATTTTCTGTTCCTTAGGCTACCATTTTCTGTCCTCTGTTCAGAAACTACTCACTAATGGTTGTACCATTTCCGAAAATAATGTAGTAGGAGAGAAAAGATGAAAAACTTGAATAAAGTCTGCTTGTGTCCTATGGACACTGGCTCAAATTCCAGGAAGGATGTCATCCCACAGGGCTTTGACTCCTGTAAGCTCCTACTCTGAGCCACTTGTGCTCAGAGTGCTTTTTGCTACCTTCACTGTACAACCAAAGACAAAAGGGAGGCTGGGGATATATTTTAGTGGCAGAGCACTTGCTCAGCATGTGAAAGGCCCTAAGTTCAATCTGTAGTGACCACTGCCAAAAAGAAGCTGAAATATTTCTTCCACTGTCAATGAATTTTAGTTCTTATATCTGTTTATTTTTTAAAAAAAACATTGTACTAACCCTCCCAGGACCCTTAAATGCTATGAACACTCCTGGGGACTTTCCAACACCTCCTTGCATCAGTCATCTCTGTTCTGTTATGACCTTTATGGCCCCCCAGACCTGGGAGCTTTCTCAAACTTGCCTTGCTGAGAAACTTCCTTATACAGAAGATGGCAGTTCTTACACAGAGAACTGAAACTGGCTGATGTGTAGAGAATAAGAGATTGCAGCGTGCTTATGCCTGAATAAAACACCTATATCAAACTTCTGCCTCCCAAGGCTCAGAGATCATTGTGGAAGAGGGGACAAAAAGATTGTAAGAGCCAGAGGAGGTGGATGATCACAAGGAAACAGAGTTTTCCAGATAGCTTATTAACTGCTTATAAGAACTCATATGTCACAACAATGGTGACAGCACACACAAGTTTCATGTAAGCTCAAGCCAGACAAAAATCTCGGCATGGGCATGGGGAAGTGGGGAAGCAAATCCAAGCTTACCTGTGGAATAACTGGTAAGCAATGTTGGCTGGGAGGGGAGAGTCAGCCTCATTTAAGGAAGAGACTCTTGATAGATTGAGCAGGCTCCAGTGAGTGAACCCACACTGAAGGGCATTTGAGGACACAAGCACTGTAAGGCGTATGTATGAAATTTGATGAGGGCTTAGGAAAGGTGGGGTGCATATATGAGAAGGGAGCTAAATATGATGAAAATATATTGTATGAAACTCATAGAAATTCAATTTAAAGAAGGAAAACAATAATATTGACAAAATCAAATACTTTAATAATTAATCTCTTTGCCAGATGCATAGATTGAGTAAATCTCAAAAAATATGGTAATAAAATTAAACGTGAAAAATTTTCCTAACTTGTGCTAAAGTTATGGGTTTTGTAATGATATTTTCACTCAAGTATATCATCTTATTTCCATTTTTCCAGTCCAAACTGTAATCTTTCTTGTGCATTTCATTGTGTCCACGAAATGATGCTCATTCCCACATTTTGGACAATGTTGAATTTAGGCTCAGGATACTGAGGGGGATAAAAGTACTGTCAAATTTGAAACTGCTTAGGTATTCCTACTTGGGGTTTGTTTTGTTTTACTTATTTATTTATTATTTATTTATTTATTTATATGTGGAGGGGTAATGCATGCCATGGCAGGTATATGGAGATCAGAGGACAACTTGAAAGAAAGTCAGTTTTTTCCTTCCACTATGTGAGTTCTGGTGATCAGACTCAGGTCATCTAGCTTGGTGCCAAGCACCTTTACTTACTTCACTGAACCATCATATAAGGCCCTGTTTGTTTGTTTGAGATAGAGTTTCTCTATGTAGCCCAGGCTGGACTTGAGATCATGATGCTCTTGCGACCACCCATCAAGTGCATTACAAGTGTGTACCATCAGAGCTGCTTAACTATTCTTTCAAATTCTGGTGTTCTTTCCTGATTCACTTATGTATGCCTATGCTTACTTTTCAGTATTCATGTAGATGTTCAGGCATTCTTTCAGGATTTTGTATTTGAGTTGGTGACAGATAACAGAAGGTTCCAAAATCAGACCTAGCTGTATATGTTTGAAGAAAGCATATAGCTGGGTCTTGTTTATCTGATATTACAATTTCTGTCTTTGGTCAGATTAGGTAATTCATATTGAAAGTGATTGTTGATAAATTTGGATTAAAACTCATCATCTTAGTAAGTATGGGAGTACACACTTGTAATCCCAGCACTCAGGAATCTGAGGCAGGAGGATCATGAGTTCAAGGCCAGTCTGGGCTATATAGAAAGTTTCAGGACAGCCTTGGGTGCACAGCAAGATCCTATCTCAAAATGAAGCAACATCTCCTGAAAAACCTTCCTATATCTTGCAAACTATTTTCTGTTCATTGTATTTGCTCTGGCTATTTCCTGTTCACAGTATCTATTCACATTTGGCCATTATGTCTTCAAATATTTCTTCTGCTAATTCTTCCCTATGTATAGTCTAAGTACACATATATTACATTTCCTATTCACATGTTTGTTTTCTTTTTCTGTTTCCTATTTTTTCTCATATTTAACAATTAAATTTTTTAAATAAAAATTGTCCATATGTATGGGGTACCAGAAATTAACCAGACACAGGAAGACACGAACCGTATGATTTCTCTCATATATAGAATTATGTTAAGTTATTCTTATAGAAGTTGACAGTAGAATAATAGTTACCAGAGACTGGGGGAAGTAAAGGAGAGAGTGAGATGGGCTAGGGTTGCTTTATGCTCACCAAATTATAGTTAGATACGAAGTTCTAGTGTTTTACACTACCAAGGGACTACATATAATTACTACATATTTTTACAGTGCTCTGGCTCAAACTCAATGCCTTTTATATGCTAGACCAGTATTCTATTACTGAGTTATATCTCTAGTCCTGCACTACAAATTTTTTACAAGCTAGAAGAAATGATTTTAATATTTAATTAGTTATGATCCTATTTTACATTCTGTTTTTCCTTATCATTTATATATTTTTTAACATTTTAGTAGCTCTCTTAGAGTACCTTTTAAATAATTGGTGTTTATCTTTAGATGACACTATATTGCTTCTTATGAAGTGCAAATATCTTTTAACATAATATTCCCAATTCCCTCTTCCCATTCCTTATGTCATTTTTGTATTTCATTTCATTTTTACATATGTTATAAATGCAATACATCATCACTATTGTTGCTCTAAAGAGTCAGCTATATTTTAGAACAATTAATATAAACCATAAGCCGGGCATGATCGTGGAAATCTTTAATCCCAGCTCTTGGCAGGCAGAGGCAGGTGGATCTCTGTGAGATCGAGGCCAGCCTGGTCTACATAGCAAATTTCAGGCCACCTGGGGCTACCAGGAGACCCTGTCTCAAAAAAAGACCAAAAAAATTACAATATATCTATTCAGCAGTAAAGACAGATACAATCATGAAATTTACTGGTAAATAGATGGAACTTGTGAAGAAGCACAGACTCAGAAAAAATGAGCAACATATGTTCTCTCTCATTTGTGGATCTTACCTCCAAATCCCTAGATGTTAGTATACATCCTGATGTAATCACAGGAGCCAGGAAAATGAAAATGAACCAGGCGGTAAGAGGGAAGAAAGAGCTTGCACAAGGGACAGGTGTTATTAAGGGGGAAATGGGGAAAGGGGGGGTCTTTAACTGGGGCGGAGTAGGGAGGGTTATATGGGGGAGTGACAGGAGACGTAAATAATGCTTAGATGGTATGAAACCAGGGGGCAATATTGTAGTTCAAAGTCCAGTTGAAGAAATAATCATACAGTAAACGGATGAGTCCTTGTGTATAGCTGAAGGCTATATAACAAAAACCACAGTGCCAGGCAGGAGACACCTTCTTTCAAGTTGTTCCTCAAGGTAATCAAGAGACTCCCAAAAGAACACAGCCCTTCACTGCCACCCAGAACTTGAAGGTAAGACAGGCCACGCTTTGGACACAGGACTTAGAGAAATCTAGCTGGAACTAACCAGGAAGCCTCCTCCTTGAAGAGTAGGTCTCATGGTATCAGAGGATACTATACAAACTACCAAGGAAGAAAACCAATCAATGTTCCTAGACAGATTGAAGCTTAATAAACCACCATGACTGGCCCAGCAAAATATTGCTATTGGTGCAGTAGTGGCAATTTTATTTTAGGGGTAATCCACAGAAGTTTCCTTATGCAGCAGATGGTGATTAACACAGAAACTCACAATTAGCCAATGTGCAGAGAACAAGAGACTGCACAGAATGTATCCCTGAATAGGATGGCTATTTCAAACCTCAGCCTCCCAAGGCTCAGGGATCATTGAGGAAGAGGAGGCAGAAAGATTCTTAGAGCTAGAGGCAGTAGATAACCACAAGGAAACAGTCTTCCAGGAAGCTGGTCATTTACTCATATGAACTCACAGCAATGGTGACAGCATGCACAAGTCCTGTGCGAGCTTAAATCAGACAAAATCCCAGCATAGAAATGGGGAAGTGGATGAGAAATCCCAACCCAGGTTAAGGCAATTGATGGCTGTTGGAAGCAGGAAAGACAGTGTCTTACAGGGTTGGGATTCTTGGTGGGTCTAGTGGAGCCACACTGAAGGATATTAGGGAACACAAATCATGCTCTCTCTCTATATATACAGAGAGAGAACTCATTAAACTGGACTGGGGGCAGTGAAGGGAAGTGGGGGGAGCGGATTTAAATGCCATCAAACTGCATTGTAAGTAAACTGCAAAAGTTTAATGAAAAATGCAAAAATAATTTCCTTCCAAAACAGGTTCTAAATAAATATATTAATATATAATTGTATTTTGTCTTCATTTATTCCTTTTCCAACACTCTTCTTTTTTTTTTCTGACCTATGTCCTAGCTATCTATCACAGGAAGTTCTTTGAATATTTCTTGTAAGGCAGATAGATATACTGGTGTTGAATTTCATCAGTTTTTATTTGTCTGGAGAAGTCTCCATTTTTAAAGAATTTATAATTCTGGATTGAATTTTTCCCTCTTTGAACACTTTACGTGTTTCATTACACTATCTTTTTGCTTGTGTGGTTTCTGACCACCCCCTAATGTCATCTAATTCTTGTTTTTCTGTAGATTATCTATTCCCCACCCACACTGTCCTTCCTTACTGCTCTCATGATTTTATTTTTCCTGATTTTCTGCCATTTTATATGCCTAGGTGGGGTTTTTGATATACACTGTGCTTAGAGTTCTCTTTGCTTCTTATATCTACGGTTTGGTGTCAGTCACTAATTTTGGAAACTTTTGGCCATTGTGTCCTTCAAATATTTCTCCTGCCCATTATTTCTTCTCTATGTGTATTCTGTGTACACATGATCACACTCCTTGTTATTGTCCAACAGTTTTGGAGTGTTTTGTATTTTTAAAAACTTCTTTCCCTCTCTTTTTTTTCTTGAACTTTTACTTCTCTGTTCTGGAGATTGAAGTATTTTTCCCTTCAGATGAGAAAGGGTAAATTGGTCTGGCTTGATTTTCAGGAGAAAAAGTAAATTAAACTGGCCTGAGTTCTAGGAGAGATGGGATAGATTGCTCTGAACTGACTGCTGAAGTAAGTCACCGCCAGTGTTCTCAAGCTGCACTTTCTTTGCCCTTCCCTCTGAATGTTAAGGTTTTTCCCAAAGAAATTACAGAGAGAATGACATGGGCAGATTTTGAGCAATGACTATTGATCTGTTCTCCTCCATATCTTTTTCAGGATTTTTCTCAATCTTCTCTGCCAGTACCTGATAGAGCACAGGAAAGAAAATTGTAAAAGCCGTAAAACTAGGTCTGCAGTCCTTCATACTGGCACACAACCAGCCTTCAGCAATTCACAAATCATTTTTAATGGAATCTTCTTATGAGTTTGAATGTTGTTCAGCAATTTCTCTATTAAGTCAAGCAAATGCCTGGGTCCTCTTGCCCTCTGCAAATGGGTGTTTTTACAAATTTTAAGCTAATTGTCTCCACTGAAATTTTAGTTTACATTGAGTTCAAGAAAAGTCATGATGTCCATTTTAAAGGTTTTTTTTTTTCTTGTAATGATGGAAGCACTGTTTCTGAGCTGATGCCAGACTATCATGCAAATCTGGGGTAAGCTTTTGAGGATCTGTTTGTCTTCCAGCATCCATACCCCAGTTTACGAATTCCCCTACGATGGTGATCATGGTGGGTTTACCAGCTCGAGGCAAGACCTACATCTCTACGAAGCTCACACGGTATCTCAACTGGATAGGAACACCAACTAAGGGTATGTCTCTGAAACCCACTACAGGTCACTAACTGAAAACAGAGTAAGACGGGAGGCCAGACCTTTCACTACCAAAAATGCTTCATCACTACTATCAAGATTAGAACTCTTTCTACTGTTGTCAAACATGCATATGTATTAAATAATTTCTTGAGCACATATTCTGTGCCCAATCTCATGCTGAGTGGTAGGTATAGAAAAGCAAGTATTAAGACAAAATATCTGCTCTTAAGAATGCCTATGACCTCAAAGCAATCCTCTGAGTACTGCAAATATTTTTATCACTGTAGCATTATTGTCACTCCATTATTACTATTTTTTAAACCATTATCACTTCACCATTTCATAGTCAAAGAGATTAAGGGCAAAAAGGTGAAATTCCTTGCCTAAAGGGACATGACTTTAAGTGACAGAACCTGCATATATTTGATCTCAAATCCAACATTCTGTATGCTTGGTCTAATGCATGGTTGTACGGAAGGGACGGAAAAAGGATCTTATACTCTCCTTTCATCCATTATCTTCTTCTCCTTCTTTGTCTTGATGATCCCAGTATTATTACTACCCTCTTCCATCCATTCACCCTTTCCCTCATTCTCTTCAAGTCTTATATCCATTTCTACTACTTTTTGTGCTAAGAATTGAACTCAGGGCCTTGTTTATGATAAGCATACACTCTATCACTGAGTTACACCCTAGCACTAAAATCTTTTCCTCTCCTTTTATGCCTGCCCTTCATCCACTTGTCCTAATTCACTTGGGTTTCCCAATGATTTTCCATGTGCTGAAACCCATGCCAAGCATTGGGGATGAAAAAAAAGTCCTGTTCTTGAAGAGTTCTACACTTGAATGGGATAGATACGAACACCTAGGCTAGACCAGGAATCCTCATGCCAGGTGCTCACAGAAGGAATTTGCTGGCTAGAAGACAGCAAACACTCCAGGGATAAGAGCATAGTTGATGTTTGAGCTGGGTCCGGTGCAGGAAGGGGAGCATTTGCAGAAGGAAAGGCAGGAAAGAGCGAGTCTCATAGAGTATTACATTCTGCTGAATGAAGAAGTACATGACACCATGGCAAGTGGTCTCTCTCCTGATCACCCTTCTCCTTTCTACTCGACTTAATTATCAAATAAGCCTTCAGAGTCCTATTTCAAAGCACAAGACTGATATGCCTACAGTCTCCAAGGGTCCACGTGCTTTATAGGTTTAAACCCAAGCCCTTTAGCCTTTGTTCAAGATCTTCCACTGTTGACTCATTTCAGCATTTCAGATCCCAGCCACAGCACATTTTACCATCTCCCCAAACGTGTTTTACTTTGCTTTGGTCCAGCGGCTCCTCTACCCACAATACCCTTGTTTCCCCGCCATCACCTTCATGCTCACCTGTTGAAAGCACCCACCCTAAAAGGTATTGTTCAAATACTTTTTAAAAGAAATTCTCAGGTCATCCCCCTCCCCCTGTGGAATTTCTCTTTCCTTCCTGCTGACTTTCACATAGTTCCATATTGACTTGGTTGGAGCACCAAATGGACTCTGTGAGAGTTGTCCTGTTTGGTTTCCTTCCTGGTTTGGTTGCTGTCTTATCACAAAGACCTAGTTATTATTAGTGAATGGAAAGTCATATTCCACTTCACAGAGTAAGAAGTTTTTAATTCAGTGAATGACTTCATGGAATATGATGTCTTTAGCTGTTTATCTTTTCTCCTTTCCTTCATTCCTCTCTAGTTTTTCATCATTATACATGGGAAAGTATAGCCTAGAGATGTACATTTAGATTTTCCCTCATGATGTGGAATGGTAAAATAACCTTAGGTAGGAAGTTAACTGGGTAGGAGGCCCAGTTTGTATGTTATTAACTCAGTCCTAGTTTGCCCCTGGTTAACTGATATTATTCTCTAGATTTCATTCTTTATCTTCTCAATTGAATAGGACACTTAAAGGGTTGGAGTTTATGGTATAGTAGACTAGCTTGGAATCAAACAGACCTGGGTTTGAATTCCAGAGTGCCACTTATTAACTGTGAAAGCTATTTCATATCTCTGAACTTTCTTTTTCTCGTTTGTAAAGGTAGAATGATGATCTCTACTGTGCAGAGCTGATATTATGGAAGAACTATGTTGGTATCCATAATTTGAAGATTTAGGAAGTACATTTTCTAGTTATTAATTATATCTTCTACCCCTGAGGTTCCTTTCAGCAGGAACACTTTTTTGACCATTGGGATCTTCCCAGTCTGTTCACTGGGGCTCTCTATTTTCAGTGTTTAATTTAGGCCAGTATCGCCGAGAAGCAGTGAGCTACAAGAACTATGAATTTTTTCTCCCAGACAATATGGAAGCCCTACTTATCAGAAAGTAAGTACCCAACATTTAAGAACCTGTGCTTCCCATTGGCTGAGGGAGGTCTTTCTTCACATATTGAAGGAGTGGGATAAAATAGCCTGGGCCAGAGAGAAGGTCTTTCAGAGGTATCGAGCCTTTTGACATTACAACAGGATGTTGTCATCATCTGCAAAGTACATGCTTGAGAACTACTCAGTCAAGTTATAAAAGAAAGAAAATCACAAAATCTCTCATAGTTTTAGGTAGGTTTAAAATTTTTGTGTTTGGCCAAATTCATAGCAATCCTAGAACATGAGCTGGACGCCCCTGTGTTCAGACTCTCAAAGGGTAATTGATATAGACCTTCTGTCATCCTGCACAAAGTCTACTCCTAAGAATAGGCATTCCATATCAAAACTTTTTTACTGTCTTCTGCTTCTGGCAGGAGAGAATGGCAATTTCTTAACTAGCATTTGAGATGCATGTTTCAGTAGCTTGGTGCACTTTAGTGTCTCCAGTCTCACTTCAGTCTCAAAGTATCTTTCCCCTATATGGCTCTAAGTACTTCCAGATGGAACCTAGGTCTCAATTTTTGATCTGTGTTCTTAGTAATTATAGAACCCAGTAACCAATAACTACCAAAGAGATTTTTTGCTGAAATCCTAGGACATTGCTACTGTTATGCCTGCACTTGCAATGTTGCCTATGTTGGGAATTCATTTAACTTTAAAGAGCACATATCTAGACCTTACCTGAGTTCATAAGTGAGTTCAGCTTGAGCTCCATTAGTACAGAGTTAGAGTTCTTAAAATTAGAGATGCTATCATTGTTCAGCTTTTCCTGAGTATGTCATTTTATACCTGCTCCTAAGTTATATACACAGAGCCAGTTTCATCTGTGTGACTCTTCTGTGCTTGATATGATGCCTAGAGGGCACCATGTAGATATCCAACAGACAAATAATTTACTATAAGACATATGAATACTGGTACATAAGGGGAAAACAGGGTGTAACTCACCCTGGGAATTGGGGCTGTCTGCTTTTTTCTCTGTTTTTCAGGCAGTGTGCTCTGGCAGCCCTAAAGGATGTCCATAATTATCTCAGTCATGAGGAAGGTCATGTTGCGGTAAAGAATTTTCCATTTTGGGAGACTGGAGAGACAACTTAGCGGTTGAGAGCACTGGCTGCTCTTGCACATGACTGGGGTTCGATTCCCAGCACCCACATGGAAGCTAACAACCATGTTATTACAGTTCCAGGGGATCCAGTGCCCTCTTCTGACCTCTGCAGGCATTGCACATCATGGGTGCACTTATGTACATGCAGGCACTTACATACATATACATGAAATAAAATAAAAAATAAATCAAATATTTTTGTACAAAAATAATTTTTCATTTTCTCCCTCAGGTAATCTATAAGGATGGAGAATAGATAATATGTACCAGCATTTATTTATGCCATATGTTATTCTAAGTTTATATTAATAATTTCATTTCATATAAGCCCATGAGATAAGCATTGTTATTATGCTCCATTTTAGATTCCAGAAGAATCACAGAAAGATTACATTGTTTCCCAGGGTGGCACTGTGTTCTACTGATTTGCCCTCAAGAATTCAGCAGGAAAACAAAATTAAGACCACAATAAAAACATTTTTTGAGTTTTAGAGATTTACCTAACTATCTAGGCAATTTAATATCTTTAGTCCTTGGGTTAGAGGCTCTTAGATATGCAAATGTACCCACCTAAAGCACTATTCTTGAGAATTCCTAAGGTGATTGGAAAGGAAGTAGCATCATCTAGAGAACAGGTTCTATCTCTGCTCTTGCAGCAACTCTTTAATGACTTTTGTAAAGGAAAGTCCTCCTTCTAGACCTGTTATTTCACCTATAAAATGATCCTAATAAAAATCTACAGCTTTTCTCGTGCCTTATTACACTCAGTAGGTCTAGTACATTCCTGAGAAGACAGGGCTCAATGAGTGCTTTCAAAATTTACATAAGCCAGTTCCAAACCTCTCTCTTTTTTTAAGACTCTTTAAGTTCTATTTGTCTGGAAGTCCTTCACTTAGCACAAAAGTGAGCAAAGAGTGGTATTGTGTCAGCACTAGATTAGCACAAAAGTGAGCAAAGAGTGGTATTGTGTCAGCACTAGATTGAGAGTGAGCCAGTCTTCTTAACTGTCTCTAGGTTTTTGATGCCACTAATACTACAAGAGAACGACGATCACTGATTCTGCAGTTTGCTAAAGAACATGGTTACAAGGTAAAATAGCAACCACTTTTGTTTAGAGCCTACTTATCAAAATCAAGCTTCAAAGAAGTTCAGCCTAGGGCTCTTAGAACAACAAAGTTGGACACTATGGAATCAACATCTTAATTTGGTTGTCTAGCTTTCCAGAATATAGTCAGAAGCAGTAAAACGTAATAGAAAAGGAGAAATGTCAAGTTAGGTAGTGGAAAATGGTTGTTGACAAGCTGATACTAGAGATAGTCAGGTGGCAATGATGAAGGAGTCATGAAAACCACTATGAGAAACCTATATAAGAACCAAAGCCAGCTAAAACACAAAGCAGAAATCTGGGACCATTCAGCTAGAGCCAAATTGCCTTCTAGAACTCAGACTCAATAAAACACCATTGTGTGGAAACATTGTTTTTAGAAATGTTCCTGGAGATGGCTCAGCCATCAAGAAGGAGTAAACCTGCTTGGCTCCTACAAAACATAATCCTCTGCTGGAAATCTCACTCTTATTTTCTTACAGGTCTTCTTCATTGAATCCATTTGTAATGACCCTGACATCATTGCAGAAAATATCAAGGTAAGAAACACCAATTACCTCTCTTCTTTTTAAAATATTTTTAAAATCTTTGTGTATGTACATGTAGTATGAAAGAAAGATAGGGATGGAGAGAGAGAAAGAGAGAGAGAGAGAAAGGCATGCTAAGGTTTGCATGTGGGAGTCAGTGGGTAATCTCAGATGGCAGTCCTCACCTTCCTCCTGTTTGAGACAGGATCTCTTCTTGTTCACTGATGCATATGCAAAACTAGCTGGCCCCCAAACTTCTAAGAAGTCCTCCTGCTTCCACCTCCCAATTCATTATGGGAGCGCTTGGATTACTGACACATATGACTGTATTCAACTTTACGTGGGTTCCTAGGATCCAAACTTAGGTCCTCGTTCTTAAGTGGCAAGTACTTTACCCACTGAGTCATTTGCTCAGCCTTCTTACCTCCTTACTCTGTCTTGGGCTTGGATTATGCCTAAAAAAAACACTATAAGATTAAAGAAAGTATTCTTCCCTAAGATTCTTCTCCCACTTTGTTTAAGAAGTATTATTTGGGCATTCTTGTCCACAGTGTTCCTGTAAAATTAGACAAAGTCAACATAAATAGAGCCTTTAATATGCACCAAGCATTAAGCTTGGCTATCATTAAATTTTTCACATCAAACCTGCATGTTGAGGATTCTTTCCTTGCTGAAAAGGGGAAACCAAGGCGCAAAGAGATGAGTTATCTGACTGATACAGCTAGAAAGATATGGAAGTAGGACTGCACCTCAGAATTGACTGACTTTCTCAAAAGCCAATGTTGTTTATTCTGCCCCTTACTTTATATCAGGATCATCACGCTTTTTAGATTTGTTGTGGGACACTATTCCTTGGGAGATGTGAACAAATGTCTATTCACCCCAGACAGAACCAATGACAGACTCCAAGTAAGGTTACCACCAAGTCCCAACTTGATGAAACAATGAATTTCACTGCAGTTACTTATAGGAATATGGATGAGAGGTTACTTACATGAGCAGTACTCAAAGACAGCTGCATCACCCAAAACCCACCATGGGTGACAGCTCACAAAATCAGGAAACTTAGAGCATACCACATAACCTGTTGGCAGCTCAACTGGTTGAAGAGTCTTTTCCAGGTAGTTCAGTTGGTCTAAGTCTCTTCAAAATAGTTCAGCTGGCTTCTGCCTCTTGCAGGCAGTTCAGTTGATCTTCTTTTTCCATACAGCTTGATAGGTCTGAGTGTCTATTACTTTGGGGATGGAGGGGTCTAGTGAATATGGCCAATTTCAGGGACTTCCTGAAGCTGTTGAGTTACTTCCTGAGCTTCTGGAACTTCCTTGAAAGATGGAATTTTCCCCCTTCCCTTTAAAATGTCTGGTTGTTTCCCTGCTGTTTATTTCTCTTTTAGCATCTTAAAGACCTTCCATCTTAAGACAGAATGCTGAAAATTGGTACACATAACAGATTCTAACTACATGATCTGGAACTAGATCATTCATAAACTTTTGTTGTTCCCTGCTTCCTCAAATTACTGGATCTCAAGAACACAAGAGACCTTTAAAGGTCATATCTTTCAACATTTCATCAAATATTTGAAATCTCAGCCAAATATTTCTCTAGATTTTCCTTTCATACCTATAATGACAAAAGACTCATTGTCTTCAACAAATGTAGCCCAATCAAGCTGAATTTTGCTTCCCTGTAACTTCTGCCCATTGGTCATGTTTTGATCACCTGGGACATGCAACATGTCTACCTGTCTTTCCTCTTCATCCACCTAATTATCCATCAATTTATTGATTCAGAAGAAACTCATTTTAAACCTGGATAGATCGTTCTGGACATTATAGATAGAAAAATAGTTAATGAGAGTCTTTTTCTTGAACTCATAGACTAGTTAGGGACACTGAAAAGTATATAGACAGAACTCTTGAGATTAGACCTAGGGAAACAGGGAAGGTTGTAGGAACACTGTGGTGAGGGCCAGCCTTGCATGTAGGGGTATGGAAGGCCTTCCAGTAGAGGTAATAGTAGTATCCTGATGAATGTGAAGGAATTTCACAGGTAAAGAATGGAAATGAAAGAATAATATACACTAAGCATGATTTCTCCAGGTAGCTTAGATTGGACAAAGCAAAGTATGTGTTCAAATAGGAGAGCAGTGAGAGATGTTGATGAAAGGGCAGTTTGAAGCTAATCATGACAAGTAATGATCCACTTACAAAAATAGGTCACACACTTTGTCCTAAAAGATGTGAAGGAATTTAATGAAGAGAATCCCATTTCTTATTGCATGTTAGAAATGTCCTTCTAGGGGCTGGAGCAATGGCTCAGTAGTTAAGAACACTGGCTTCTCTTGCAGGGGTCCAGGGTTTAATTCCCAGTACCCACATGGCGTCTAACAACCATCCATAACTGCAGTTCCAGAGGACTTTGATGCCCCTTTCTGGCCTCTGTGGGCATTGCACAACATGGATGCACTTACATACATGCAGACAATACACCCATACACATAAAATAAAAGTAATAAATAAAATATTTTTGAAAAAGAAATATCCTTCTAGGCCAGGGAGGTGGAACCATGTGTAAAAGAAAAGTGATCATTACACAAGCATGATGACCTGAATTTGATCCCCAGAATCCATGTAAAGGTGGGAGGAGAGAACTGACTCCACAAAGTCATTCTCTGACCTCCATATGTGTGTCATGGTATACATGTGCCCTCTAACCCTACATTGTATACAATGTGTAATAATAATAATAATAATAATAATAATAAATTTAATTTAAAACATATCCCCAGGCTATCAGTCATGAGTCAAAAAGCACTAGAGTATGCACAGGGCAACAGAGAATGGCTATTTAAAAGAGAGAGTGGAGAGGATTTAGTTCATACTGATAATGAGGGATGATGAAATGTGGCATGTAGGATGACTCCTAGATTCCATGGAGACTCAGGTGGTTGGGTGGATGAGATGGGAAATGAAGTAGGGGAAGATGGGTATTGAGGGATTACAATATGCCAGCCCTTCAGAAAGTCAATGACAGTGTGCCTATTTTCTCATTAGTGACTTAATGCATGAAAGTCATTGTAACTCCAAGTCAAGATCTCTGGTTCTTCTGTAGCCACTTCCTCAATATCACACTTCCAGTTCTCTTATAAATGTTCTTAAGCAGTTGTGTGCTCTGGGGCTAAATATATTATAACATACAGCACAATTTCTCTTTGGTTGACTGATTTTCTAAACTTGGGTAAGAACCTTTATCAAGGTCTCCGTTTCCTTGCCTTTGTAATGAGGGGTCTCTAAGGGTCCTTTCCAGGGATAGTGTCAAGAGTCTTTGTCTCCCAGTGTCTCCACTGGTCTCTTCTCCTTTCTCCCTTCTCCCAGCAAGTGAAACTTGGCAGTCCTGACTATGTAGACTGTGACCAAGAAAAGGTTTTGGAAGACTTTCTAAAGAGAATTGAGTGCTATGAGATCAACTACCAACCTTTGGATGAAGAACTGGACAGGTAAGAGCCTTACCCCCGTAAGTAAATGTGTGGAGCCTTAGCCCAGTTTTGATGCTCTATTGGACCTTAGGAAATACCTCCTTTTCCAGGCCTCAGCTTCATAATATTAGGAGTGGGCCTTAATCTGTCTTCATGAGCCCTCCCAGCTCGAATTTTCTATGAGGCAGTGATCCCTTGATGTGAGAAGTATTCATGAGTTGAGTAAAGTTGTACCTTCCTGTGCAACAGGTACAGATCAGGACCCTTATCTATGGGAACAAATGTTCTCTTTTGTGGTTATTGCTGTTATTATTGCAAAAATACTCTTTGCACATGGATAACACCTTACTTTCTAAAGATGTTCACCTTCCATCTTTCATCACATCTTCATAGTATCTTCAGAAAGGGGGATGAAATAGATCTTGTGATCATAAATATTCAATAAGAGGAAACTAGATCTTAGTAAAATGAAGCACCTTTTTCAGGCTCCTACCATAAGCTGGAGATGGAATTAGAAGTCTAACATATATTATGTTTCCACTCATGCCTCTTGTAACAACCCTTGTGAATCCCTTCAATCAGCAGTCTTTGACAGCTTTGAGATGCAGTGTATGCAGAGGGTGTAAATAGGTGCAAAAGAGATGTATTCTGTGCTTAGGTAGCTTCTACAGTGCCTTCACATATGGATAGACTCATTGAAATAAGAGATTTTCTTTCATAATACAGGTAGGAGGTATTAGTTTGCAGTTAAGGGAAGATGTGAGTTTAGATGTAAGATGTTCAAAGGATCTCACTTACTTTCAAAATGGATTCTAATGAAAAGCGACTCTGGTCATCACATCCTCTGAGACCCCAGTTTGAAGTGTAAAAAGGCCTTAAACAGCCATTTCCAACCTAAGAAGTTTAAATAGTATCCTTTCAACCTTACCCAATAGAAATATAAAGATGTTGGGAAACTGAGACCCAGAGCAGATTAAAGGATTGCCTGAGACCGCATAATGAATCAGCAACAGAGTATGTATAGAATGAAGTCTGTATCCCCCAAATTCCAGCCTGATTTCCTCCTTCCACATTCTTATGTAATAAAAAATATCAGATGGACTCAGAAATTCAATGCAAAGGGCCATGACCTCCGTGTACAAGTTTACAGACTGCTCACTGTGCATGCTCCCTGGTTAAGGGTGTACTTACTTCTCTCAGGAAGGCCTGTGATGCAGTGGGCTTGTTTATGTTCTGAGAAGAGTGTGACTCACTCATATTTCCATAAAAGCACCATGTGGGCTAGCAGCATATAAAACAAGGAACTTGCAGGAAGGGGGCCGAAGGGAAAGAATGGCATTGAGGAAGCCCCCACACCTGAGTCTACACTCCTAGAGGGACTCTGTTAGGTTCTCTGTTTATTTGCTTATTTCTGTTGTTTTTGATGAGTTCCTTTGGGCCTGAAAAAGACAAATGTAGAAGGCCAGATTTATTTGTTTTTCCACTAGACATTTATAATTCATGCATTATGACCTGTTTTTTCACTAGACATTTATAATTCATGCATTATGACCAGCCTTATTTGTGGCTAAGGAATACCAAGAGACTAGGGTGATGTCCTTGTTTTGATAGAATATCCAGTCATTTGGGGGAAGGTAGTAGGTGCACAGTGGATCCCAATTGTTCGAACAGTAAGTCAGGTGCTTGAAGGAATTCAAAGCAGGGGACCTGGCCCACCTTGGAGGAAGAATGCCTGAAAGACCTGGATTACTCAGTAGGAAATTAAACATGTGTTCATGGCATTATCAACACTTGAGCATTTAACACTTATTATTTTAAAAACAGCTACAAAGCAGTCAAAGAGGAAAAAAATAAAGCCAGAATTTCACAGGTCCTCATTAATATACTTTATATGTTTTATTTCAAAATATACATGTTGGGAGATGAACATGAACTTTTATACTTTTGATATTCAGCAATTACAAATGACTTTACAAAACTCTAGAATTCTCAAAGGGCAGATCTGGACCCCTACCTGAAGCACAACTGATATTCAGCAATTACAAATGACTTTACAAAACTCTAAGAATTCTCAAAGGGCAGATCTGGACCCCTACCTGAAGCACAATGCCTTAATGCAAAAAGAGAATAAGAACCCAGCCCAACCCTTTTACTGAATGATGAGAGATATACACACATGCACAAGCATATCTACATACAGACATAATCTGGTAGCTGCCCATACAGTGTAAAATACAAGGTATCGTAACAGAGGCCCAATTATTAAGGAAGAAAGAGGCCAGTTTATGACTGGAAAAGGTTAGGGAATAGACAAGACAGTAAGTGCCAGTGAAATGTTGGACATAGTCAAGTACACAGCAGACTATTGTTTCTTAGGATGTGAACTATAGAGGAAAGAACCTCAGCTGATTAGTGAAAGTGAAAAGATAGGTTGGCTCAAGCAGAGGAAAGAAGATGGGAGAGATGGTAGCAGACAATGAGCAACTTGGGTGGCCAGGAACTAGTACTCTAGGACACCTATCCAGAACAGGATATAGCATAACATCTTATGGTAGGAGATGAATTGGAGAGGAAGACTGGAAGCAGGGTGTGTGGTTGGGACTTTCTCTGGGGATCAACCCTCCCTACCATCAGCCCCTGAGCTAGACTTGCTCCTGCTTGGGTCTGGCCCAGCCACCTGTCATACATCAAGATCTTCGACGTGGGCACACGCTACATGGTAAATCGAGTGCAGGACCATGTTCAGAGCCGCACAGCCTACTACCTCATGAACATCCACGTCACACCTCGATCCATCTACTTATGCCGGCATGGTGAGAGTGAACTCAACCTCAGAGGCCGCATTGGAGGTGACTCTGGCCTCTCAGCTCGAGGCAAACAGGTAGGGAGGGCACCATAGACCCGGGAGAGGGGGTTGGTTTGGCTAGCCTAGGTGGGGTAGCTGCTGACTGGCTCCTGAGGAAAGATGCTCCACGGTAGGGCAGGAGTAGATTATGGTTATTCTTTCTCTCCATGCAATCAGTCATTCAGTCCTATCACAGCCATTGATTTAGAATTGTCTGGACTTCAAGCCAGCCTGGGTATTCTATTTTGCTTTCTGTTGTTAGGATGGCAGCTGTTTCTACAAATCGAGGACTTTTGTCAGTCTTCCTGGACTGCCCAAATCTGGCTGCTTCTCCAGCCCCATCACAATGAACAACCTTCCCCTACCTTTAGGTCTCCTCATCAGTCTCACCACTCTGTCCCTTTGCTCATGTCCAACTCTTTGGTCTGTCAGCTGCTGACTGTCAAGTACACAGACAGGTGACCTGAGGACCCCAGCCTGAATCCCTCTTCTCCATGACTCAGGGCTGATGTCCCTCACCGAGTTGTGGGAATCATACCGTCACCACTTGTCCTTCTTTACTGCTTCTTCTTGCTTCCCCATTCCCTTCCAAGACCCAGCTCATGTTCCAAGATCTAGTCCTCCAGGAAGTCCTCCCCATCAGATTCTTTTCCCAGGCAGGTCACTGGCCTTTGAGGACATCTCTCTCCATTCTGGTCTGTCACTGACTCAGTTCATGTGTCTTCCCTGTCCCCCAACCAGGCATAGTAACCCATACACTCTGGGTCCTCATTGCACAGAGGGACTCATTTCTAGCATCTGGTCCTCTGCCTGGGTGTGTTAGCACGCGTATTGCTTGAGAGAAGACTGCTTGGGATGGCACATATAGAAACAGACGTGCAGGGAGGGCACTTGTTGTCCTTATTGTCTTTTATTGAACACCTGTGCACAGCCACAGAACCATCAGCTTTCACACTAGAGGCCTCATTTTGACAGACAACAGTGATGAGAACTGAGCATACTGTCATTGTTTATGGATGAGGAAGCTGAGCCACAGAGGAGCAGAGAGCAGCCCCAGGTTACATGATCAATACACAGCAGCAGAGGCAGGACTGGCCTCAGTCACTCTTTTGGAGAGCTGGGAGGTGGACTGCTCCTGATGCCTTGTCCTTGGCACCTTCTGTTTCCTTCACACTGGAAGCTGTCAGTGGAGGTTGCCTCTGATTTGACTCTCACCTCTCCCACTCAGCAGAGTAGAATCAGAGGTTCCTTAGAACATCAGCCTGCCCTGTGGCACTGCTTTTACCGCCGTAGCTGACCTCTTCCCTGCCCACGCAGAGCAGAGTCCAATTGGTCATGTGGTTATGTCCATAGGAGTGCCACCTGCACACAGAAATGTATTCATAGACACTACATGCACAAATGTGCACACGCGCATGTGCGCGCGCGCACATACACACACACGTACGCACACACCAGGCCCAACCTTCACACTCCTCAGCACAGTGCATCAGGCCTGGCTTCAAAGATGTTGAAACTGTGAATATAGCACACACTTAAGCAGCATCTATCAGGTCTGGATGCTCTCCACTAACCTTTAAAGTGATGTTCAGAGACAATACTGAATAAACTAATGCTGCTCACATCTTACTGGCTGGATGTGAAGCCAGAGATGGGCAGGGATGTGCCTAAGAGCACAAAAGGACCTTGTATGGGAGCTACTCCTTATTTGATGGGCACGGACTGCTGACTTTTGTACCTATGATACAAATGTGTGCCTGTGTGCTTTTCTGCAGATATACCTAACACACATAATTTTTTAGTAATAGTAACAGAAGGAGAGTAGATTCCCTGATCCTCTGAGCTCCCATGGCCCTTTGTTGTTCCCTTTTGCACTGCCATTCTTTCTCTCGCTGAGAGTCTGGATCTTGAGTACATTAACACCCCAGCACCCAGCACAGAAATATGTGTCAATGTCCTTTAAATCTGGGCACCGGGTACCCCATTCAAATAATGGGAATGCATGGCAGCTGAGTAATATGTCTCAGATCCCACTCACACTTCTAGACCACATTCTAAGTACTTCAAATCTTAGAACCTTTCTCTAATAGCCTCTAATCTGCTTCGGTAGCTATACAAACCTGGCTGAGAATCTGTACCTGATGACAGGCCATGGTCACAAGAATATTCACACTTAAACCCAAAGGTCAGTGTTTGTGAAACAAGAGGACAACTGGAGATGAACCATGACCAGAACTTGATCATGTGATTTGATTAAACACAAAGATGTTACTAAAGATACCTAGATGTGCACGATGCCACCAGGACGTTCAGTAAGCTAGTAGCAGTGACCACGCACACACAGACAAACACAGAAGCATGCATACTCTTTTCTCCTTTTTATGTCCTTAATCACATGGGAAAGAATATCACTACTTTATTTTTGACACTTTATAGTTGCACTTTTATCAAGTACAATTTACTATTTCAGTACATATTGTGTAGCAGCCTGTTACCTTATATATTTATCATTTACATGTGGTGAGAACATTCGAAATCTAGGTGTTTGGAAATATGCAACATCTATTTTTTTAACTATAGCCACCCTACTGTGCATTAGAACATCAGAACATATCTCTCCTGTCCAACTGAAACTTTGTACCCATTGGTTACCCTCTCTGTATCTGTCCTTTACAAAAGTGTGTCTTTATATAATTTCTGTGGTGCTAAAGATTGAACCCAGCACCTCAACATATGTTAGGCAAGTCTGAGCTCCATTTTTGTATGACTTTAGAACATTTAAATCTCTTTTTTTGTGCTTGTTTATCACTATCTCATCATTCATGAAAAGATTTGAGCTTGTTTTTATGGCTCCTTTAACTCTTTCCTTGCTCATCTTTCTTTTCCCCTCCCTCCCTTTATTTTATACCCTAGTATGCCTATGCCCTGGCCAACTTCATTCAGTCTCAAGGCATGAGCTCCCTGAAGGTGTGGACCAGCCACATGAAGAGGACCATACAGACAGCTGAGGCGCTAGGTGTCCCCTATGAGCAATGGAAGGCCCTGAATGAGATTGATGCGGTGAGACCAAAGGGGTGAATCTCCTGACAGGTTGGGAGTATGAGTTTGGGCTTATCTCTTGAGTTACCTCTGCTCTAGCTCTTATAAGGAACCCAATCAAACTAGTTCATCATGTGGTGGAAAGTATTATATGTCTTGGGGTCTGGTAAAGCCCAGAATTGACAAAGTTGGAACTCCATTCTTATGGAACCCAAAGGCAGATAGCAAGCAGGATATTATGTCAGTGTGACAGAAGGTTCTGTGAGGGGCAATATAAAGGACTATGGTGGATCATAAGATAAAGGTGCTTCTGACCAGATGTGGGAAGAAGATTTAGAAAAGAAGGCTTCCTGGGGAAAGCTATAGATGAGGTAAGGAACAAGGAAAAAATGGATTGAAACATGTTTAGTTCAGGGACAAAGAACAACTCATGTAAAGGCTCAGAGGTGAGAAAAGAAAATGACCTGTTCTAAAAACTAAAAGAAAGAATAACAGAGAGTCTAGGACAGTGATAGTGAGAAAGATGAGTCTGGAAAACAGGCCATATGGTCTTATCATCTGAGACAAGGGTCTGAATGCTCCCTTAACAATAGGAAGCCATTTTATGGCCTAAGTCAAAGAGGAATGTGATTCTCTTTCTTTTTCTTTCTTTTCCTTCTTGCTTTTTTTTTGAGGCAGGATCTCCAAATATAACCCATGCTAGCTTGGAATTCATTATATAGCCCAGGCTGGCTTCAAATTCATGATCCTCCTGCCTCAGCCTCCCATGTGCTGGGATTATAGTTATACGCTATCACACCCAGCTTGATCACATTTTTTAAAGCCTGTGCTTGGGAAATGTCAGAATGTCATTTGTAGTGGTAAAATGTCAAAATGTAGACCAGACAGAAACTGTCTGCATTAATGTGGCAAGAGATATGGGCATGTGGGAGCTGAGCAGTGGCATTGGACGTGGAATAAGGAACAAAGCCATGGGGAATACCGGCACCTATGTGGTGCACATACAGACAAGCAGGCACACATATATGCAGAAATAAAAACTTAAAAAAGAGTTTATATACTGCTTATTTCTGGCCCAGATATGGTGTAAACTTTAATTGAACACCTGATTTTGTCATATTCTGGGGTAGTGCTAGAGGCAGAGATTAATCTTATTGGTTTCTCTCTTGAATGAGTTTTCAGGCTAAACAGGGAAGATAGGGGAATAGAGAAAGAAATATAAAACAGTATGACATTGATTGATGAAACTATAGGTACATAGAATTCAGAGTAAGGAAAGTGGCCCAAATAGGATCCACATAGACAATTGGGCACAGGGGGTTGATAAGGAAAAAGCAAGAGTTTAAAAGGATACCTAAGTTTTTGGATTATTTTCCATAATTAGTAATGATATTAATGTTTAATTCCACTGATTGAATCTTTCATGTGCCTTGTGTATTTAGAACTACTACTTTGCACACATTAACCTCAATATTCAAAGTACCACTCTAAGGTAGCTATAAGTTTCCACCTTTTGTACATAAGGAAAATAAAATTTGGAGAGATTTAACTAATTTGCCTAAAGTCAAAATAAGGAAGCAGAGACCATTTCCACATGCAAGAGGCTCCCAATGTGTCTAAGTGTGGTGGTGCTGCATTAATGAGCAACTTTGGTCCTTGGGTAGTTTAACCAAGAGTAGGCTCATCTTGTTCTGAGGTGTTCTGAATCCTCTCAGAACTGTTCTCTCAGAACTATTCTATTTTTCTTCTATTCTGATCTACTTGTCTCTACCACATAACAAAGGGCTCCTCTCATATTTATTGAACAACATATTAAGCATGGTATGAACAATCTCTGATAACAGTTTTACAAAGGAAGAAGTTATTTTCTGACCCTACTAACTCAGAACAGTCACAAAATCACAGAGAGATGTCATCAGTCTGTGACCCCATACTGCTTACAGCATCTATGGGAGGAGATGTTGTTTTCAGTGTCATTGTTGATTTGTTTGCTTTGTTTTGTTTTTTTGTTGTTTTTAAGTATTTTACTGATTCATTGTGTATTTCATACAATCAATCTTAATCATCTTTATACACCCTTCCTCATTGGCAGCCACGCCACAACCCCCTAACTGGAATACATACATTCTTTCATCAGTTTAAGGTCTATTGTGTCAAGTTAGTGACCCCAAATGTTCCTTAGGATAAGTTTATCAACTTAGGACTAGTCAGACTATCGAGAGTCCCTTGCTTTAAGATTAGCTCATCCTCAGTTGCCAATATTTCTTCAGTAAAGATTGGAGTTTGCTGCCCATTTTGCAAGGTCAATTCTGGATTTTTGTCTGCTTGACTTTTCACAAGTCTTGAGCATGCCAAAACCACTGCTTTAGGTTCATATGAGCAGTGTCCCATGAGGGAACTTCATTAATGAGGGATGAGAGATTCATTAGTGATCTCTTTACCCTTGTTCTATGTTGTGTGAGCCTTAGGTATAGAGGTTACATTGTAGATGTGCTGCTTAGGCATGGGAAATTCACAGTTGTGGTACTCTGTAGTGGTCTCCATCTGGTGCAAAAGAAGCTTCTTTGATGAGTGGTGACTGTGATACTTGATTGTATATATAAGGACACATATTTTGCACTTAGTAAGAAGTTACATTAGCCTAGGGATGTGACAGCCTTAGGGACTTCTCTAAGATCAATGACCCATTCAACCTCGTGTATTTGGCTATGGTTACAATACCACACATGAGTTTCTTCCCATTGAGTGGACTTTAAGGCCAATTAGGTAGCCGTTCATTGCCCCCAAGATAAAAGGGCCACTACTACACCAGTGTCATATGCTATGCCAGTCATTGATGTAGTTATTTGGTAATGAATCTGGTATTGGGCCATCGATTGATATTCTCCCTTAGCTGCTTGCATAGTGCTCTCCAGAGCTGTGAGAGCTAGCCTTCAGGGGAAGTGGCTTCCAGGTTAGTTCCAGCTCCATTGCTCCAAATCCGTTCTTTGAAGCATGTCTTGTTTTCAGCACAGGGTCTTTCTTTGAAGTTTTGGGAGGCACTCAAGGGCTGTGGTAATAGCTTGTGTAATTTTAGAAGTCTCTTGGACCACTCTGGCCAACAACTCAAAACTAGGTTTCTCCTGTCTGTCACTGTTTCTTCCTAATTAGCCTTCAAATATGCACATGGACTCATATAGAGATATTGTATGTGGAATTTGTCATTGTATGGTTAGTCTAATATGATTACCTGTGGTATTTTACCCTAGCTAGACATTATTTATCTCTCTCCTCTCTCCCTCTCCCCCCCTCTATTTCTTTATTTTTCTCTCTCTCTCCCCTTGTCTAACCCTCCCTCCATGCCATCCCCATTTAAAGTGTCCCTATTTTCCCCTTGGTAATACCAGTCTCCTATGGCCCCACCTCTCTTCAGTTCTTTCTTTCCCTTTATCCCCATAGTTATTTATATTACCCTCCCTCCCTTCTCCCATTTAAATACCCCCATTTTATCTGTTTCTCCCTTAGTAACAATCTGTCTCCTACTATTCTTCTCTTTCAGGTTCTTGCTTTCCCTTTACATTCCTGGTTCCTTTCCATTTTCCTGATTCCTGCAGTTATATCAGGATATAAACTAGTATATAAGGATTTGGTTCTAAGATCCAAAGATGAGGGAGAACATACGTCATTTGTTTTTCTGAGTCTGTGTTACTTCACTTAGCATAACAGTTTCTAGTTCCATCCATTGTATCTGCAGATTTCGTCTTTCTTTACCACTGAGTAGAACTCCATTGTGTAAGTGTACTACATTTTCAATATCAAATCAATGATCCATCAACATCAGTTTAGGGACACTTAGGTTGCTTCATTCCTTAGCTATTGTGAAAAGAGCAGCAACAAACATGGATGTACAAGTATCTCTGCAATAGGATGAGTCCTTTGAGTATATGCCAAGGAGTGGTATAACTGGGTCAAATGATAGATTCATTTTTAATTTTTTAGGAGTTCTCCACAGTGCTTTCCATAGGGGTTGCACAAGTTTACAATCATACCAGCAGTGAATGAGCATTCCTCTTTCCCCACATGCTCTCAAGCATTTGGTATCACTTGTTCTCTTGATCTTAGCCAGTCTGAGTGGAGTAAGATAAAATCTTAAAGTGGTTTTAATTTGCATTTCCCAAATTATTAATGATGTTGAACACTTTTTAGATGTTTCTCAGCCATCTTTATGTCTTCTTTTGAGACCTCTCTGTTTGGATCCTTAGCCCATCTTTTAATTTGGTCTCTTGTTTTTTTTATTCTTTGCTTGCTGAGTTCTTTATATATTCTACATGTTAAATTTCTGGCAGCTGTGTTGCTTGTGAAGATTTTCTCCCATTCTGTGGGTTTTCTCTTCACTTCCTTGGTTGTTTCTTTTTCTGTACAGATTCTTTTTAGTTTAATAAGGCCCAACTTGTTGATTATTGACCTTAATTCCTGAGCAACTGATGTCTGATTTAGAAAGTCCTTTCCTAAATCTATATCTTGTCGGTTACTGCCAATATTTTCTTCTAACAGTTTTGGAGTTTCAGGTTTCACAGTGAGGTCTTTGATCCACTTGGAGTTGACTTTTGTGTAAGGTGAAAGATAAGGGTCTAGTTTCATTCTTCCACAGGTAGTGATCCAATTTTGCCAACACCATTTGCTAAAGATGCTGTCTTTTCTCTAGTGAGTGTTCTTGGCCCCTTTGTCAAATATCAGGTGGCTGAAATTGAATGTACTCATGTTTGAGTCTTCAATTGTATTCTATTGGTCTACAGGTCTGTTTTTGTGCCAATAACATGCTGTTTGTTTTACTACACTTTAATATAGGTTGAAATCTGGTATTGTAATCCCCCCCTGCATTGTTCTTTGTTTTCAGGGTTGCTTTGGCTATCTGGGTCTTTGTGCTTCCATATGAATTTTAGGATTCTTTTTCTAATTCCATGAAAAATGTCATGGAGATTTTGACTGGGATTGTATTGAATCTATATATTGCTTTTGATAGCATGGCCATTTTCTAAATATTAATTCTTCCAATCCATGAGAGTGGGATGTCCTTCCATCTTCTGGTGTCCTCATAAACCTCTTTCTTAAAGATCTAAAATTTCATTGTAGAGATCTTTAATGTCTTTGGTCTGATTGAATGTTCACTTCCTTCTTCATTTCACCCTGAGTTTTTTTCCAATATTCTTATCTCTTTTGTGAATTCAGTCAGAAGTTTATCCCTCTCTTCTTTTAGTTCTTTGATTTGTTTGTTTGTGTGTTGTTTAAATTGGATGAATTTTTTATCGTGTTTATGATTGTTTTTTTAAACTCTCTATACTGGTTTATCTCTATGGGATTCTCGCTATGGAACTCTTCTATAGGCCTAGTGATGTTTGGTGGGGACATATTATTTGGGTTTGTCATATTATTATTTTGCTGTTATGATCTTGGCATGTGGATTTCTTTTATTGTTTGTGATTCTGACTCAAGCCTTCCTTTTTTGAAGTCTGATTCTGTTTTACAAACTTCATGTGACTTGATTGTTTTCTTATTGAGTATGAAAAACTGGTTAAGGCTTCAGGTTCTCTCTTTTGATTTTATATTGAAGGTACGAGATGGCTCTAGCCCAGCTTCTCTGGAGTTCCCTCAGAGCCACAGGTCAGGGGAGATCAGATGTTCTTAGGTTGTCTCTTAAGGTCTGGACCCCTCTAGCCATCCAGTGTAGCACGATTTGGGAAGATTACTAGGCAGAGACTGAATTCAGGTTTTCTCAGGCAGTCTGCAATGGTCTGGACCCCTGCTAAGGGGCACAGCAGCCTAACCCTGCAGCAGTGGGAGGTGCTGCAGATGCTCTCAATGTAGGGGATTTGAAGAGCTCATAGCCAGGCAGAGCTAAGAGGGTATTGCAGAGATCTGGGAGGCTAAGAGTAAAAGTGTGCCTGTGTCCAAGGCTAGAAGAACAGAATGTGGGGTGAGGGAGTTTGGAGTTGCTGCGTAGGTAGGGGAGTGGAGACACAGTAGGCAGGATCAGATTTATCAGGGAAGAAGGCTGGTCTCCGGAATCAAAGGAAAGTTGAGGCTGGAGACTGCCAGAGTAGAAGACTGGTCTTGGGAATGCAAAGGCGAGTTGGATTGGGGACAGCCTGTGAAGGCTCTAACAAACTAGACTGAACAATTGAACTGATCCCAGTACAGGCGATCAGGTTGGGTCACAGTTAACGGATCTGTACTAAGAGGGTAGTCCAGAGTTTAAGAGTAAAAGCAGGCCTGTGCCAGAGGTTAGAAGGAGGACAGGATGTGAAGCTGGGTAGAACTGAATTGCTCAGGTGGTAGGGGAGTGGAGAAGCAGTGGGCCATATCAAACTTACCAGGAAAGAAAGCTGGTTACAGTAATCCAAGGCAGGTTGAGGGAGCCGGCAACTGCTGTAGATGGCTGGTCTAGGGCAGGCAGAGTCAAGTTGAGGATGGGCACAGCCTGTGAAGGCTCTAACAAATTAGACTGAAAAACTGAGCTGCTCTGAGTACAGGGGATCAGAACACCATGGCTGGGTCTGGACTAAGAGGGTAGTCTGTGCTAAATGCAAAAGTGGGCCTGTGCCCAAGGCTAGAAAGAGAAGGATGTTGGGGCCTCATTGTTGATTTTAATGTCATCCTCACATCTCAGGCACATATATGTTGTTCTGAGTTAGGGGCTTAACCAAGTAACAAATAGGGAACAGGGTATAAAATTGAAACTATGTATTCAGCTTAGCTTGTAAGTGTTATTTCAGGATCCCAAATCATTGTAGAACTGATTACATTGTTTCTTTTAGAAAGAATATGTTGTTCTGAATGTTCTCAAAACCTGATTAACTTGGTTTACAGGGATATGTGAAATTTCAATTTGTAAGGGCTTTTCCACACCTCAGGAGAGAAGGTTGAAGTCAATCTAGAAGGATCTTTGTACCCAGTAAAGTATACTTTTCTCCATGGGTAATGTCCATTCAAAAAGTCTGACATTGCAGAGCTGTGTGTGGGTTGTAGCAAGTGTTCAGTTCCTTGTCCCTGAAGGAAGCTTGGTAGATGGTCTGGAAAGATAACCACCAGAGGCTGGAGGTCCCATCCCCCACAGGAGGGTTTAATCGGAACTCACACACTTAGAAGGAACTATTTGAAACTCAGCATCACTTCTCATCACCATCGGCAGCATCCTCACCTGTGAGGATTTCTCAGCCGGCCTAGAAACTCTCAGAATGTATCTCTCCATACCCACTCTGAAATAATTAAGAATTTACTCATTTTTTGCATTTTGAAATGTTTGTGGATATATTTTCTCTATTTCTCAGAGGTTCTAAAATTGAGGACAGGGCAAGAAATTCAGGAAGGTTGTACAATGGGAAAGCACCACTGTATTATATACTCGCATACAATCCTAGACACTGCCGCAAGTATGCTTACAGGTACATAGACACTTCACAGACACAGGGACTCTCTTCTACCAATCATGCCTGCACCATATATGCACACACATCTATAAATAAGTGTAGGCCCATGTACCATATGTATACATGCACCTCATATGGACGCAGGTGAGCATATTATTGACATATATACAGCATCAAGCATAATCCTGCAAGTTCAAAGACATCATACATAGGCACACAGATACACATGTACAGCAGAAACGTTATGGGACACACACATTCATGAATACATATACCACCCACACACTGAGACACACATGAGGACATATACCACAGAGTCACTCACATGGTCATATTCGCAGATGCTTAGGCACCCTATTCATATATACTGAGAATACAAACACACTACATATGCAGAAAGAGACATAAATATACACACAGACATAAGGCATAAGTCTTTCAACATACCTCAAGCACACATAATAAGCATGCTGCCTACATACTTGCAAACACAGTAACAAATGTCAAAATATATATAACAATACATAGTTGTAATAGATAATGTACACTTCTAGAACTACTGTAACAATCATAGGAAAACATCATATATCAGCCTGAACATACTCATCCATATACACTTGTGATGTAAGTGTACAGCTACACACCTCACCCACAGGCAACAGGTACAACTCCAGAGCTCATTCACAGAAGCCCAGGTGTTTCATTGTTCCATAATTATTGACCTCAGAACTGGAAAAATCTATGTGGATTTCTCCGGGTGAATTTTTTTGTTCCCAAATATTTTTTGTAGGGTGTCTGTGAGGAGATGACCTATGAAGAAATCCAGGAACACTATCCTGAAGAATTTGCACTACGGGATCAAGACAAATATCGTTACCGCTATCCCAAGGGAGAGGTAAACTTTGGAGGGGTGGCCTAACTTATAGAACTCTTTGCTAGTATCCTCATTCCAACTGCCTGGATTCCAGAGTTTCCTAAACAGCTTTAGAAACAAAGCAAAATATGTTTTCAATAGCTGCCATCCGTCGAGGCACATGATCATCCAGGCTTTGACTGTCACTGATTCTTGGCGGCAGGCAAGCTACTCCTCTTTTTACAAAGTTACATATTTGCCTGCTTATATGTACTATACTCAGGAAAACACACTTTATCCAATACCTTGTCTTTGTTATCCTCTCACTGGAGATACTTGAGATACTTAAACATATGCTTAATTCTATGGCATTTTGTTGCCAAGTTGGGTCTTTCAGCATTTGGCATCATCCTAAGGGACAAAAGGTACTAGTTTAAGCAACTTCTTTGCTATCATATGAACCAAACCATAATTTTCCTATTTCTGTGTATGACGAATGCTTACTGCTTTCAATGCAGCCTCTACTTGACCAGTTCTACATTTTAATACATTTATTAGTCATTTTTCACTACTGACCCAAACTCCTATGAACAGTTATCAGAAAAGCTGGACATCTGGCAAGATAAAACTGTAGATATTATGTTTACTCATGAATCACTTTCATATTTGTATTTTCATCCTCAGAAATGACCTTATAAAGGTAATGTTAATTTGTTTTCAATTTCCTTTATATATTTTGAGGTGATATTATTAGAGGCATACAAAGTTAAACCAATGTTATATCTTCTCTGTCAATTACATATTTAGTATTATAGAGTGACCAGCCCTCTTGTCTCCTACTAATGCTATCTACCCAAAAATATATTTCATCTAAGGCTAATACAGTTCTACAAGCTTTTTCTGATAAGCATTTGCCTGGTTTATTCATCTACTTTCAACTTCTATATATATTTCCATTTTGTCCCTTGTAAGCAGTTTATAATTGGGTTTTTGCTGTTTTAATGAAGAATGAAATATATGTCTTTTGAATGCTAAGCTTGGAATAAGTATTTTATTGTTATTACTGACTTTTAAAAGTTTATTTCTATTGTACTGAACTTTCTATGCTTACTTTGTTTTTCTCCTTCTTTCCTTAGGATTGAGATTTTACATCAAATATATATTCTAATCTGTTTCCATTCTTTTGGAGGTTACCCTTAACACTAAAAAGTTTATCATTGTTCTTTCTAATTTTGAGGATATCATACTATAGGAGTATAAGGTCGAAATATTTTACTTTTAAATAACTCAGAATAATTTGCTATGTATACAACCAACGTGAATATATATGATTGTCAAAATCTAAAATCAATGTCTCTGCAATCCCTCTAAATCCCTAAACAGTATAAGAACTTTAAACTTTTGTCACTCCCTCTCCTCACTCACGTTCTTTCATATGTTTTCATACAGTCTTAGTCTTGATTCCTAAATGAACCATTACTGTTATCATTGTTGTTATTGTTGCTTTTATAAGTCACTTAACTTTTGATGATTTGGTCATTTGATACGTTGATCATTCATGCTCCTTATAACACAAGTCTGACTCCTGGATTCATTTTCCATCTTACTGTGAAAGTTTCTCTACAGAGAATCTGTTGATAGTATTTTCACCCTCCATATATCTAAACTTATTTTGGGGGCATGTCCTCAATCCTAGATGATAGTTGGCTGCATATAAAACTCTCAGTTGGCTGTTGCATTCTTAGCTCTTTGAAGGTATTTCTCCTATTGTCTTAGGATTTTTAGTCTAGTTAAGAATAGCTGTTGTGTGTTTGCTCTCTGGCTACTTGGAAAGTTTTTGTATCCCTGTTGCCTTTAAGCTTCACACTTATACGTCTAGATATGAGTTTATTCTGCTTCCCTTACTCCTCCCTCTCCTCTCCATTTCTGTCTGCCACCTCTCTTTTCCTCCTTCTCCATTCCTCTCTCCTCCCTTCAACTCCTCTCTACCTCTGCTCTCCCTTCTCTCTTTCTTTCTGTTACTGGGACTCAAAGCCAAGGTTTCCTGCATGTGATCCACACCCTCAGCCTTTATTTATAAATTTTTACAGGAAGCTTTTCCCAGATTTCCCATCATAATCAAAGACAAACAGATACATTTTCTTATTATTTCCCTTTTCTTGAAAATGGATATTTTTTTCTAGTTTGAACTTTTATGGAGCATTACAAGCATTACTTGTAACGATTTGCCTTCTGAGAGTCTCAGATTTATGCTGAGTTCCAGCTTCTAACTTATCTCCCATTTATATAAGGTTTTGAAAACTAAAGCTTTTTGGTTACCATGATTGCCAAATGCCCCAGGATAGCTATGGCTACCTTGTCCACTTATTTTTTTTCCAAACTTTCAATTTTGGAGTACTACAGTCAGAGTTTTCCTTATTCTTTTGAAACATCAGCTTTGCAGTTGAGTAGCTATTTCATAATGAGGAGGTATATTGTTGTTTTTTTATCCCACATTTATTACTTTGTCCATTTAACAGATGAGAAAGTAAGACCCTGAGAAACAAATGATTTACCTAGAAATATTGTAGATCAACAAGTCAACTGGCTCCTGAACCAAGTTTTCCTGATTCCTGGGCTAAGGTTCCTCTCTAGGTAAATACACTTCATCCTTCTTCCTTACCAAATATTTCTCTTTCTTTTAGTCTTACGAGGATCTGGTTCAGCGTCTTGAGCCAGTTATAATGGAACTAGAACGACAGGAAAATGTATTGGTGATCTGTCACCAGGCTGTCATGCGGTGCCTCTTGGCCTACTTCCTGGATAAAAGTTCAGGTAACATCCTCCTCTTTGCTCCCAATGTGGAAGGGTAGAGGGAATTTGAAACACTGGTGCCAGCAACTGGTAGTTTATACTGCAGCTGTTAAAAGCACAGTATCTAAAACTAAGATATCTAGGTTCAGACTCTTGGTTACATGCCAACTTTTGAGAAGTACTGTAACCCTTCTAAGCCTTGGTTTCCTTAGCTATAAAATGGAGAGAATTAATGGTGCACTTGAAATAAGCATGAAAAGAGTTTAGAACACATGATACGTCATCTCTGGTGTCATTATTATTATGAGCTAATATTGAAAGCCAACATAAACATTCTCCCACAGCTTCAAGTACGGAGCCAGTTATGTCTGAAACACACTGCCCTCAGCTGATAGTGGGACCATTTGTGGCCTCATGATTCCAATGATAGGTTTCTATCTTTGCTGTAGGGTTAATTTATCCAAGATAGCAATGTTTAAATTTTAATTTTTCAAGTGGTAATTTACCTTTAAAAATATCTAGACACAGTATTTATGAGAGTATCTATAAATAGACTACATGTACTGAACTGCCTACTAAGGCAGGTGGCCTTGCTAGAAACTACTGTATTGCCTTCAATACAGTAGCATTGGCAATTGCAGGATATTTTTAAAGTGTTTGTGGACAATGCTAAATGATATTTAATGCCTATAGTGTTCTGAACTCTTGGATCTTTTCTATTATGCTAATTTCAAAATAAAGAACATATAAAATATGGAACAATCCAGACTGGAGCCCAGGGAACTTGAGAACTTGACATTGTATAGTCAGTCATGTTCTTTACCTCATCTTCAATTTCCTCACCTGAAATAGGTGATGGAAGTGTGATTGGGGGGGGGGTCTTTTCAGTCCAAGAATTCTGATATGTTCACATTTTTACTTCTCAGGGCTACTTTTTTAGATTGTGAGGCAGGAAATATCATTTCCACTGCTCAGATTTAAAAAAAAAGGCTCAGAAAAGGGAAGTGACTTGCCCAACATCATGGGAATGATAGGGATAGGAGTTAATCCAAGGTGCATTACAGAGGCCTCCACTCTCAAATATACATGCAAGCAGGGTGTAGTTATCACCTTACGTCTCCACATCTTGCCCTTTTCCACACACAGACTATCTTAACTCCTCACAAGTGTCCTGAGAACCAGGTTGGGCAGGGCTAGACAAATGGTTTTATTCCCATTACTTGGGAAAATGATGGAAGGAAGCTCAGAGAGATAATATGATTAAGGCTAGGTCTCCATAGGGCTAGGGCACCTTCAGAGTTCTCTGTAAGATGGGGACACTGAGGGCCAGAGAGAGAAGAGGTTGGGCCAAGGTCACTAGTTAAGTGAGAGGCAGAGTGGAGTCAGAGACCTCAGATAAGTTACTTCTCTTCTCTGAGTCTGTTTCCTTATGTGGGCAGTGAGAGCAAACAAGGCCCAGAGCGTCAGTGAGGGTAGTGTGGTCCTACACAAAAAGTTGACCAGAGCATGATTATGATCATTATGACAATGAGGATAAACAGGATGGATTCTAAGGAAATTACCCATCCTGATGTGTCAGGAGGTTGGGAGGGTGATGGTAGGCCTTGAAAGCCTACAATGAACCTAAGGGACAAGAAACCATGACAAGTGGTGTTCTAGCTAAATGAAAGGAGGTCAGGATAAGTATTGCAGCCTGGATAGTGGGAAGATGAATCTCTGGATAAAGTGCCCAGCAAGTAGGTATGGAACCCCCAGTACATTGTGAGCTCCTTTATAAGCAGCAGCAACAGACTGCAAGAGCAGAGAAGGCATCTTGTCCTCAGAGCATCCTAGGTTAGAGTCCCTGTATAGCCACTTCCTGGCCATTTGAGTTCAGACCAGCACCTTTCCACTTCAAGTTCTAGTTTCCTTATCTATGGAATCAGCCAGATCATTCATTCCCTTCTTTCTGTCTGCCTAACAAGCAGAATTGGCCCAGACAGGAAATTATACACAAATTTCAGAACAACTTTCGACATAATCATCAATAGCAAGAAACTAGTGAATCAATTAATGCTTGTCCATGAACAAGCTGTAGGACAGACAGACAGACAGACAAACACATACACACACACACAGAAAGAGAGACAGAGACAGAGACAGGGAGACAGAGAGAGACTGGTCTAGTCTGAGGAGAAGACTGTAAGAGTGGTCTAGTGCCACATGTACCTCTGTCATGGAATTGGCACGAAAGAGAGTCTCAGAAAACACTTGGCAATAGGAATTGTGGACCCTTGTCAGGGTGGGATTGTAGTGGAGAAGTCTATGGAAGATCTGGACTGGGCAGGAGGGAGGCTTGCCTTCATCTTCTGTTGACTCTGAGAGTGAGGAGTTGAGGCCTTCAAGTGGGCTGTGTGGCTCTCCCATGTGACTCAGTCTGTCCATGTTTCCCAAGGCTATTTTGTCTCTGTTCCCAGGCATCCTGGTTGCTCTCTTTTGCCCTGTCAGCCTTGTTCCCCTCACTGTCCCCTGTAAAATACTCAGTGTGAGCTTCTGCTGGGCCACAACCAGGAAGCGAAAGCAGAAGTAGGAGCACCCAGTAGTCTGGTTGTGGGCCCAGCACCAAATCTCTCAGGACTTCTTTCTCCTCTTTTTCAGATGAACTGCCCTATCTCAAGTGTCCTCTGCACACAGTGCTCAAACTCACACCTGTGGCTTATGGTGAGTACTCCCAACTCTCATCTAAGGAAAGGCATACAGAGAACAGGAGCATGCCCCCAGTGCCTGCCATTTGCTCTAGAATGCTGGGGGACATTCCCTGGGTGGGTGGTAGGATGTCCTGGTGGAGATGGGGCAAGTACTAGTAGGGTAGTAGTTAAAAAATGGGATAGCCTCTAAATCTGGGGCCTGGTTTTAACTTTCTGTCTCTGTCTGAATAATGAATACAGAATGTTGAGCTATGTTGGGCCAGGGGTCCCAACAGGAACCACAGGAAAATTATAGGTTGGGGCCATATTGAAGAAAAAGAAAGAACATTCTGGCAGTTCAGCCTCTATCATGGCACTAGTTATCTATGAAAGGATAAGCTGGTAAAGGATAGAATCAAATTCAGTCTGGAGTGTTAACAGGCTAGGATGGCAGACTGTGATAGGACACAGTCCACAGGAATGGAGCTAAGGGGGTTACCAGTAAGCACTGGGGCTCGTCTGCCAGCCCCAGGCCCCAGTGACACACTCTCCTCCTCCTTCAGGCTCCCTAGAACTTCCTGCTACCTCCAGCCTCTAGTGTTTGAATAATCACACTGCATTCTGAATAATCCTTACCTGGGTGTGAGTACCCAGGACAGGGCCCAGGACTCTTCCATCTAGCATGGTTTGGAGGATCCACAGCACTCTACCAATCTTACATCACTGTCTCGTGGGTCACAGTAGCTGGGGGAGGCCACAGAGATCATCTCTCACTTCCCCACGTGCAAATGAGCAACGGAAGCTGAACAGAGACAGTTAATGGCAGAGCTGGAAGGATGACAGTGACTGCTGGGCTCTTAGGCCTGGAGTCTTCTTCCCCACCCATCCTACAGCTCATCTGAATCCCCTTCTCTTCAGGGCAGATGTAATCTAGAGTGTGGACCTGGGGTGTGGTCAGTGATAGGAGACAGGAATGACACCTCAGGGAAGATAACCTGAGGGTTTATGGACATGGGCTGTTCTTTTCTGAGGCTGCAAAGTGGAGTCCATCTTCCTGAATGTAGAGGCTGTGAATACACACCGGGACAAGCCTGAGGTAGGTGGGGGGGCTCTGAACCTAAGCTGGCTGTTATGGCACATGAAAGCACCCTCCCACAAGGACAGGCTGTTCCCAGCCCCACAGATTGCAGGTGTTTCACATCAGCCAGTGCTCAGAAATGCCAAGAACCATGGCCCAAGCCTGGGGCACCACTGACTCAGAGCTGTGACAATCTCTGCCAGACAGGCCTCGGGCTGATTCCTCAAGTATGCCCAAGAAGAGGGACCCAGACTCGGCTGAAAGAGGGCAGCCTGGCATAGGACATGAAGTGAGTCTGGGACTGGGGCCCTACACTTCCTGCTAACCCTAGGCTCTCTTCTCAGAATGTGGACATCACCCGTGAACCTGAAGAAGCCCTGGACACTGTCCCTGCCCATTATTAGCCCTTTCCAAGTGGTCAGATTGCCTGTTTTCATTGCTTTCCACTTATAAGAACTGCTACCCTTGCTCTTCTCCCAAGAGCAGGCTCTGGCCTTCACCAGAGAGCCTTATCTTCAGTCAAGAAGCCCATAGTAGCTGCCAATCAGTTCCTAGCCACAACTAGTTGTGGATGAAGCTCTTAAAATTACTATTCTCTGATCAATAAAGACATTTCCTCCTGCCTGTAGGACAGGAGGCCATGATAAGGCTTCTTTCCTTGCTCTCAAGACCTTGATCCTGACCCAGCTTCAATGCTGTTGGGGTACAATGGGTGAAAACTTTTGGGAGGTTAGTTCTGGGGTACCCTTAAAGATGGAGAAGATAGGTCCTTGTGAATGACTGTGAGCCTTGATCTTTGGGGGTCAAGGTGCATGTGGACAGGGTGACTTCTATTATCCTCAGAGAAGAATCTGGTACTTGGATCAAGTGCCCTGCTCTCCTCCAATTCTTGCTACTACCATCCTGGGTAATTTCATTGTCCGTGTGAATTATGCGTCCAATGTACCTCCTCCCCCAAGGCTGACTCCCTTTTCATTCTTATCATCAGGGACTCCCACTCATTCAAGATTCCCTACAATTGTATCATCCATAGGATCTATAGCATCAGACCTCTGCACCATAGGCATCCGTGTGGCATTTCTTAAACGAACAATATTTGTATGTCAGTAGTGTAGTCCTTCTGAGTCCTCCATCGACTTCTAGTTCATTAGTTTCTCAGTATTCTTCCATCCCTAAGCAGCCTGGACCCTATGGTCTACCTCTCCAGCCACTGTCCATGCACTGTCTGTTATCACAAGTATCAGTGATCTTGTGATAAACACACAAGCCTGTTGCCTTTGTTACCTTGTCCTTTCATCACAGCCATCCAGCAAGATCTAAATCTTGAATCATCCACATTTTTTTCACTGAGATATAGTAGAGTTGCTGACCACTGCTTGAAGCAGAACTATATATCCCCTTCTATACACTGAAATCTTGTTCAAAGTCAGGGTCACCCTGTATTTTCTGGCACCCTACTGCCTTCCACCTTCTCATCCTGGTTTTTTACTCTTCCATATTTATTATCCTACTCATCTATTGGCTTTGGCCCAACGCTCTACTTATATTTCTTTCCTATCCCCAGAATGCCCCTCTTACTCCTATGTCCACTCCTAGTTCCCTCTTCTTTTATTCTTACATTCCCTCCTTCATTCTTACACATGACTCAAAATGAATGTGAATTTACTATCCACAGCTCTTTTTCTTTGTTTTCTGCCTCAGGGTTTCCCCTTCCACAAACTATTATCCCTTGGCTTGTTATGTTTTCCCAGACCTCTTTGACCCTAAGAAATACCTGCCTGGAGTCCCAAATTCCCCAAGAGCTATGTTGAACTCTAGCTGTTCTACCCATATTAAAACATGGAATAAACTCCAATTCATTTGGCAAATTTAATGTAACTCTGATACCAAAATAGGACAACACACGAGAAGCAAACAACAAAGCAGGAACAGCAGGGGTTTTCAATGTGTCACTCTCAGCTGATGGGTAGTAGCTGCTTGGGCTGCTGTGTGAACAAAGATTCCAAAGTTACACCTTGGCTCCACGGGAAATACTGCTGCATCTGTAAACACGAGGAATAAACCTAGGGGAAACCCAAAAAACCAGAAACGCACATTAGCACCAAGTTTGTTTTCTCGTTCTTACTTGTTTTCATCTTCTTATGTAGCTTTCCTATCTTAGGGTCTCTCCTAATATCTCCCAGTTACTATACTTGCCCCCATGGACCCTGGCTATGAGAATATTGCAATTACCTGAAACTTCACTAGCCGTAGGAGAAGCCACAGGCACCAAGGCTAGTGGCTCCACCACCAAAGCCGGCACTGGTGCTTGGTCCACCGCCGAATCCAGCACTGGTATTCAGTCCACTACCAAAGCCAGCACTGCTGCTCAGTCCACCACCGAAGCCAGTACTGGTATTCAGTCCACCACCGAAGCCAGCTCCAGTGCTTGGTCCGCCGAAGCCAGTTCCAGCACTTGGTCCGCCAAAGCCAGTTCCTGTACTTGGTCCACCACCAAAGCCACCAGTGCTTGGTCCACTGCAGAAGCCAGCACCAGTGCTTGGTCCACCACTAAAGCCAGCAATAGAACTGGGTCCACTACTGAAGCTGGAGCTGGCGCTGGGTTCACCAGTAAAGCCAGTGCTGGTGTCGGAATCACTGCCAAAGCCAATGATGGTATTCAGTCCTCTGTCGAAGCTGGCATTAGGCCCACTGCCAAAGCCGTCGCTGGTGCTGAGGCTTACACTAAAGCCTGCACCAGTGCCAAGTGTGCTGCCAAAGCCAGTATTGGTACTCAGTCCACCAGCAAAGCCATCACTAGCGACCAGTCCACCACCAAAGCCAGCATTACTGCCCAGTCCATCACCAAAACCAGCACTAGTGCCCAGTCCACCACTGAAGTCAGTGCTGGTGCTTAGTCTGCCACC
Source organism: Eospalax fontanierii (assembly GCA_035773235.1). Taxonomy (NCBI): domain Eukaryota; kingdom Metazoa; phylum Chordata; class Mammalia; order Rodentia; family Spalacidae; genus Eospalax; species Eospalax fontanierii. The sequence goes on from CM069525.1 coordinate 51,384,369, forward strand.
AAAGCCAGCACTGGTACCCAGTCCTCCACTAAAGTCAGCACTAGGGCTTAGTCCACCAAAATCAGTGCTGGTGCCCAGTCCACCACCAAAGCCAGCACTGGTGCCTAGGCCACCTTCAAAGCCAGTGCTGGAGCCTAAGCTGCCACCAAAACCAGTGCTGGTACCTAGGCTGCCACCAAAGCTAGTACTGGTGCCCAGTCCACTTCCAAAGCCAGTACTGGTACTTAACCCATTGCCAAAACTGAAGCCAGCAGTGGTGCTATGCCCCTCACTGTAACTGGCACTGGTTCCACCACTGAAGCAGGAGTTGGTGCTGGAAGAACCTCCAAAGCATAGGTTGGTGTTAGATACACTGCCAAAACAGAGGCTGGTGCTGGGTGCTCCACCAAAACAGAGGCTGGTGTTGTGAGAACCACCAAAGCTGACACTGGTAGTGGGAGCACTGCCAAAGCTAATGCTGTTGCTGGGAGTACTATCAAAGTCACTGGTACTGAGCGCCCCACCAAAGCCAACACCAGTACTGAATGCACCACCAAAGTCAGGGTTGGTGCTGAGTGTGCCACCATAGCCAGCACTGGTGCTGACAGCACTTCCAAAGCCTGCACCTCCATTGAGTGTGCCACTAAACCCGGCACTGGTGCTGATGGCACCACCAAATCCGGCACTGCTGTTGAGTGCACCGCCGCCAAAGCTGGCACTGGTGCTGACAGCACCGCCAAAGTCGGCATTGCTACCGAGGGCACCGCCAAAGCTGGCGCTGGTGCTGATAGCACTGCCAAAGCCAGCGCTGCTGTTAAGTGCGCCACCAAAGCTGGCGCTGGTGTTAACGGCACCACCAAAACCAGTGCTACTGTTGAATGCACCATCAAAACTGGCACTGGTGCTGATGGCACCTCCGAAGCCAGCACTGTTGCTGAGTGTGCTGCCAAAGCCAGCACTACTGTTGAGTGCACTGCCAAAGCTGACACTGGTGCCAGAAGAGCCACCAAAGCTGACGCTAGTGCTCAGTGTGCCACCAAAGTCAGAGCTGGTACTGGAAGCACCAAAGGAGACACTGGTGCTGAGCGTACCACCAAAACCAGTGTTGGTGCTAGGAGAACCACCAAAGCAGATACTCGTGCTGAGTGTGCCTCCAAAGTTGGCACCGGAGCAGGGAGAACTACCAAAGCAGACACTGGTGCTAAGTGTGCCTCCAAAGCCAGTGGTGGTGCTAAGTGCACCACTGAAGACAGTGCTTGTGGTAGGTGCACTGCCGAAGCTGGTGCTGGTGCTGAGTGTACCATTAAAGGTAGCCGTGGTGCTGCTGAGTGTGTCTCCATAGCCACAACTGGTTCCACCATTGAAACTGGCGCTGGTACAGGGTGCGCCACCAAAATTAATACTGGCTCCACCACTGAAACTTGTACTGGTGGTGGGTGTACCACCAAAGCTAATGCTGGATCCATCACTGAAGCTACTGCTAATGCTGGGTGCACCACCAAAGCTAATGCTGGCTGTGCTGCTGAAACTAGTGCTAGTGCTCGGTGCGCTGCCAAAGCTAATGCTGGCTGTGTTGCAGAAGGTGGCACTAGTACTGGGTGTGCCACCAAAGGTAATGCTGGCTCCACCGCTAAAACTAGTGCTAGTGTTGGGTGTGTCACCAAAACTAATGCTTGCTGCACTAGTGAAGCTAGCAGAGGTATTGGGTGCACTACCAAAAGTAATGCCAGCTCTGCCACCGAAGTCACCACTGCGGCTGGGTACACCACCAAAGCTAATACTAGCACCATCACTGAAGCTACCTCTGGTACCAGCTCCTTGGGTGAAGTCGAGATTGGTGTTGGTATCTGCATTTTCTTGGGCTCTGGCCTCAATATCAAAAGAAAATCTGCTCCAGGCTTGAGCATCATCACCTAACTCTTCCCTTGTTAGGCAGTCAATATCCATGTCATCCCAATTCCAGGGCCCAGCCACAGCTTCCTCTCCAATCCCCATTTGGGCTCTTGCCTCAGCCCTGGCCTCAGCCTCAGCCACAGCCACAGCCGCAGCTTGGACTTCCATCTCTACTGCCTCCCGGTACTGAGCAGCCCACTCCTTAGGGTCTTTCTTCTGTACCTAAAATTGAAATTATAATTACTGTAAGAAAAATAGCCCTCATAATCATGTGTGAAGCACCTATTATAGGATCAGCACAAAACTAATAGCAGGAAGTAAAATAAGATTCTTACTTATTAGAGTTCTAATGTATCAGTCTTGAAACCAAACATCAACTCTGATAACTTAGGTACCTGAGTTTTGTCCTTGAACAAGTTGCATAATCTTACTGACCCCAAAAGTCTCCACTTGTAACATGGAGAAAGTGTGTTGTGGACTGAGTGTATTTCCCTCCCAATTTTTATACTGAATGCCAAGTCCCCAATGTGACTGTATTTGTAAATGCGGCCTTTTATGGGAATAACGTAAATTAAATATGGGCATATGGGTAAGACCCCAATCCAATAGGATTAGTGTCTTTATGAGAAAGAGACACAAATCAACTCAGGCTTACTCTCAGTCATGTGAAAACACAGCAAAAAGTTAAGTGCCTGTAATCCAGGAAGAGAGCCTTCACCAGAAACTCACTGTACTGGATATGAGAGAATCTGTTTCTGTTTCTTTACAAAATTTCTTTCCTGATTTATTTATTTTTATTTTATGTGGATGAGTGTGTTGCCTGCATCTATGTAAGTACATTCATGTTATGCAAAGTCTGTGAGGGCCAGAAGAGGGCGTTGGATCCCTGGAACTGGAGTTACAGACAGTTGTTAGTCACCATGTGGGTGGTGAGAACTCAACTTTTGCAAGAGCAGTCACTGCTCTTAATCACTGAACCATCTCTCCAGCCCCCTATTTCTGTTTCTTAAACCATTCCACTCATAGTATTTTGTAATGGCAGCCTCAGCTGACTGATACAAAGTATGAAAAACAAGTGAGACAATGTAAGATCATTATCTTGCACTATGCTGGAACACTGAGGTTTCAAAATATACTTATATAAAAAAATACCTGTTGCCCTGTATCTGCCTATCCACACAGCCTGCCTCAGTGAGAGATATATCACTCTCTTAACATGCCAAGCTCAGAATGCTCATTACCTTGCATGCAAACTTCAGGACTTTCATCTTGCTAGTTTCATGGTAAGACCGCAGGCCCCAGAAGAACTCATATTCAGGTGGTCTGCTGTTGGGGACCCTCTTGTATTCCAGATATCTTAAAAAAAGGAAATTCAACTTGCTTTTAATCAAGCAAAGCAGTTGTTTAACCACTAGGCCACAGATGGGGCAATCTCCTCTAGACCCTTCGGCTCCAGACTCACTCTCACACATAGTTCAATGCAAAACAATTATTTGTAATACATATATGGGACCGGATGCTACAGAAGACAAATGTGTCTTGCCTTCCGTAAGACTAACCCCAAGTTACTGTTGGGTGTACTGTAAACAGAGGCCATTTTGGGGCCTCTGCTTTAAGCACACCCCACTACATGGGTTCCAAAGGAGTCATAGCTTAAGCCCTAGACAGGTCCACCCACAGAATTTAAGCCAGGATTCAGGTCTAGGTCACAGGATGCCAATCCATTTAAAGACAGTCTAAGAAAGCACTAAGTACTTTATGAACCAGATCACACCAAGAACTACAGAGAAGCCTTGACACACCACTTACTTCTGCTTCACGAATTCGTCTGTGATAAGTTTCCTTACTTCTCCAAAAAGTGAATGCCTTACCCTGACAATAGGAAAAATAGTCAGTAAAACCAGCCCAGAACTGCCCAAAGAAAGGCAGAGGTATTTTTCAACACAGAAGAGACTCTGATAGCCCATGAGGCAGTGAAGAAAGTAGTCACTAGAAGCCACTAGTAGCCACTAGAAGCAAACAGTGGAAGCCAGAAGACTCTTTTTCAGAGATGCCTGTAGGTCCACCTTATACCTCTTTTCAGAATAGACAGAGGACACAAAAGAGAAAAGAAATCAAGAAATTCAGAACCATTTTGTCATCCATCCTGGTAAGAAATATGCCCCGCCACACCCGCATACTCCATCAGACCACCAGGCTGATGCAATCCTGGGACTGTCCTCTTGCCAAAAGACAACACGGACAGCAAGCACAGAGAGAGCCCAATCGTACCCAGGGCACAGCCCCAACTTGCGCAGCACCTCCCAGATGACAGCTGCAAGGGGAGGCAAGAAAGAGACAGAGACAGAAAATGAGCATCTGGAATTCAGACAACAGCCACCCATTCAGCTGCCTGTCCAGACACTCACCCTCACTGGCCTTGTTGCCATTCATGAAAATGACACTCAGAATCACCATAAGGAGACCCAGTTTAGGTGTATCCTTGGTCCTAATGGAATAACAGGACAGAGAGAAAGTTTACAACTATGAGCCGTCTGTAACACACAGCAGCCAGCTCACTAGGTTAGTCTCTCCCAGATTCCTCAGGTAAAGGAGAATTTGGCCTTATGTAGGGCCCCAGTTATCTATAACCCAAAGCAAGGTGCTTTCACTCTTGAGCCAAATGGGAAACCAAATCCTACCTGTCCTTACTCAGGGTTGAGGAGAAGATGGAAGAATGCCTGCCAACCTGGGACAATGTGGGCACTCAGTCAACAGGAGTCCTTCCTTTTTCTCCCAAAGCCCCCAGCCCTGAGACAATTTAGACAGAGCCCCAGTGACAGTCTTGCCCTCAAGCATCATGGTCTACCCACTCCAGAAAGCCATCCCTCTCCAGAGCCAAGGTCAGGCATTCACTAGAAGAGACAAGTAACAATAGGTTGACTTCATGGGAGCTTCTGGAGAGAAAGCCAACCTGATAGCAAGAATGCCGCAGCCCAGGCTCTGAAACCCTTCCATCAGTCACAATCTGGCACCACTATGCACACACTCCCAACCTTGTGTGGGGCTAGGGCAGGGGCAGGGGCTTTTAAGCCCTCTTTCCTGGGCCTCTGAGAGGATATGGGACGAGAGGGCAGGGACAGTACCATGGATGGAAGCAGAAGCCCCTTACCACCCCAGCACTTTCAATGCTTACGTTCCCAGTATGCCTGCAGAGGACTCCTGAGTGCTGATAAGAATATACAAGCTACTCTGCTTATCAATTTCCTTCAGATTGACTCGAAACATCTGCCAAAGTAAAAGAACAGCCCATGAGATCACAAAATTAATCTTAAGCACCAGTTAGCATCTTGGGCATTCCGCAGCTCACTGTATATCTAAGGGTTTTGTGTGGGAGAAACTGGTGAGAAAATGCATGTAGAGCATATAGTTCAGTATCAAACATACATTAAACACACAAACATCCGATGGTCATCCACATCATCTTTGTGATCAATGAGGCTCTAGGGAGACGTAGAGATGAGCATCTGGAATACATGAGATGATGTACCCAGAAGCAGTAGAAGCCAAGACTGAGCTAAATGGCTTGGGTCCTAGCTGTGTATCCACAACTAACTCACTGTGTGACTGATGGCTGATGCTCTTCCCTAGGCCACCCCGATCATCTGCACAGTGATGGGGATGTATCAGCAAGTCTCTGTGCTTCCTTTCAGGAGGTTCATCATATACTTTTTTTCATTCAAGGTTTCCCCAGTGTGCCCATCCTTTAGAGCTACCTCTTTACCTTCTCCAGAGCATAGCTTGCTCTTTCAATGATCTCTGGGAAGTATTCGTCATATTCTTGGATGACATCCTTCAGCATGTCTGCAAGAAGGGAAAGACAGAAGAAGCTGAGCTGAGGCCACATGAGTGCAGTCTCGCTGCCAGTGTGGTCAGGGCAGCGACGGTGACGTATGAGTGGAGCAGTGAGGAAGTGAGAGGAGACAATGAATACAAACAGTTACCCGGTCCCATGGGGGAAAGGGACAGTAGGGAGAAGAACTCAAGGAGAGACTACCTGAGCGCTTGATGGGGATCTTTGTCTGGTCCTTAACCAACAGGTATTTCACCAACTTATTTGCCTGGAAAAGAAACAGGGAGATATCAATACATTGGTAGAAAACTTAGAAAAATGACCAAGAAGGAAGAGAATAAAAAATAGGACTCAGAAAGATTGGATTCTTACCCTTTCTTGCAAAATAGCCACATCTCGGGGTGGTGGAGGCCTTCGGCCCCATGGGATCCGCCTATAATTACTGCCAGTTCTCTCTTCTCCATTGGGATGCTTAGACTTTATCATCAGAAAGAAGACATGTCCAGAGTCACCAGGTGAAAGACACTGCTGTTTTCACCAGAAAGTCCTCCTAAACCCTCCCCTGCAAAGGGGCCTGACTCTATCAGTGACTACCCTGACTCCCAGACTTTTCTTTCACTATCTTCTAGGCAACAGTTTTCTTCACCTCCTAGGGCAGGAAGAATCCAAGGACATGGCCTGGGACTTTTTTTTTTCAGCTACTACTGGACTCTGCTAGCAAAAGCCCTTGGACAAATCACTTCACTTTGGTGCTTTGTTTTCTTATCTATAAAGCTGGGACTTATAGTCCTCAGTTAATAAGGGTTACTTTCGAGAAATAGAGGCATAACCTGTGTAAAAGCATATGACACAAATCCTGGCACATAATTAAACACTATGCAAATACTAAGTGACTTACACATATGTCTTAACTAAGTATACAGATGTCTCACTTCCCTACCAAGCTATGAACTACTGGAGTGCACAAAAGTACTTCCCAGCATATCCTATAATCTATATGAACACAGGGTCTAGTTCAAAGTGAAAAAATTCCATAAACATTGATAGGACAAATTAACAACCTAAGATAGGAATGCAAAGACAGCACAAAGTTAAAGCTGATGTCATAGATCTCACCTTCCGGTTCCTCTTGCCCCGAGTTCTAGTTGTGGGCTCCAAACTCAACTGAGCTAGATAGTCATCTGCCAAGGCCTGGACAGCAGCAGCAACCTGAGTCTCAAGGGTACTTATGCTGGTCTGAGATGTGCCCATCTTGGCCTGAGCCCCTTGGTCAGGGATTTGAGTCTGGATTTCTGTTGCCCGAGTCTTAGTAGCAGCCTTTCGAGCCCTAGACCCTCTCCTGATCCTCACAGTGACAGACAGAGCATGGTTTGGGACCATTTGGATGGCAGGTGGAGCCTCAGAGATCTCAGAAGCAGAATTTGGGGCTTTATTGGCAACCTTCTTGCCTTTGGGTTTTTTGGGCCTTAGAGCTACCGCTGAGACCTCAATCTGTCTGTTAGCTACCTCAGTGGCATTTGAGGCCTCTAGATGTTCAGTGTCAATATTTGTGGTCTTAGCAGTTGTCCTTTTAGCTTTGGAAGTTTTCTTGGTTCGGATAGATGCCGCAGGGGCCTGGATATGGGCTGTCTCGTTGGCAGTTTGGCCTTGGTTAGTGGCTATGTGAGTGGCAGTTGGAGCCAGTGAGATCTCAGTGGCACTAGCAATGGCCTTATTGGCAGCCTTCTTAGCCTTAGAAGCTTTCTTAGGCTTGCTGGCGGCTATCAAGGCTAGGGAATTGGCTGACTCGCTGGCAATTGGAGACTGGATAGTTGGTGAGGTAACTGGTAGATTTAGGGCCTGCAAAGGTGACTTAAGCTGTGTAGTGACATCCTCACTGCCAACTGGGGATACCTTAGGAGTAACTCTCTTTGCCTTAGCTTTCTTAGGCTGAGCAATGACCGAAGAAGCCTGGATATTGGCTGCCTCAGTGATAGCTGAAGCCTGGCTGATCTGGGTGAACATTGGTAGGTTTAAAGCCTGCAGAGTAACTTTGGGCTTGTTGGTAGCAGTGTCATTGGCAGATGAGACTGGAGGGGCAGCAGGTGTGGTCTTAGTAATGGCCTTAATAGAAGTCTTCTTGGTCTTGCTTTTCTTAGGCCGGCTGGCAATAGGTGGGTCCTTAGTTGCTGACAGCAGGGTATGCATCAGCAAGACACCATCCTCTTCTGTGGTCTCAGTCTGTACATCTGGAGAAAAGGGAAGCCCCAGGCTCCCAGGGGGAGGCAGAGGGCCCTACATACTTAGGATTATGATCCAGTGGAGAATTTTGCCTCCCTCAACCACCCCTCTTCACGACAGCCTCCCCTTCTTCTGAGCAGTGTGGCTGGAAAGGGGTGGGGAAAGGGAAAGGGAAAGGGAGCAGGAGATAGAGTCAGGCAGGATTTCCTCTCCTCCCCCCTCCATCATGCAAAGGAAGACAGGGACAGGCTAAGCAGGGAATTATGGAACTACATGGTGGTAGTGGGCTCCATAGTGGTATGTGAATTCAAGGCAAGGCTGATGGTCTGCTGAGAATGTGCAGAGGCCTCACCTGGAATGTGGGCATCCTATAACCATAGTCATTTCTTCTATCCATCTTTCTGGGAATCTAATAGCTGAGCCTAGAAGAAATAGGTCTGAGTTAGGGGAGAATAAGGGGAGGTCAGATTAATTACAAATCCTGCCTAATCGGAAGCGTGAGAAAATTCGGACACTGGGTTCCAAACCTTTCTGGGTTTGTATACCTAGAAGCCCGGATGCTGAGCTACAGCATCTTTTGCTCCCAAGGTGGCAAGTCAGTTCTAAGACCCCATTCCTACACCTAAATGCCCCCTACCACACCACAACCTGATAGTGCGCATGTGCATGGAGGTCTCCCTTCCCAGGCTCACAGGTTTTCTGAAGAAGCCTGGTCTTCAAGGCCCTCAGTACGCATGCGCCTTAGTGGACAGAGCCATCTCTAACCATCTCATTCCCACATATGTCCCCAGCTCTCAGAGCCACAGAATACCTCGCTCCCACCCGCCCCCTCCTTCTAACTGCATTTCGTCTCAGTCCAACCTTTCCCCTCAGAGCGGCATCTCCAGGGCTCCGAAGGACTGCTCTGCGCCTCCCCCTCCCCCACAACACCCCCCCTCGCCCCGCTCCACTGCGGTGCTGCCGCGCCGCCCCTCTGCCACCCTCACTGGGTTCTGCAGTCCTCCGCCCCTCCCGCCCCTCCGCAAGCCCCCTTCCCCCCACGCCGCAGTCGCCTCAGCCGACACGGCCCCCCTCCCTCGGTCCACGTCTGCAAGGGCCCGGCCCCGCCCTTTCTGCAACATGGATACCCCACCCCCAAATCCAACACGGTTACCCTCCCTAGATTTCCTGCTCAAGAACCTTACTAGCTCTTTCCCCCTTCCCAAACCAGCGCTAACCGGATCCTAACTCTCCCTTTCTCCCTTCAGAGCCTGGTCCTTTCACTGCTTAAAAAGGATTCTGTCCCTTCTTTCCTGATCCTGATCATCCTTCCTGAACCCCCAAAGCAGTCCGCCCCCTTTTCCTCAGCTGGATCCAGGTCCTGCTGTCTCTTACCTCCCTCCTAAACTCGGTCCTCCCCCCTTCTTGCTGCCGCCAGAATGATTTTTCGACCTTTCCTTTCTACAATCCCAACAGGTCAGCATCCACCTCCCAAACCCCGCATCCAGACCATCCCGAAGCCCGGAGAAGATACCCCGCAGTGCCCCCCCCCACCCCCGGTGAGGATCAGGTCCAGGCATCTCTAAACCAAGCAGGTCGAAGCAGCGAAGCAGCTGGATCCCGAATCCCCTACAGGTTTTCTTCAAACCTTAAGGGCATGTAAGGATAGTCTCCCAAAGTCACAGCTTAGAAGCCCCCCAAAGGGTCTTCACCAAAGCTGGCACCTCAGCTCACCTCACCCTCGTGAAGTCCAGAGGACGTCTGCTCTCTCCAAGCTTCTCCTCAGGTCTGAGCCCGTTCCCCCTCCCTGGCCGGAAGTGGTCCTGCCTCTTTCCGCCTCCAGAGGGGGTCTCTGTCCCTACCGGCCCGCCCCTCCCCCTCCCTGCATAACAACTTTCCAGTCTCCTCATTGTAGCTTCTGTTTTCGGTTTACTACCCCCTTGTTCAACAATCACTCCCTCCTATTCTCCATTTGATTTCTCAATGCCCCATTGTCTGTGTCCCTGTTTCTCTTTGATTTTTATGTTTCTCCTGAAGGGAATGTCCTTCTCCGAGCTCCCACGCCAACGCATCTTATAGTCCTCCTCTGTCCCAGCACTGATTACATGGCTTGTTACACTGTGAGAACAGAGGAAAATGCTATATTCAATTCTGACTCAAATATAACTACATTAAGATGTTTAGAGGCTGTAAACATTAAAGAGATGCTTCCAGAACACATACATTCAAAACAAAAAAGGTAGATGTAAGGAAATCTATGAGATGGCTCTTTGGGGAAAAGCGCTTGCCTCCAAGCCTGATGACCTGAATTCGATTCCCAGGCCTCACATGGTGGTAGGAAAGAACCGACTCACACAAGTTGGCCTTTCACTCTGTACACACACACATACACACACGCATATACACACACAAATTAATTAATTAATTAATTAAAATGTAATAAGAAAGAGAAATCTAGGAAAAGTTTCTATCTCAAAATGATCATACTGATGCCTTTTAACAAAACAACTTATTTGGAAAATATTGTGGCCAAGTGGGTTCATGAGGCACTGGTGTCATTTTAGAACTCTTCGAGACGCAGTTGTAGAAGGACCTTGAGTTTCATGATCAGCCTTGGCTATATAGTAAGGATCAGTCTCAAAAAATTTATTTACACACAAATATATATAGTTTTTCTGTTCTCCTTTACTGATACACTAAGCAAGTACTTTCACTGCCTCTTGTGATATAGTGCACTTCTCTCTAGTGCAGGAAACATTTTGTGGCATTCACTTTTTCATTCGATTGTTTCAAAGTGGGTTGAGATAGACTGAAGTAAAATAATAGTACAGCACTTCAGTACCCACCTTCCAACAACTCACAGATTATCCAAATGGAACAGCAGTTAGGAAAGATTGGACTTGAATTTCACTTTAGGCCAAATGGACCTAACAGACACATCACAAAGAATGAACTACAGTATATGAAACAAATTAACCACAAGGTATAGTAATTCCTCACTGAAATAAAGACCATGACAAGTAAATTTAACTTTATTTTCTAACTTAAAAAAACACTTTATTATTTTTATTTTATGTGCATTGGGTGTATTGCCTGCATGTGCGAAGTGCACCCATGTTTTGCAATGCCCTCGGAGGTCAGAAGAGGGCATTGGATTCCCCTGGAACTGGAGTTATAGACAGTTGTTAGCTATCATGTGGGTGCTGGGAATCAAATCCAGGTCCTCTGCAAGAGAAGCCAGTGCTCTTTACTGCTGAGTCATCTCTCCAGACCCTTAACTTTATTTTAAAAGTATCCTGCAATCACACATTTTTAATGATGAAAGATGACAAAAGAACCGAAGATTGAAAGTATCTAAGTAATCTTGTAAGAAGTAAAACAAAGGAACTGTTCACCTAAATGTTTTTGGAAGACTGATTTGACTAGGAACCACAAAGCTGAGGGCAAACAAAGGGAACCATATAAATATACTATAATCTAGGTAGAACATTCCTTTCTTATAATACGATTTAACAATTTTGGAGCCTCTATACAAACATAGTAGGATGGAGCAAATAAATAAGTGGTGAATGAATGGTGATGACCACACTTTCTGATTACCATCAGAAAGAGAAATTACAGATAATCAAGAAAGGTAGACTTAAATGTGGTCATGGATTAGCACTAGAAACTGGTATGAAATAAGGTTAGCTTTATATATATGAGAGATAGATGAATAGAAAAACAGATGTGTGTATATATGAGTTAGCATATGAAAGAAATGTATGTCTTAGTTTTCTGTCCTAAGAAGGTCAGGAAATAACGATATTTTGGTCACAATTAGAAAACCTAACATCTAAATTTTTGTTTCTAAATAATACTCTGATAAAAGAACGAAGATCATGGAGAAATCATTGATTCTAGGACTCAATGGGGAAAAACATAAAATAAATCTGAGGCACCTTATAGCTTGAAAGTAAGGAATTGCTCCAAAAACAAAGGGAGTGATATGGTCAGGTGATATTGTAGTTCTACTTTTTAGATTTGTGAGATGCCTCCACACTGATTTCCACAGTGGCTACACTAAGTTAGACTCCCATCAACAGTGGATAAGTGTTCTCCTTTCCTCACATCCTTACCAGCATTTGTTTTTCTTGATGATAGTTGTTCTGACTGAAGTGAGATGGAATCACTAAGTAGATCTAATTTGCATTTCTCTAACGGCTAACTATATTGAACACTTGGGGTAGTTAATTGCACTGGCTGCTTTTACAAAGGGACCTGGGTTCAATTCCCAACACCCACATGGCGGATAACAACTGTCCATAACTTCAGTTCCAGAGAATCTGATGCCCTTCTCTGATCTCTGTCGGCATTTATTTCATGGGTACATCTATCTACATACAGGCAATGCACTCATACACATAAAAGAAAAATAATAAATAAAATAGCCTTTAAAAAAGATATTGAACACTTTAAAAAATATCTGTTATCCATCTGTATTCCTCTTATGAGAACTGTGTATTCAATACATTGTCCATTCTGATTGGCAGGTTTGTGTGTGAGTGTGTGTGTGTGTGTGCGTGTGTGTGTGATTTTTGAAGTTCTCAATATACTCTAAATATCGGTATAGCCAGCAAATTTTTTCTTCCATTCTGTAGTTCACTTTGTTGATGGTTTCTCTACTCAAAGAACTCTATCTTACACAGATGCTTGCACATCTTCCCAATTGCAAGGAAATGGAATAAGTTTAATTTTCCATCAACAGATGAATGAACAATGAAAATGTGTCACCTATGCACAATAGGATTTTAATCATCCATAAAGAAGAATGAAATTTGCAGGAAAATGGATGGAATTGGAAAACATTCTATTATGTGTAACTCAGGCCCAGAAAGACAAATAATGCTCTCTCTCATATTCAGATCCTAGCTTCTAGTTGTTAAATATGTATAGATAAGTAGGATTAAATGTGGGTAAAGACCAGGAAACTGGAAAGGGGTTCACGTGACTGAGAAAAAAAAAGAGGCTTTAAAGAGAAGGGAATGGGAAGGGTATAGAACACATGAAAGTACAGAGAGGAATACAGGACCAGAAAAGTACATGTGGAAAAGGAGGGAGTCAGGGAGGTGGGAGAGAGCAGCAAGGGAAGGGGAAGAATCAATCAAAACTAAGAATGTATGAAAATGCCATAAGGAAACCGTTATTTTATAAGTTAAATTTTAAATTAAATGTGTGTGTGTGTGTGCGTGTGTGTGTGTGTGAGTGTGCATGTGGTAATCAGAGGACAACTTGCAGGAGTCAATTTTCTCCTTCCACCATATGGGGCCCCATATAGAGCTCAGGTTGCCAGGCTAGCTGCAGGCGCCTTTACCCTCTGAATCTTCTCATCAACTCTGTAAACTAATTTCATTTTAAAGAAAAAATAAGAAGGAAAACAAAATAACAACAAAAATCCAAAGGGAGTGACATCAGCAAGATGAATAACTGGAGATGCCTAACACTCATTCCTTACACACAAAAAGGATTAAAGCTATGAATAAACAACTAGAGGTTGATTACACTATTAAAAGGAAACTACCAGAGTACAGGGCAGAAACCCCTTGGAGCACAGGAGCTCTGGAAAAGAATCAAAATACTCCGCCTTTGCCACTCTGTCTTCACAATTGGAACCAGCTTCGAACCAAGAAAGACTTAGAAGGTAAGAAGAGGACCTCCAGGAGTCTCCATTGTCGCTATGGAAGCCTGTAGTCTTTGCCATGGGAGACTTAAGGCCTCACAGCCTTGAACCTGATTTAGAGAGTTGCCTGGAGTATACACAACTGCATTACTTCAAAGGGCCCACAGTGTGGCTCTTTGTGAGCCGAGCTATTATCTTATGGTACCATCTTGGAACTCAAATGAGCTGCAAAAATAAGTTTTTGCAAAGTTAAACAAAACTGGCAAGCCTCTAGTTAGACTAAGGTTCAAATAAAATCATAGCTGGAGAAATTACAACTGAAATCACAGAAATAGAAAGGACCATAGTTGGCACTATTACAAACAGCTATATGCCACAAACTAGGTAATATAAAAATTTTTTCTGGACTATACAACCTACTAAGATCTAATTATTTAAGAAAGAGAAAATGTAAACTGACTCATAATGAAGATGGAGATTGAGTTGGTAATAAAAAGTCAACCATCAAAGAAAAGTCCATGACCTCAGAGATTTATTGCTGAGTTCAACCAAACATTTAACAAAAATAATACCAATTATTCCCAAAATATTTCAAAGAACTGCAGAGGGATAATTATTCCAATCTCATCCTACAGTTTTAGCATTATCCTGATACCACAACGAGAAAAGGGTATAACAATAACAAAAAAGAAACTACTAGACAACACAGATACAAAATTCCTTGGGAAAATACTAGTATCTCAAATTCAACAGGACATTAAAAAGATTATTCATTATGATTCAGTAGAATATATGCAAGGATTGCAAGGATGATCCACTTATACAAACTAACAGACAGGATATATTCATGAATGAAATGAAAGACAAAAATGATTTTATCTTTTCAATAGGTGAGGAAAATTTTAAACCCCTTCAGTGTGTGTATGTGTGTGTGTGTATTTGTGTGTGTGTTTGTACATATTATAATTACCTAAATATATTATGTCTTTGTTTCCTGTTTCTATAATACAATACCTGAAGTTAGATAACTTTAAAAGGAAAGAGAGGGGTTTGGAGCTCAAGATTTCTGGTGGCTGGAGGTTTAAATAACTTGAAACCAGCAGTTTGACCAAGGGTCCCTTAACTGCATCACAACATACCAGAGAAGATGGCTGCATGCAAAAATATCTACTCATGTGAATAGTCTTGTTTTATACCAGTCTGCCTTCATGAGCACTAACTCAATCCTAAAGAAATTCCCCTGGCTCTCTTTTATTAACAATAATCTTTTAGCATTCAATCACTGCATCACACCCTTATGTGCCTTTTCTTTGTTCTTTCTCTGGCCAGGGTGTGATTTTCCAAATTTTGAATGTTTTGTTTGTTTTCTGAATGTTTGTTTACTTTATTCCGTCTTTATACCTTTCCTTTTGTTATCTGAGCATACGTAGATAATGTAGCCACACAGCAACCTGAATGCTTTGCTGTTCAGAAAGTTCTTTCATCAGTTTTGTTCATCACTCTCAAGCTCAGTCTTCCATGAAGCCCTAGGCATGCACCAGCACATGCAGCCTCATTCTTTGCAACAGTGTGGTAAGGATGACCTTAACTACAATTTCTGATAGAATAGACCTCATTTTCACTCGAGACTCTAACAGCACCATTTTTACTATCCACATTCTCTGATAATCATATCAGTCTAATTATAACCACTTAGCCTATCTCTAAGACTAGCTATTACCTAGTTTTCTCATTTTCTGAGTTCTCACCATAATTGTTCATAATTTTCCATGTACAACAGATGCCTTTTAAAGACTCTTCCTTCAAATTCTTCCAACCTTTTACTCACTATACAGTTCTAAATCTGCTTCTACAATTTCAGGTCTCATAATTTTATCCTACTCTACAATACCAATGATCTATTTTAGTCCATTTGTGTTGATTTAACTAAATAACCAAATCTGATTAATTTGTAATGTAGAGGGGCTCACAATTGTGATGGTTGGAGAGTCTGAGTGACCAAAGTTGGTACAATTTGAATAAGAAAGTAAGCAATGTAGTATTAAATTATAAAATAATATGTATATACAAAATTCAAAACAGCCACATGTCCTTACCAATAATAAGTAAATGATTAGATGACTAAATGTCAAAACCTTTCTTAGAGAAGAATTTCAAGTAAAACATGCACATAATCCTCTTTACAGGAGATGGAACTAATCCTTCTTCCCTATTTTCAATTCTGGTTGAGGGTAGTAAATTCATTCCAAAAAGAATACAATAAATTGCCCAACGTGGTGGTGGTGCATGCCTTTAAGCCCCAACACTTAGGAGTCAGAGGCAGGTGGATATCTGTGAGTTCAAGGCCAGCCTTGTCTACATAGGGAGTTCCAGGCCAGCTGGGGTTACAGGAAGACTCTGTATTAAAAACATAAAAGAAAAGAATACAACAAAAGGGGGAAATAATGACGGTATAGTGCAGAAATCAAGCAAGATACAGTAGTATCTGTGACCAAGTCACCAAAGCTAACATCGATAGTGTTATCATGTTCAATCCTGTATCCCAAAATAATGCCAAACCTCCTGACTACAGTCTAACTAAAGAAACAAAAATCAACTAATCCCACTTTGAGGGGCAGTCTACAAACAACTGTTCAGTACTCAACAAAACTGTGAATGTTGAGGCTAGAGAAATGACTCAGAGGTTAAGAGCACAGGCAGCTCTTGCAGAGGACCCAGGTTCAATTTCCAGCACCCACATAGTAGCTAACAACCATCCATAACTCCAGTTCCAGGGAAATCCAATGCCCTCTTCTGACCTCTCTCAACACTGTGCTCATACACATGCAGGCAACACACTCATACACATAAAATAAAAAAAATTTTAAGCTGTGAATATAATGAAAAACAAGAAAAGACTGTTACAGACATAAGGAGACTGGATGACATAGGCAATAAATGCAGTGTGGTGCCCTGGTTTGGATCCTAAAACATAAAAAAACACACTAGTCAACAAACACAAAAAGCTCCAGTTTAATTAGGAATAGATATCTATGTTGGTTTCCTAGTTTTCACAAATGTACTATGGTAATACAAGATAATAATAATAGACACAATTTGTTGAGGCGTATACAGGAATTATCTGTACCATCTTTGTAGCTTTCCTGTAAATGTCAACTCCCATTCCAAAATAAAAAGTCTGTTTAAAGATTACGGAAATTTCAAGCTCAGTTTAGTCTACCTTCATGGGTATTCTTTCTGAAAAAAAAGCCATTACATTTATGTACATATTATTACAATCTTCAAATCCAAGGTAAATAGAGATATGTTAGAGAAAAATTAATACTCTTAAGAGTTTGAAATTGGCCATAAGAATTAAAGTTCATAGTATATTTTATGCACACATTCTGTTAGTGGGCATTTGGATTTCTTTCTGCTATTCCAAAATAATGCTGTTGCAATATTCATGTTACTATGGTATTCCCTGGAGCACATATGAACACATTTCTATTATTTGGAATTAGGTAAGAATTTCCAGTTCACAAAGTATGCAAATGTTTCCTGTTATCATCTTATTGGCTACTTTCTACCAAATATTTTGTCAGTCATGAAGCATAATCTCACAAGATCCTTACGAAGTGGATGCATTTCTCTGCTACCTGGCTTCTTTAACTTCTCAACTAAATTGAGTAGTCTATCTAGAAATCTCAAATTGATACTTTTGGGACACTAAATGTTTACTGGTGTGCTACATTTTACTACAATGTAAACACACGTTCCTAGCAGTCCTGGGCCAAGACACACAAAAGCCATCTGCAGAAAATACTAGTAGGATGTAATATAATATAGAACCAGCTTCCAATCCTGAAGAACCCCCTAATTCATTAGTGGTATCAACAAAATGGCAGAGAAAATTGAAGGCTTTTTAAAAATATCTTGTCAAGCAGACATGAGACAAGACTCTAAGGCAAAGGCCTCAGTGATTTGGTCAATGGATAGGATTAACAACTTTAAAGGAAAAGGAACAAGAACTAAATGTGCCAGCTCAGTATACGAGAAAGAATATCAAAACAAAAGGGTCCATATGATTTTAACACAATTTAAGAGTCACACCACTGCTGAGAAAGCAACTAGAAACTTCAGCAGAACAGTTTATAGCCTGCACTATACTGTCAAAGGTGGGAGATAGAAAGTTTATACTTTTTCAGAACTCAAGAGATTATGAAAATGTCTCTCATGACACACTCCAAGGGGAAATAGTAGAGAAGAAAGATGGCCTTGTGGCATAGGACATAGGCCTATGTGACGGCTTTTCTCAGATCTTCCATCATGTTGCACTCTGAGAGAAGCAAGACATTCAACCAAGACTCAGCTAAACTGTAGTTAAAAGCTTTTTCCTGTGTGGCCCATACACACACAAGATACTCAGAATTAAATTAGCTATGATAAGTGAAAGCAAAATATTTACCCTTAGACACTTTAATACTTGTCCTAACAAGATAGTGTTAATTCCGAACATCTCTTAATTCAGAACTCAAAAATCTGAGTAAGTTTTTGCATTCTTGAAATAAACATGGCGAGAGATTTTATGTTTTTAAAATTGATATCCATAATTCAGGAATCACTCCATTAAAAATTATAGACATGGAAATAAAATTACTGAACTCCAATTCCAGACTTGCCAATCATCCTAAGTGCTGAGACATCTCTCCAGGCCCACAGATGTATGTTTTTGTTTTTGTTTGTTTATTTTTGTTTTGGATATAGGGTCTCAAGTGTGTAGCGCTGACTGACCTGGAAATAATATGTATATCAGGCTGGCCTCAAATTCACAGAGATTCACCTGCCTACTCTGCTTCCTGGGTGTTGGGATTAAAGGACTGTACCACCACAGCTGACTATACAGGCCTGTCCAGGCTTATTTTTTTTATTTCTTTTTTATTGAATCATTGTGTATTTCATACAAAACATCTCAATCAATCTTAATCATCTTTATAACCCCTTCCCAACCAGCACCCTCATAGCCCCCCCTAAAAAGAAAACTATAGACCTATATCCTTAATGAACATAGATTCAAAATTCTCAACAAAATACTTTGAAATCACATACAGACACATATCAAAAAGATCATCCACCATGAGCAAGTCGACTTTATTCCAGACATGCAGGGGTGGTTCAATATACATAAGTCAATAAATGTCATAAAGCATATGAAAAGACTCAAAGACAAATATCACACAGTCATCTCAATAGAGACAGAAAAGCCCTTTGACAGAATTCAACATGTGTTTATGTTAAAAGTCCTAGAAGTCATTGTACTGGAAGTAACATACCTCAACATAATTAAAGCTATATACAAAAACCCAGAGCCAACATCATTCTAAATGGAGAAAAACTGGAAGCATTTCCATTAAAATCAGAAACCAGACCAGGCTGTCCACTGTCTCCACTCCTTTTTAATATAGTGCTTGAAACTCTTGCTAGAGCAATAAGAAGACAGAAGGGCATTAAAGGAGTACTCACTGGAAAAGAAGAGGTCAAATTATCCCTTTGTGCAGATGACATGATATTATGCCTAAAACATGCCCAAAATTCCACCAAAAATCTCCTAGAAATGATTAACACTTTCAGGAAGGTGGCCGGGTACAAAATCAATCTACAAAAATCAGTACCTTTCTTCATACCAGTAATAAGCAACTGGAGAAAGCGTACAAGGAGACCCTCCCATTCACAATTTCTTCAAAAATTAAAATATCTCAGAATAAACCCAACCAGAGACATTAAAGATGTCTGCAATGAAAATTTTAGATCTTTAAAGAAAGAGATTGATGAGGACAGCAGAAGATGGAAGGACCTCCCATGCTCATGGGTTGGAAGAATTAATATTGTGAAAAGGACCATCCTTCCAAAATCAATAATATAGATTCAAAGCAATCCCAATCAAAATCCCTATGACCTTCTTCATGGAATTAGAAAAAAAATCCTGAAATTCATATGGAAGCACAAAAGACCCTGGATGGCCAAAGCAACCCTGAGAACAAAGAACAATGCAGGGAGGATTTCAAATTATATTACAGAACTACAGTCATAAAAACAGCATGATACTGGCACAAAAATAGATCCATAGACCAATGGAATATAATTGAAGACTCAAACACGAATACATGTAATTTCAGCCACCTGATATTTGACAAAGGGGCCAAGAACACTCATTGGAGGAAAGATAGCCTCTTCAGCACATGGTGCTAACAAAACTGGATCTCCAGGTTTATGTCTTAACCACGGGCTAATATGCAGTGATCATTTGGATTCATTTTAAAAGTTACTAAATGTATCAATAATAATCTCAAAGATACAAAGTATGTATTATAGTTTTTTTTTCAGGGATAATAGTTTGTTGAATACAATGGAAGGGGTCCAAGTGGCTGGACAATACCTAAAGTACAGCCTTCAGCCTGTGTTACATTTCTTGACCTAATCGCACCTCAAATTGTTAATATTTCAAGTCATTGTAGCTTGCACTCGTCTCTAGGTTTGATAGCTACCAATGTTTTAAAAAAAGGAATTTAGGATTAGGATCTAATGTATGAAATGTACAAAAACTCAATAAAATTTTTAAAAGAAACAGGAAAAAAATGTACTTAAAGTACATAGGTAAACTAGATTATGTCCCTTCTTAGGACACTCAGGTCTTTGTGGCGAATCAGTCAGATCCAGTACCAGTACTGTTAAATATGTCATCCAGGTATAGCACGAAGTGTTGAAAATGTCATACTTCCCACTTTGGTCAGTGTCCACCTAGGCAATATAGTTGTCCATTATTAGTCATGTTAAAGAATTTAAAACCATATTTTGTAAATAAACTAAAGATAGAACTAAAGATAATAGTATCAATGTTCAGAAATTTAATGTTCTTTTAAGTAGAGGCTGATATTTTTAAGAGTTACTAGATGTTTGGGAATGCTTACATTGAGTTTTTGAGTTTTTTTCTTTGATCAGATGTTAACCTGTTAGTAATTGTGTTAGTGAGTTTTTAATACAATATTTTATTAATTCTTTGAGAATTTCATGCAATGTATTTTGATCATATTTACCCTCCATTCCCCTCAGATCTATCCCCACATTCTTACTCCTTTAAAAAATATACTGAGTCCAATTTGTGCTGCCTATATATTTATAGGTGTGGAGCAACTACTGGAGGGTGATTGACCTACCAGAAGCTATACCACTAAATGAAACTCACTTTCCCTCCCCTAGAAGTCATCAACAATCATAGCTCCTCAGATAGGGTGGGGCCTTGTGAGCCCCTCCTTATCCACTCTAGAATGTTGACTGGCTTAATCTTGTGCAGATCTCTTCTGGTTCTTCCTGACGTCTGACTCTAACACTTTCTACCTCCTCTTCCACAATGGTCCCTGAGCCTTGGGAAGGGGGTCTGATATAGATGTCCTATTTGTGGCTAAACACCTCATAGACACTTATTCTCTCTACTTTGTCAGTCTTTTTTAAATCACATGAGAACATACTGGAGAAAAACAACTTAAAGAAGGAAACATTTACTTTGGTTCGTGTTTTCAAAGGTTTTAGTTCATGGTTAGCTGGATCCACTTCTTTTAGGTTTGCATCAAAGCAGACTATGGTGGTGAAAGCATATAGTCCTCATAGAGGACAGGAGGTAAAGAGAAAAAAGTTGCCAGGGGTAACATATCCCCTTCAAAGGCTTACCTCTGATGATGCATTTCCTCTACCTAGGTCAGACAGTCTAATAGTGCAATCAACTATGAACTCATAAATGGACTAATTGATTGATAAGATTATCACACTTATGATCCATTGCCTCTCAACACCATCGGCTTGGGACAAATCCTTCAACACATAAGCTTTTGGGTACCAGATATTCTGCAATTCTGAGTTCTAAAAAGAAAATAACTCAACTAAGAAAATTATATAGATGAAACTAGAGAGATGGTTCAGCAGTTAACAGCATTGACTGCTCTTGCAGAGGACTTGGGTTCAGTTCCCAGCACCCACATGACAGTTAACAGTGGTCCGTAATTCCCAGTTCCAGGGGATCCAACGCCCTCTTCTGACCTCTGTGAACATTGCACGACATGGTGCACTTACACACATGTAGGCAATACACACATACACATAAAATAAAAACAATAAATAAAATATCTTTAAAAGAAAATTATATCAAGTAAAGCTATCCTTCAGAAGCAAAGAAAATAACTCTAAGGAACAGCCTTTTTGCAAGACAAGCAAATATAGGAAGTTCATCACCACCATACTGGCTTCTCAAAAGATACACTTAGAGTGAATACATCCAGAAACAAAAGAATGATAACTACCATGATGAAAATATGTAAAAGTAGGTTATACCCCCTAATAAAGTGGGTTTCTCACAAAAGAGTGATAGAAAAGTATCAAATTTTACCAATACAATAAATAACCAAAGCACAAAAAAATGAGCAAGAGAAGTAAAGTAGAACAAACAATATTCAAGAGGAAATTTAACAAAATTATAAGAATAGCTTCTCACATCACTGAAATAATCTTGAATACGAACACAGTTTTCCAGTTACAAGACTAGAAGAATGAATTAAAAAATAACACTCAGTAATATACCGAGTACAATAAATTCACTTCACTAATAAAAACAAAAATGTACTGAAAACAGAAGGTGTAAAAGGATTCTATGTATCCTAGCACTGGGGAGATGGAGGCAGTAAAATCAAGACTTTAGAGCCAGCCTGAACTGCATGAGACCCCCTTTCAAACAGCAACAACAACAACAACATCAACAAAAAAGATATTTCATGGAAATGAAAACCCAAGGTAAATAAGAATAGCTATTGTAATATCACACAAAATAGACTTAAAGATAAAAACTGTACAAAGAAATTAGTAAGATCGCCATGTAACATTAAGTTTTCAGTTTGACAAAAAATACAGTTGCAAATGTATATGCACCTAAACCTAGCGTGGTGGCACACATCTTTCATCCCAGCACTTGGGGAGGCAGAAGCAGGTGGATCTCTCTGAGTTCAAAGCCAGCCTGGTGTACATAGTGAGTTCCAGGCCAGCTGGAGCTACTGGGAGACCCTGCCTCAAAAAGTAAAAAAAAAAAAATGCATGTGCACCTAATGCACCCAATTTTATAAAACATTATTATTATTATTATAAACTTTGTTGTTTGGTAGTTTCATACATTTATATAATGAATTTTTGTTGTTTTCACCTCTTCCTTTCCCTTATCCCTCTCCCACTGGAATCTTTCTTCTCAACAAGCCCCCTTCCTGCTTTCCTGGCTTCTTTGTGTATGTGGTCCACTGAGTTTAATTCAAGTTTCTTGCCTGAGCATGGGTGGGATTTTTTTTTTACTGGAGCAAAAGTAACTTATCAGTGATTATACCACTAAAGAAAATGACACACCTTCCTCAACAGCCTTTAACTGCTGTGCCTCAGAGAGAGGTGGTCCCCTAGCATCCGTGAAGAACTGTTGAGGAGCCCAGTTTTGCAAAGTTTTGTGCAGGTAGTCACTGTTGTGAGTTCATGAATGCAATTACTATGTCATGTCATAAAGTCATCTTTTTACTGCCTATCTCCCCATCCTCTGGCTCCTACATTATTTCAACCTCCTCTTCCACAGTGTTCCCTGAGCCTTTGAGGGGATGATATAGCTAAAATAAATATTATTGATCTAAAGAGAGAAATTGAATCCAACACAATAACACTGGGAAACTTCAATATCTCCACTTTTTTGCAAGGAGGAAATCATCCAGGCAAATAATCAACAAAGAAACACCAGAGTTAAACTAGATTATTGACCAAATGGACTCAACAGATATTTGCAGACCATGTGCAAGTGTGTGTGTGTGTGTGTGTGTGTGTGTGTGTGTGTGTGTGTGTGACACAGAGGCCAGGGGAGACTGTCAGGCTGTCAGGTATCTTTCACTGAATCTGGAATTTTCTGTTTATCGGCTAGGCTACCTGGGCAGCAAACTCCAAGGATTCTCCTGTTTCTATAAGCCCCTGCTCTCACAGTGCCAGGATTTATGGATGCATGTGGCTACATCTGGCTTTTTTCATGGGGTCTGGGGATCTGAACTTAGGTCCTCATACTTGAGCAGCAAGGATGCTTACCCACTGATCTCCTAGTACACATTCTTTGGTTGAATACTTGCAGTAGTCTCCAGAATGGACCATAGGTTACAAAACAAGTTTTGTTTGTATGTTTGATTGTTTGGTCTTTTTGAAACAGGATCTCCTTGTAGCCCCAGCTGGGCTGGAACTCACTATGTAGACCAGGCTGGCCTTGAACTCACAGAGATCCACATGCCTCTGCCTTCTTCCCAAGTGCTCAGATTAAAGGCGTGCACAACCACACCCAGCACATAAGACAAGTTTTAATGAATACAAAGCTCTCAAAATAATATTGTGTATCTATTCTGATCACAAAAAATAAAATGAGAAATTCACAACAAAAGAAACCAGAAACATTTCAAATTCATAGAGATTTAACACAATGATCCTCAGCAAACAATTACATCATTGAAGAAAACAAAAGGTAAATTTAAATTTTCCTTCAAGCCAAGAATGTTGGCCCATGTTCATAATACTAACATACAGGAGACTGAGGTCAGAGGATTGTGAGTTTGAGGTCAGCTTAGACTAGATGTTTTGTTCTAGATCAGACTGAGCTAAAGAAGAAAACTCCTAAGACAAATTGAAATGAAAATAAAGCATGCCAGTAATCATGATATACAACCAAATTAGGATTGCGGGGGAGATGCATAGCAACAAACACCTTCATTAAAAAAAAAAAAAAAACCTCCGCATTTCAAATAAATAACCAAATGATACATCTCAATGTCCCAGATAAACAAGATCAAACCAAATCCAAAATTTAGTAGGAGGAATGAAAATAAATGGAGACTGACAAAATAATACAAAATATTAACGAAGTAAAAAGTTTATGAAAAAAATAAACAGTGTTGGCCTCAATTAAAGATAAAAGACCCAAATAAAAATAAAAAGAGACACTACAAATGATGCCACAAAAATACAAAGGAAGCCATTCGATACTATTATTGAACAATTACATGCCAAGAAGTTGGAAAGCCTAGAATTAAAGAAATTTCTGAGCATATATAACCTACTGAAATTGAATCGTGAAGACAAAGAAAACCTAATCACATCAACATTGAGTAATAAGGTTGAATCAATAATAAAATGGCTCCAAATGAAAAACAAATCCATGACCATATGGCTTCATTGTTGAATTCTGTCAATCAAACTTTAAAGGAAAAACTAATGCTAATTTTCCAAAAAATTCCAAAGAATTTAAAGAGATTTCCAAATTCATTCTATGAAACTATTATTACCCTGACACCAAAACTGGACAAGAATATGACAAAAAGAAAACTGTTGTTGACTACCTTGATAAACAGATGCAAAATTTTTCATCAAAATATTAGCAAGTCAAACACAACAGCACATGCATCATCAAGTTAACTCAGAGATGCAAGAATTGTTCAGTATAAGCAAATACATAAATGCAAAACACCACATCAATGAAAATTTAAATTCCATGATTAACCTAAAAGATTCAGAAAAGGGTTTTCATAAAATTCATTATCCATTTATGACAAAAATCCCTGAACAAACTAGGTGCAGATGAATTGATTGTCAATATAACGAAGCATATATATAACAAACCTATAGACCACATTCTACTGAATGGGGAAAAGCTGAAATCAGTTCCTCTAAGATGTGAAACAGGAAAAGCATGTTCATTATCTCTGCTCTTATTTGACACAGTACTGCAAGTTTAAGCTATAAGAACTAAGCAAGGAAACAGAAACAAAAGGCATAGAAATAGGAAGAGGAAGTCAAATTATTTGTTTGTAGGTGATACATCTAGGAAACCCTACAGAATCCGCCTGAAGACTATTAGAACTGATGAATAAATTTAATGATGTTGCAGGATACAAAATCAACATGTAAATATTAGTATCATTTTATACATCAATAATGAAATAACTGACAAAGAAATGAAAGCGATCCCATCCATAATAACTACAATAAAAAGGAACTAAAAGACTTCTACAACAAAAATTACAAACCCTGATGAAAGGAAAGAAAAATGGGACATATTTCCCTTGTTCATGAATTGGCAGAATTGATACTGTTAAAATGCCACATTACCAAAGTGACATACAGATTCAATGTAATTCCCATCAAACTATCAATGACATTCTTCACAGAAGTAGAAAAATACTAAAATTTATATGGAATCGTAAAAGACCCCAAATAGCCAAAGTAATCCTGGCAGGGGGGAGAGTACCACTAAAGTCATCAAAATACCTGGTTTTAAGACATTAATAAAGAGTCACAAGTACCAAAACAGCACGATGCTGACATAAAAACAAACACATACACTAATGGAACAGAGTAATTTTGCCATAAATAGAGCCATATATCTACAGCCAACTGGTTCTGGCTAACAAATACCTGAAAAAAATACTCAGTAGCCCTAGCCATCTTGGAAATGTAAATCACAACTACAGGGAAATACCATGTTACTCTAGTTAGGACAGTTACTATCAAATAAATAAGTATAAGCTCTAGTGATGATCTGGAGAAAAAGGAAGTACTGTAATACTGAATGTGAATGAGCAGTTCAACCATTATAGAGAGCAATATGGAATTTCCTCAAAATACTAAAAATAGATCTACTATATGATTCAGCTATCCCACTTCTAGGTATATGTCCAAAGGAAATGAAATCAGCATACTGAATGAAAGGAAATCCTACCTAAAGAAATGTATTTCTTTATAGAATTCTGTCATACCATCTTCTGGGCCTTCTTCTGGAAAAGTGGATCAGTCTCAAGTAATAAAGCCTCTACAATAATATTTTTTATTATTATAAATATAGGAGAGTACCAAATCAGACCTCCATGAATGTAAATTGTCTTGTATCTGCTTTATGATGCATGACAATGATTATGCTTTGTAAGGGCTTGTTTTAGTGATGTCACTCTAGAATGTTTTCTTTCTAGATGATGACTGCGAAACTAATTTTAAAAGTGGCACCAGGCAGCACAGAATAACAGAACTGGGTACTTGATATTTTTACCTTTTTATTTTTAAATGGCATGTGGAGATAGTTCTGTAAGTTTGCTCAGATGGCATAGGACATGAGAAGCTGCTGCTGCTATTGATGCACAACAAACTGTTACTGTTGGCCTTTATATATCCATTTACATACACAATATATACATATATAAATACATAGTTTGAGTTTTGTAAACATTTAGTTCTGCTGTCAACTTAGGAAAAAATATCCCAGTTTGCTGTATTAAATTGTTATTTTACAGAAGAAGTTAATAGATAAATTGGCTTAGAAATATTAAATTAATTTTTCAATTTGTACAAGAGTAATATACTGCATTAAATATATAAGGTTTTATCTATATGTGTTTTATTACAGAAACTAATAAGGCATTCTGTAAATAATGCTACAAAGTGGTACCTGCATGTTTATTTCAGCACTAATCCCAACAGCTAAAATATGACATCAACATAGGTATTAGGATGAATGGATAAAGTAAATCACACACACACACACACACACACACACACACACACACACACACTGAACATGTTTTAGACATAAAGGAACAAAATTCTGACATTGCAGAAAAATGGATGGAACAGAAGAACACTATTTGATTAAATAAATTAGAAACATGAAGGCAAGTATCCTAATGTAGAACAGTGCTTATTACAGGTTAGGAAGGGAAGAAGATGGATGATAAAGACTGAATTTGATAAATGCACACATGTGAATGTGTTGAACACTATTAATATGTACAACAATTGCATGTTAATTAAAAAATAAATATTTTAAAAGAATAGCCTACCCATTCATAATTCATTTCTGATATTTGTAAATTCTAGTAGTCTTTTTTAACAGAGATAGATATAGCAAGTAAAAAACTAGAGGAAGAATTATCTTAAAAATAGTCTGAACCTTTTCACCCTTCCCAACCTCATAGTTAACTATTCAATTTAAATGGGAAGCACATTGGGCCACAGACCAAATTGCCTATCTTAAGTGTGTGTTCAACTAGAAGATATTCCTTGTTCATCCCCAAAGTTTCATTTTTTTCCTTTAACCAAGGAATGGAGAGATAGAGATAGCTCACTGGTTAAGAGTACTTGCTGTTCTTGCAAGTACTCTTGAACAGAGTTCAGTTCCCAGCACCCACATTGGGTGTCTCACAACCACCCATAACTCCATCTCCAGAGGATCCAATGCCCTCTTCTACCTTTGACAGGCACTCTACTCACATGAACACACACACACGCACACACACACACACACACACACACAGAATTGATGATCAGTTACCATGCCTTGTGGAAGCCATGCTTATTTGATTATCATGCTATTGCCCTTGATACTCACCCTTAAAGGGTCTTTTGTAATGGGTATTCATGTGGGTCATAAGCAGAGGCTGTGGGTCTAATGTAATTTCCTGCTGCAATAATGTTTGTCTCCATGCAGACAGATGCTTCCTCATTTAAGCATGTTACTGCCAAACATTACACTGCCAGCCTCTTGCCATTAGTCAGTGAAGGTGTACCAGATTCATTCTCCAGGGTAAACACCATGGAAATAGCACAGCTGAACAGAAGTCCTTTTTCTATGCACGGTATAATGCATACTTTTCTTAGAGCTGTATAGCAACAGCACCTCAGTATCCCACTGGCCTTGAATTTAGCTGATCCACCTGTGAACCAGGATCAGACATCTCTGGGACCTCACTACACTGATGTCTCCCCAAAGCCCAAGGCACCCGCATAAATTTTGCATATGGGACAAACTCGTCTACAACATGACCAGCCAGTTTTTCATATAATCAACATTCTGCAATACCTACCCTTCATTTTTCTTGGATATATCAATTCTGCTTAATAATAATTACTTTCTGAGCAGCAACCACTTTATTGGTGTTCTTATTTCTGAACAATTTCATGGCAATAAAGTCAAGGGTCACAATTCTATCTAGTCATGGAAAACAGGCTGCTTCGTTAGATTTTAAGAGTCTACTAGCTCCCAATAACAATCAATAGTAGTCTGCTAAATGGCCAGGAAGCACCATGTCTGCTGGCCACACACTTTTGTCACTGGCTTCAACCTACGTACTTGTCAGTCACTGACACTTGTAGCTTAAATGGCTCCTTAAGGATGACTGTCCCAACTGGAAACATGGTCTGTGGAATCATCTTCTTAAGCATGTCTGTCTCCACTGTCACTAGGCGAACACCCTCTCAAACCCTGAGAGACAGTCCTTTTTGCTAACCAGTGTTTTGTTTCTGGCAAGATGGCCACCCATCCAGCCAAATAGGTATATCAAACCCCCTACTGCTGAAAACCAGATGCTGAATTGAAGCAGACAAAATCGACAAGGCATAAGAAATGCCGCATGAACCTGCTATTCATACCTTCCATGAAGAAGTCATGAATAATCCTCTTCCTCATTACCTAAAATCCTCCCACTTTCCCCTTTCTCTCTTCTTAAAAAGACCTTCATTCTTCATTCAGACTAGAAGCAGATCCTCCCAGCTTCTCCTAATTCTCTGACCAAAGAATAACCTTTTCTTCATTGTGGCTCTCAGTTTTGTTACCAAGTCCACAATTCTGAGAGGAAGGAAGAACTGAGTTTAGTATCACTGCTAGCTCTTTGCCACAGACTAAGATGTACCTTTCTGCTCTCTTCCCTTTCCTGGTTATCCTATATTGCTTTGCTAATATCATGTGGTTGCAGCTTCTGCTACTGTACTCATCTTTTTAGTGCTATTATAATTGTGAGCACTTCCCATTTGGAATATCCCTTACAAGAGAAGTGTTAAACATACTTAACACATCTCTTCCTTCAATTCATTTAACAGTGTAAGTTACAACCACTTGAATGTGCATTGGCCCCAAAAGACCTACTCATAAATTACATCATTCCATTTTACAATCTGAGTTGTTTCTAAATTTAGCTGAAGTCATTTTTCCAACATGCCATGGGTTTAGCTCAGCACCACTATAGCTTGTGCCCTAATTTTCAAAAGAGCTGAGAAGCTTTGACAACCTGTTTATAAAATCCCCAATAACTTCTGACTAGAGTAAGACTTCTAGTCTCTTTTAGGAAAGAAGGTACTATGGCTTCTGCCCTGATCTTGCTTTTTCTTGAAGGGAGTGGGGTCTATATCAAGACTACATTGAAACCACTGAATAAACATCAGTATAGATATCACAAGAGGTACTCGGTTCTCTTGGTTCTCACATTTGTCCACAGTAAATACTAAAACTGGCCAGGAATTCCCCCATAGTACAGTCAAAATCTTTCAGTTTTGCAACCCTTTCATACCCTGACAATGAGACAGATTTTTTTCCCTCATGGAAAAACCATCAATATCCCTTTGGACACCACCCCCCACACACCCATACAAATAGCCTAGTCTATATAACAGTTAATTGGTATGCTTTTGTCTTCCTTAGCCTGAAGGACTGTTCACTGCGTTCAGGCTTCCATTCTGGTAGCTTGTTTCCCCAGAGATTAGTACTTTTCTAGAGGTTATCTCTGGGGAATAAGAGAAGATTTTATTGCCCCCATTGGCCTGATGGTGCCAACTAAAAAAGAAACATTGCATCTGTCACTGCATGACTGTCTTATCCTCTAACAACACATGCTCTCAGGTACACATGCCTCAGTCTGTCCTGATGTGATTGGTTGCTGATCCCCTGCCCTACTCTTTCTCCCTCTCTGCAGGTCCTGAGGGAAGGGAGGGGGAAGGGCTCAGCAGGCACCTAAAGACCAGAGTCTGCTCAGCCCAGAGATACCAATGCTCGCTGAGAGTTGAGACTCCCCTACCATTTGAAATCTAAGGCCTGAAGCCCAAAGTCTATCCTAGGAAACTGGTTCATCTTATTCTCTGTCCTCAGGTACTCTGTGACCAAAAGGTTGGATCCTCAGCCCTCTTTCCTCAGGGGAAAGCAGGAAATAGAAGGACAGGAGGGAAAAGTCTCTGCCATGACACTCAGACATCTGACTTCAATTGCAGGTGATTTGCTTTGTTTGAGGCAGGGGCTCCCTATGTAATTCAGACTGGTCTCAAACCTATATACCACCATATCTGTCTAACTGTATTTAATCTCACTCTTGGTTGAATAACAATACTTCCTGTGGAAGTCATGAAGAGCATATTACAAGACCATTTCCCACTTGGTTTCATAACTTTCCTAAGAGGCTGTCCATGAGAAAAATTCCTAACTTTCTCTTGGGTTGAGATAAGATATGAAGCTTCCTGCCTTGCCCTTTTGAGAATAAAACTGCAACATATAAAACTGTTCAGCTGAAGTACAGAATTGGCTTCTCAGTACTGGGATATCACACAGTCTCTGTTGTAATAATTTGATCCCTTTTGTGCTGATGTCATTCTTTTTAATGCGTGAAACAAGGACTATGAAGAACTGGCACCTTTGACCACTCTTCCTTTTACTGTCTATACAGATAATAAACAGTTTGGACTTAAAAATGGTTGGTTGTCCTGAAGATAAACATATAATATAATTCTCCTCTGTCCTCAGTGTGATAATTTAAGCAGAAGTCTCTGCAGAACTTAGAAATCCCTTTCCCAAACAGCATGGTCCAAGATCATGCTAGTTCCTCAGCTAGCTCCCCTCAGCTCTTAACTTGGAACCATTCACTTTCTTGGAATGAATGCAATACCATTAGTTGTCCTAGCCCTTCCTGAGGCCCCATACTCCTGGAATTCCTAAGTAAGTCTCTGCTCAACAATTTCTCCAAATCCATACCTTTCTCCTGCATTCTTTTAGTCCCACTCTAATACTGACCTTCTATTTAGACATATTCATTTTTAGAAGATATTCTGCCTTTACTATATCTGGGTCAGGATGTCACAGGTGAAGCAAGAAAACAGCAAAGTCAATTCTTGATTTCTGATTTTGAAAAGCCTTGATCTGGTAATAAGGCAGTTTTCCAACAGTCAGTTTTTCCTTTAACATTAGATTAAATTTATCAATATAAGAAGGAGAATCAGATTTACACTGTACTCTAACCAAGAGGCCAAGAAGCATTTAGCATTTAGATTTAGATAGATGGAGAGGGGCTAATTAGAACAATTTAACCTCTAGCATGCATAAGATTAAAGATATATATATATATATATATATATATGAGAGGAGAGCACAAGAAGTCTTATATATGAAGCAGAGGACGTAAGAATGTTTATGTGTCACTACAGACTCTAAGGAGATAACTGATAGCCTGGTAAAACATGGACTGAGATAATAAGGCTCACATATTGGCCTGAAAAATCAGAAAAGAGAATGAAATATTATTGTTGTTTTTTTCCTGGTGTACAGAACAAGTACTTGGTAAGGTTCCAAAGTCCCCCGTTGCATCATATTTTACAAGAATTGTCTGTATAGGATTTAGACAAACAAATCTATTCATAATTTCCTGTAGTCTAGAGTAGTACACAATGACATATTTCCTTGGCAAGAAAACTTGAAATGGTCTGTGATGAGAAAAGGAAGATGTATGAAAGACTAGCACAGACAAATGACCACACAAGAAAAATTTATGTCAGCGATGCTTGCATTCATGTACAAAGGCACTCCACTCCGTATTTCCTCTCCAGATTTTAAATATGACACCTGTAAAGAGCAGAGGATTAAAAAGGGAAGGGGTGAATAAATACATGAAATTAAGTTTCTATCATTCGCTGTAGTGGTAAAAGAAAAGATCAGTGTTATAAAGAAAAGAAAGCAAAATTTCTTACATCTTTAATTTAATTGGCTTGATTTTGCACCATTGATATAAATACCGTTGATAATGTTGTAAGTGGAAAAGCCCAAAGCCTCAGAAAAGAATAAGACTTTTCTGTCCACCTGGTGGCAGTGTACTCTAATGTGGAGACTGTTCAGTTTTGAGGGGGATGAAAAGCTTTTCTACACTCCATTGAGCCCTGCTGTTTTACAGGCCTCTATATGTGGTATGTTTCTAGACATACTATCCCTTCTTACTAGAAGCATTCTTTCCAGAACTGTGTCAGTCTAATGAAAGTGAAACCTCATTTATGTCTTATCTCAGCCCAAATACACATTTCTTTCTGCAGCCATTTTTGTTTGTTTCCTGATCTCTGGTTTCTCGCCTGGTTTAGCACAGGTCGAATTTCCCTTTTGTAGTCCATTTAGTTGGTGTAGATGTCTTAATGTCATCTAGACCAATTGACTGCTGCCATTTGATAACATATCCTCCTTGTCAAAGATGATTAGCCTACCAAGGTCATGAAGCTAAGTCTAACTAATGCTGAGATCTCCAAATTAGAACGCAGAGGCCAGACAGATTACAAAATTTCAGGGATTGTTTGAAAGCACATTTTTATGCATCTATAAAGAAAAAAAATCATCGATTGGAAAGAAGTGTTCATATATTATACTTAATTTTCTTCTTGTAGTTTTTCGAGACAGGATCTCACTATATAGCCCTGGCTGTCCTGGAACTCACTATGTTGACCAGGCTGGCTTTAAACTCACAGAGATCCATCCACCTGCCTCTGCTTGGATTAAAGGCGTGTGCCACCATGCCCGGAACATTTATACTTAATTTATAAAAGTTGATTCAATTCCCCTGTCTTTTTTCTACTAGACATACTGTTTTGACATAACAGAATTTAAATATCTACAATAAATTCATGTTTCGATTTCCCATTCTAATGGTGGTAAGGATTTAGCTCTTAGGTTATTATGATTTCTTCAGAAAATGAAACATATTGCAACACTCTTTAACCTGTTCAGTAAACTTAAGCTTAAATTTCACTTTGATTAGAATGAATATAGGTTTATCTGCTTTCTTTTGGTGTTAAATGTTCCAATCACCCTTGAATAGACTGTCTAGAGACCTGGGGAGACTATGGAACTTGGTTATACTTATACAGCTAGGGAATAGAAGAACAAGTGTCAACCCCAAAGCCCATTCTCTCTTTACTTTTCTAGGCCTTCTCAACTGCACACTCCAATTAACCCTACATAGTACTGGACATTAAAGTTTTCCAAGATGTCTGAATTGGTGAAAGCAGATTAACCTTAAAGAGGTGAGTGGCAAATGATTTGAAGATAAGCTTTTCCCCTCTCGATGGGGTTAGGTAGGGGACAATCAGCTTCATCTGTGTGCAGTGGGGATTAGAGTGGAAGATAAGTGAGGACTCAACAGATACAGAAGACAAGGAAAGGGAGTGTGGGAGAAGATAGTCTTAATATACAGTTAGAAGAGCAAGAAACATAGTTGGTGAGCATAGATAACAACATACTTTGAACATATATTTCCAAAAGGTTAAAGAATCTTGGAAGTTTTCACTATGAAGAAATGCTAAATATTTGAAGATACAGACATGTTTAGCCTGACTAAACATTATATAATTTGTAAAACTATTGGAACATTAGATGATATCCCATTAATAAGTCCAACTTTTATATTACATGCATAGATTTTTTAAAGTCGGAGATAGAGACAAGAGGACTAATGTGTGGAGGGTGAGAAGCTGAACTCTGACCACCACCTCCTGCTCCATATGTCCTCCATGACTACATCATACTGGACGGTGAAGTCGGCCATGATGCCGGAGCTGGAGAAAGCAGACTGGTCTTGCAGTGTTGGGGAGAAGGTGACGCGGACACAAGTCTCTCCCCTCTGTATCCTGGTGGACGGGGGCGAGCCGACCTGACCTGGATGGGTAGGTGGGGAGGGAGGGTTGTGGCCAGATAGCAAGGAGGGCTCAGCACACAGAAAAGCCATGCGTGGGAACAGCAAGAGGGGCAAAGTGTGGGGCGGGTGAGAAGTCAAACTCCTGCCCCCGCCTGCTCCTCCCCCTGCCTACCACACCCTTCCAGCTGCCTCAGTCCCACCCTTGCCTCAAGCCCTGACAGGCCAGCTCCTGCCCTGCCCCCTCCATCACTCCCTGCCTGGTGGACCCAGGCCTGCCCTTAGTTCTCAGCACTGGGGCTTTTTCCTTCACCCACAACCTCACCCTGCCTCACTTCCCACCCAACACAAGGCCCACTCTGGAGGACTGTCTTGTCCCAAGATCCATGGGGACCCTGAATCTCCCCCCAGAGAGGCAGTATGGTATGTGTGAGGACAGAGACAGACATGGCCAGGGCCTGCGTCTTCCCCCTTCCCCCTTCCTTCTGTGACAAACAGCAGGCTAGCAGGGCTCTCTTCTGGGATAGAATAGCATGCCTCTTCTCCTTCCTCTGCCCCTTGTCTCCCAACACGACATGTGTGAATAAGCCTTTTAGCCTTTCATGAAGTCATCGATGAATTTCTGGTCCCGGATGTTTGCTGAGCTGGCCGCAAGATCAACTCCTCTGGAATCTTCGTCCAAGACAAGTGTCCATTTAGAAATGTGTCTGTGCCTCCTTTACTCCAGAAAATGAAGACTTGGGAATTCTGCAACCCCACCCCCCTCCTCCCTGCTACAGCTGTCAGGAAGCTTAAGGAACAAATCTTGTCCCCATACATCTATGGCACCTGCTCGTATACATTCCCTGGCTTCCTTCCCAAAGTCTTTGTTGTTTTATCCCTCTATGGTAGTTTCTTTCCTTTGCCTTTAAGTTTTAATAAGAAGGAGCCAGGGAGTTGCCATTTATAACTTGGGATTTAAGAATTCTTGTTCGTGAAATGCTTCTGGAAAAGATGAAAGAATAATAACTTGATATATCCTACCACCTGAATGAACACCCCCCACAAGGTCAAGTTTTATGAAGCAACAGGTTTGAAGATGCCAAATATCAGACAACAAAGGACAAAGATCCTCAAAATTAGAAACAAATGAGGTAAGCTCTACAATTGTCCATGCTGACTATCAGTCTTGAGGTAGGGGTTCGTAAAACTTAGGTAGAGCCAATAAGACCCCAGAGTTGAGAAGATGGAACTGAGAATTTAAAAAACAAAAGCAGATGGAGTTGATGAGGTAAGGACATAGGAGTGTTGCACAAAAAAATAACTCCAGAGCTCAGGGGGTGCATCTCAAGTATTCGAGAACTGATTAACGCAAGCACATGACGAAGCTAGTACAGGCCAAGTGAAGAGCTACCCAAAAGGGCAGGGATTAATATTTACCATTTGCTCAGAATTGAAAATCCTGTTTTATTCCCTATTAGGCAGATTGGGAAACATTACAATCCATGACACATTTCTGAGAAAAGAGACTTGCCTCCGTATCAGGTAATAATTGATCCCAGATTGATTGAGAATTGTTTCATTTTTGCCTAATAAAACACAAAACAATGCTCAAATAATTAAACATTCTCCTATTAGTTTTGTTCTAGAATAATGTAATTATTCATAGGACTAGACGGATCAGTACTCAAGAAAGTAATTTCACAGTAATACAAGTCATACAAAGAAGGAACACATGACATATAGTAGAGTATCTGTCAGTGAAAATTGTGCCAAAACTGACATGGATTTTACAGTTAACACATAAGGATATTAAAATCATGACCAAATTCCATATGTTCAAAAATTGATCAGAGACGTGGACGGTACACAAAATATCCAAAGTGAAATAATGGAGATTATGTGTCTCACAGCAAATATGAAATGACAGTAGATTAAACATTGGACTTAAGACATAATAGAGCCCCAAAATTCTTTTTAAGTTTTATACTCATTTATTGCCAGTTCTCATATTTTATTTCTTTGGTCTTAAACATGCATTTTTTTCAATATATATTTTTTACTGAGTTTTTGTGTATTTCATACATAATTTTTAAAATATTTTATTTATTGTTGTATTTTATGTGTAAAAGTGTATTGCTTATATATAGGTAGGTACACCCATGTCATGCCATGGCCACGGAAGTCCATAGAGGGTCTCTGATTCCCTAGAACTGGAGTTGGTTGTTAGCCACCATGTGGGTGCTGAGAATCAAACCCTCGTCCTCTGCAAGAGCAGTCAGTGCTCTTAACCACTGAACCATCTCTCCAGGCCCCAATACATCTTTCTAAAATTATTTTGTTTTTATGGTGTGAATATTATGCCTTCATGTGTGTAAGTGCACCTGTGTCATGCAACATCCACGGAAGTCAGAAGAAGATGTTAGATCTGCTGGAACTGGAGTTATGGACTGTCTTAGCCACCATGTGGGTGCTGGGATTCAAATCTGGGTCTTCTTCAAGTACAGCCAGTGCTTCCCCCCACAGAATTTTATGCATTCTGTCATATATGTAAAGGCCTATCAAATCAAGTTTGTGCTTCCATGTCCCTTGGTGTGAGTTCATCCACGAGTCAGTGTCATTCCCTTAAAGAAAACCAATTCTTCCTTACCCAGAAGTAGTCAGCTGCCAATAGTTCCTCAGCTAAAATTGGGGCCTCCCGCTTATTTTCCAAGTTCTATGCTGGGTTTTATCTGGTTTGAGTTTGCATGGGTCTTGTACACGCTGTCACCATTGTTGTAAGTTCATATAAGCAAGTTCCCAGAAGCCTGGAGGGCTCTGTTTCTTTATGGTCATGCACCACCCCTGGATCTTACAGTCTTTCCACCCTTCTCTTCTACAATGGTCCTTGATCTCTGGGTGTGTGAGGTTTAATACAGGAGTCCTATCCAGGGACATGATCTCTGCAGTCTCTTATTCTCTACACTTTGGCCAGTTGGGGCCTTCTGTGTTGATCACCCTATGTTCCATAAGGAAGCTTCACCAGTGATTGAGAGATGCACTAATATCTCTACCTGCTGTTCCCAAATGTTCCATGGCCTTAAGTGTAGATTCCATCTTAAATGTGTTACTTAGGGCTGTGCATCTCAAAGACACTTATTCTCTGTGTGTGACCAGTTGTCGAACTCTGTAATAGTTTCCATCTGTTGCCAAAAAGAAACTTCTTTTATGAATGGTGACATGTATACTTGTCTGTAAATATAGGGATCCATAGTTAGCATATACTAAGAAATAACAGCATGCTTTAAGTCCAATTAGATAGCTGTTGATTACTTCAAAGATAAAAGTGCCACTGCTATACTATAGACATAGTTGCTGTGCTAGACATAGCTGTGGCCTTAAAGCTGGGATTGGACCATTGATTGATTTTTCTCCCTTACCTGCATGCATAGTGTCCTCTGAAACTATGAGAGCTAGTGTTCAGGGAGAAGGCTTTTAAGGCAGTTCCAGCTCCATTGCTCCAAGTCCTGTGTCCAAAGTATGTCCTCTCTTCAGCAAGTCTTACCTTCAAGTTTTGGGAGGAAATCAAGGGCTTGTGTAATTTTGGAGGTCTCTTAAACTACCCCTGACCAACAACTCAGAGAAGTTTCTCCTCTGGCACTGTGCTTCTTGTTATATAGCCTTCAGCTATATACATGTACTCATGTGTAGATATTATATGTACATTTTTCAATGGGCTGAAAAAGACTCGGGTGGATGAACTTGCATTGAAGGACATCTGAGTAAAATGCTTGGCCAGATAAGACTTAACATATATGACAAAATGCATGAGGTCCAGTGGGTAATATGGGGGAGGGGGTCTAAATTTGATTAAGAACTATTGTATGAATGCATAAAAATATCCTAAAAAGATTTTTTAATAAAGTTTTATTGAGCTCTAAGATTATTTTAAATGGCCTAACATACAGGAAATATGAGTCCCTGAAGGAAAGAAGAGAGAATAGAACACAGAGAATGTTTTTAAATGTTTTACACTTTATTTATTTACTTACTTATTTGTGTGTGTGTGTGTGTGTATGTGGATGCACGTGTGTGCATGTGTGCATGCAAGGCCACACATGCCATAGTGTGCTTGGGTGGGTTAGTTGGTTCCCTTCTTCTCCTCTGTTGGTCTGAAGACTGAACTCAGATCATCAGGCTATCAGCAAGTTGCACTTACCTGCTGAGCCATCTCACCAGACCACAGAGAAATGTTTGGAAGGAGCAATATCCCAAACATTTATAAAGCTAATAAAAAGCTAAAGCCATAGCTCAAAAATTCTCACAAATCCGAAGCACATCAAGAAGTATGAAGAAAGTACACTAAAGTATATCGTTCTCAAACTGTTATCATGGCCAAGAACCTGTGGCTAGACAGGTCACAAGCCATAGGAGAAAACCTATTACTTGTCATTCTACTAAATAAACTGACACATAATAGCATATTCTCATACCCATTTGTTGGGCCTCATGGGTCCAGACGTGTGGGCTAATGCAACTTCCCCAGCCTCATTCAAGTTTTGTGGCCTGTCTCTGACACTCCACTTCTGCATAGGAGTGACTCAGCAAGGCATAACAAAATGGCCCCTACCTGGCCACAGCCTGTGTGGTGAAAAATGATTGGTCCTTCACTTGCCATGTTTTTAGCCCCACCCCTACCCTATATAAGACTGTGCCTGGCGCAATAAAACAAGTTCCTGCCTCAACAAGTCTCCCGGCTCGGTGTGGGTTTTTTCTCCGGAGTGGAGAGGGGTCCCAGCCGTCAACACTCACCATCCCGCTCAGCCCCTGGAGGAGGCCGCTGGACCGGCTTCTCCACCGCCCTACCTGCCAGTGAACCCAGCACCCATTCATTAATTAATCTTTCAACTCTCCCAGAGAAAGTTCTTCATGCAGCTGATGGCAATTAACACATAGACCACCCAAATGGTCATTATGCAGAGAATGAGACTACAGAGTGTACAACCCTAAATGAGACAGGTATAGAGCACCTTTTCTCCCATGGCTCAAGGATCACTGTAGAAGAGAGGGCAGAAAGATCGTAAGAGACAGAGGTGGTACATGAAAACAAGGAAACTGTTGTGGGGGCCCCACAGGAGAGTTGCACATATGAACTCACAGCATGTATGATAGCATGCACAAGACCTGTGAAAACCAGAGCCAGACAGGGGCCTAGCACAGATAGAGGGGTAGGCAGAAAGTCTCAGCCCTAGCTGAGGATCTGTTGGCAATTCATAGATGCTGGGAGAGGGAGAGTAAGTTTTTCTTACTGGTGCAATGTCTGGTAGGTTGATCAGACTCCAAGGGACAGACCCACATCCAAGATTACTTGGAAAACACAGATTAGAATTTATAGACCTTTAAAAATAAACAATAATTGATGATATGAAGTTCTGATGGAGGGTTAGTAAGGTAGAGGTGAAGGGAGGTCTGAATATGATTAAATCAATAAAAATATTTTTTAAAATTGAAAATCTATGACAGAGCTATAATAATCAAAGGAAACACAGTGAGGAAATGATAATATTTCTTTGCTAAATGTTATTGGGAAAATGAATATACATACATGCATAAGGATCAAATCAGGCATCCATTTTACATCTTATACAAAAATTAGCTGAAATACATTAAAATGCAAAAGGTAAATTGAAAATAATGAAATTTTTACAACAAAACATTTGATAAAACATGACATTGAGCTTGGTAATAATTTACTTTGTATAGCACCAAAGGCCTAAGCAGTAAAAGCAAAAATAAACAAGTGGGACAACATCAAACTAAAAATATTCTTCATAGCTCAGGAAACAATTAGCACAATAAAAAGCAACCTGTGGAATGGTATAAAATACTTACAAAATGTGTATCTGACAAGCAATTAGTCAGACATAAAATTAACTCCTGGGGTGGAAAAATGGCTCAGT
This sequence comes from Eospalax fontanierii, assembly GCA_035773235.1. NCBI lineage: Eukaryota > Metazoa > Chordata > Mammalia > Rodentia > Spalacidae > Eospalax > Eospalax fontanierii. The sequence continues at coordinate 51,424,620 of CM069525.1, forward strand.
GGTTAAGAGCTTTGGGTGTTCTTGCAGAAGACCTGGGTTCGAATCCCAGCAGCCAGATGGTGGCTAACATCTAATCTGTAACTCCAGTTCTAGGGGATTCTGTCTTCCATGGACACTGCACAATACGATTGTACTTACACACATAGGTATAACACTCATACACATAAAATAAAAGTAAATCTAAAAAAGTAACTCCTGTAAGTCAGTAGGAAAACAAAATCATAATTTTTAATGAGCTAAAGATTTAAAAGGACATTTTTTCCAAAGAAGACATAAAATATCCAACAGATATATAAAGAAATGTTCAAAACACTACAGATAAATTAAAACCAAAACAACAATGAACTGTAATTTCACATTTGTCAGCACAGCTATTAGTGAGAAATTCCAAAACTGGAACTCTACTTGGACCTTTTCGATGGGGAATGCAAAATGGTGCTACCACATGGAAAACAGTATGAAGTTAACCACAAAAACTAAAATTTCCATGTGATCTAGCAATCTCATTTCTGGGTAAATATCCAAAAGAACTAAAATCAGGATCTCAAAGAGGTATTAGCAATCCTTTGTCCATTATCACACTGAGATTTGCAAATGGTCAATGACCAATTTAAATGTTCACCAACGAAGAAGTTTTAAGGTATAGTTATACACCTAATATAACACTATTTATCCTTTAAAAGAAGGAAATACAATGTGATGGTTACTTTTTATTACCAATTTGAATGGATTTAGAATCACCTAAGGGGGATTATGTTTTCTCTTCTTAGGATTGAACTCAGGGCCTTGCACATGCTGTACAAGCACTTTACCACTGCACTGTTTCCCCATCATGCCAGTCACCTTGGAGACATGTATCTGGGTATGTCTGTGAGGGCACTTCCAGAGATAATTAACTGAGGAGGAAGAACCACCCTGAATGTGGGTGGCACCATTCCAGGGGCTGGAGTCCAAGACAGAATAAAAAGGAGACAGCAAGCAGAGCACCAGAATTCACCTTTCTGTTTCCTGATGCAGACACAATGTGGCCAGCCTGCCCACACTCCTGCTTTCACTGCCTTCATAGCCAAAATAAACCCTTCATCTCTTCAGCTGCTTTTGTCAAGTATGTTCTTGTAGCAAAGAGAAAAATATTAGTGACTGATACTGCAATATGTAACAACATAGATGAAACTTGAGAACATGGTGCTAAATGAAATGTTAGTTACAGAAAGGAAAATACTGCATATTTTCATGTATAAGGTAGTATCTGAAACAAATCCATAGAATCTAAGAGAAGAATGGTGGTTGCTTGGGAATGGTAGTGGAATGAAATGGGACTTGGTAATAAATGAGCATAAAGTTTCAGTTAAGCAAGATAAGTACATTCAAGACCATATAATACATTTGAAAATTTGTTATGAAAGTCAAGATCATGTTGTTTATTCATCACAATGTAATAAAACTGGTTTTTTAAAGATAATGGAACAGGCAGAGCTGGGGATATAGTTTATTGGTGGAGAGCTCGCTAACATTGGTCACTGGGGATTGGTTCAATCCTTAGCACCACAAAACAAACAGAAAAACAAACACATGATAATGGAACAAATGAATATCTACATGTAAACGAATACTGACATTTCATACCATATATGAAACTTCCCCAAGGTGGATCATAGGCCTAAATATAAGAGCTGAAGCTGTAAAACTTTAGAAGAAAACATATAAGTAAACCTTCTGTTCTTCAGTTAGACAATAATTCTTTTTCATTGATCAAATTTGTTTTTTGACCTTTTCAGGCAAGTATATAATGCATTCTGTTTACTCTCACTCCCCACCCACTCTATTTCTTTTCCCATTATCCTCCCTTCTCCCTATCAGTCCCTCTGGTTTTAACCAGAATAGCCTATGTGGCCACTGGTTTGGAACTATTCAATGGAGCCTGGTAGGCTCACCATTTGGTACATAACTGAAGTCAATGGTTGTCCCTTCTCTAGAATCCATCAGAATAGGACCCCATGAGTTCCTCCCTGAGCCATGACTGGCTGTTGGCAAGCCCAGTCTTGTGCAGGCCTAGTGCAGGCAATTGTGGCTGCTATGATATGTACACAATGAATTTTGACATTATATAACAAAAGTTTTATTTTCCAACAATGTATGATGTTAGTTTCTTATAGTGGTTTAGACCCTATGAATACTTTGGTATATTAAGCTGGCACTTTTCCCCATCAAGCTACATCTTCAGCACAGTCTGTTAGTTACTTTGGAATGACACTACTAATTTCATTCTACATTAATGTTTGAATGCTATAAAATTATGTTTTCTAGCATGTTTCGGGTCTCTTTGAGACAGGGTCTCCCTATAGCCCCAGCTGTCCTGGAGCTCGCTATGTAGACCAGGCTGGCCTTGAACTCACAGAGATCTGCCTGCCTCTACCTCCTGAGTGCTGACATTAAAGGTGTGCATCACCACACCCTGCTGTTATCTAGCATTTTTAATGAATATTTATTTTCAATATGTAATCACTTTGCTCATTAATTGAGTATGATGTGATCATTCAAACCATGCACAGAGCATACACTAATTAAATCAGGGTGATAACATTTCCTTATCATTTATTTTCTGTTTGTTTTTTAGTGGTTTTGAGACAGTCTTACTCTGTAGCCCAAGTGACCTGAAACTCAAACTTATGCAGTCCTCCTACTTCGGTTTCCCATGTCTTGCGATCACAGGCACAAGCCACCAGGCCTGGTTCTCCTCACTTCACTGTGCTTGGGACGTTTTGGCTACTCCTTTCTAGCCCTTCAGAGCACACTGCGCTTCAGAACAGCAGCACTTGCTCTTTCTGTGTTTTGCTACCTGTCATCCACTTTTCCTTCCTCCCACCCTTCCCAACACCTATTAACCACTATTCTCTTTCTTTTAGATCAGTAATTACTTGTTGTTTCTTGTCCTCTTACAAAATACCCTTGAAACAAATAAGTATAAAATACTATATGTCATATTTAGCAATAGAAAAATATATATTTGTTGGTATTCTCTACGGGAATAAGCTCAAGACATTTTCAGTAGCATACTACTCTAACTCACTCCCACTTTATTTTTTAAGTCAATTTAAAAATTATTCACACACACACACACTTACAAACACAGAATATGATGTTGCCCAGAAACGCGAACTAATGAATACTCTCAGTGAGTTTTTCATTTCATTTAATTTGCGTGAATAATGTATTTTCTTCTCAAATCTACATGGCAAAGCTGAGTATATTTAGTTATAAATATAGGTGTATTTAACATACACTGAGCAATAAAATCCTAGTTTCCTAGTCAGGTGTTATGGCAAAAACCTATAATCATAGCGCTTAGGAAGCTGAAGCAGGAGAACTGTGATTTCAAAGCCAGCCTGGGCTATAAAATCAATGAGACCCTACTTCAAAATGGAAGGAGGGCATAAGTCAATTCTGATTTCCTATCCATTGAACAAGGACATCTCAAAGTTTATAACAGTATATTTGAGATAACTGTTCATATTTATAAATTGTTTAGTATGTTCTCACAACAAATGGTAAATTTATGTTGTAAATGCTATTATGTCTCAGGTATCAATAAATAAAAAGGTTGGTAAAAGGATATAAAATAAATATATTGTAATAAAGAAAAACTTATGTATAAAGATAAAGACAGCTAAATATTTCCAGAATAAAGGGGATAACAAAAATGTTCAAGGAAGTTTATTGAAGGTCTAAACAGACGTACAGGGTTGTTGTTATAATACTTACTATTGCACCAAAATTTAACCTATGAGGTTAAATTTCTTCCAGTCAGGGTTTATTTAAGAATGTTGGGTTTTTCTTCAAGCTTTATCTACATATTACAGTAATTATAGGTACTGAAGTGGTGCAACTGACCTTGGATGTTTAACAACCATTCTTTGAGGTCTAGACTAATCTGGTCAGAGAGAGTTAAAGAGACTTTTTTTTCTCTTTTCCTACAATGTCAACTAAGTTCCAGGGGACTATGGGACATATCTCAAAATGTCTTGTAACTGTGATGAGTCACCTGTCCTCCTGCTACTAGAAGGACTCAAACCAGTGTCCAGTCTACAAAGAAGAGGGTCAGCACAGGAAAACATTTCTTCATTGCTTAAAAGTGAAGCCGTGGTCTAGCAAGACCTTCTGACTTATCTTCACACAGGTGGAACTGGTAAAAGAATGGCTTAAGGAGCCAAAGGCTCCTCCCAAGCCCATGTGCCCCTAATGAACAGATCCTCAACCAACCTTAAGAATAAAAATAAATTGGTTCATTTGGGCCAACTGTATGCTCTTAAACACCCAACAGGAAAGTATAACCAAAGGCTAAAATGATTGGCATATTTCTTTAAGAGTCCAAAAGATTTCACTTTCCAGACACTAGCTTAAGTTCACATAAGATTTCATTTAGACAATTTCCCAGTAATGATTTTGTTCTTATGAGAAAATGCTGCTCAATTGTAAGACTTCAAATCTAGGCCTAATCAACTTTCCAGTGCCTACCTGAAGCCAAAAGGAAAACTCCACTATTGTTCTTATCTAAAACTTAAGTGATGACTAAGTTTCTTCTCTCTCCCTGTCTAGAGGCCATTTGGGAGGAAATCCACATTGTGATTCTAGCATTCCAACAACTATCAAGGTGCCTGAAAAGCAAATCCTGAGTCCAGCCATGGCAGCCAAAAGAAAAATGAGGAGAAACCCAATATAGTGATGCTTTTGGAAGCCCTCATCAAGAAACTCTTGATTTGAACACTTAAAATTCACCCTGTTCTGACTTCTCCCAGTTCCCTGCCTAGGAATTTGTGCATAAATACTCTTATCTTTACTTCTCCTTCCCCTCCTCAGTCCACAATATCCATCCTCCTCATAATGATGATTACTCCAAGTCTTTTAAATTTTTCAGGACAAAATCAATGAGATGACCGACAGTCAGTGAATCAGATACTCTTAACCAAATTTTCTCAGGTCTTCTACCACTGCCTGCCAGCCTGACCCTGCACTTCAGACCAATGTTCCAACCTTTTGAGACCACCTCTCTTTGCCTACTCCTTGTCCAGCAGGAAGTAGCTAAAGAAAGACTACCATTGCCCCTAACATCAACAAAAGGATGGAATGTTAGGTTTCTGGCAGACTCCTAAAATGGCGGGTCTGAGGTTACCCAGGGAAAGTCTATATGCTGATTGGGAGACCAACCAATCCCAAGCTAAACCACCTCAGTCTATGTCATGGAAAGTTATTCGACTTCCTAATTGCTTACAAAGGCAGCCTGACTTTTGCTGCTGGTTGCTGTCTCTCCGATCCCAGGAGGCAGCCCAGTTGTTTGATCCTCCCAATAAACTGTTGCCTACATGGAGTTATCTTGGTCGTCGCTCTTCACTACCATCCCCCTCCCGTTTCATTCAGTGACAAGTTGCAACTCTTCACAAGTACAAATGCAAAGAAATATCAGGAATCCCAAAGCAAAGAGCCAGAACCTCAAGAGCCCCAATCAGAAAAGAATACTGTGAAAGCCACCTGGAGAGAAACTGGAACCCTCATATACTGCTCATTGGAACATAAAATGATATAATGACTATATAGTTTTATTTATCAATAAGAAAAGATTATAATTTTCTGTTAATCATACACTCATTTAGGTATTGTTATGAAGGTGTTTTGTAGACAACAAAATATAGGATCAGTTTAAGTAAGGAAGATAATCTAGATGAGCCTGATTCAATTCCTTAAAAGGAATTCCTAACAAAATTTAGACTTCTCTTGAGGAAATTCTCCCTATGGGCTTAGAATTTTGCTTTTCTTAATGACCTGCCATACAGATTTTAAAATTTTTTATTATTTTGATTTTATGTGTATGAGTGTATTGCCTGCATGTATGTGAATGCACCCATGTCGTGCAATGCCATGGAGGTCAGAAGAGAACATCGAATTCCCCTGGAACTGGAGTTAAGGATGATACTTAACTACCATATGGGTGCTGGGAATTGAACCCAGGTCCCCTGCAAGAGCAGTCAGTGCTCTTAATTGCTAAGCCATCTCTTCAGTTCTTTTTTAAAATTTTATTTCTACAGATTTTTTTTATTTACCATGCTAGCCCTCACTACCAAGAAAGCCAATTACTTGTAATAAATCTCTTAACATATTTATCCTACTAGTTCTGTGGAGGACCATGACTGATATGACTTTGAAAACCACTTTGCAGTTCCTTTAAAAAGTAAACATATGTCTGTCATATAACCCAGTCATTTCATTTCTAGGCCTTATCCCAAAAAATGAAAGCATACATTCATACAAAGATTTGTATGCAAATGTTCATAGCACAGTTTTTGTGCTGACATTTGGACCCAGCTCAAATGTATACTACTACACCAATCAAATGCTCACAAGATAATCAATCAAATGCTCACAAATGGGCCAGTACTCAGCAATATGAAGGAATGAAGTATCAGTCATAAAACAGCATGAAATACTCTTTGAATACTTTAGCTGAATTTTAAAAATATAGACACCTCAAGAATACTACTGCACTAAAATTCCTTTTACATAAAGTTTGAAGAAATGAAAGCTAATCTATAGTGACAAAAAATGTAACAGTGGCTGCCTGGGATAAGAAGGGAATTCGTTAGGGAAAGAAGAATGTTACAAAGAAAAAATAAAGGAGGATTCTAGAGCTAGTGGCTTGTTCATTATCTTGACTATTAAAATGGTTTCTTGAGGGGGCTGGAGAGATGGCTCAGTGATTAAGAGAACTGGCTGCTCTTGCAGAGGACCCAGGTTCATTCCCAGCATCCACATGGCAGCTAATTACCATCTGTAACTCCCATTCCAGGGGATCTGACACCCTCCTTTGACTTCTGTAGGCATTTCATGACACAGGTGCGTTTATATACATGCGGGAAATATACTCATACACATAAAATAGAATAAAATAAAATTAAAATTAAATATTTTTAAAAATGGTTTCTTGAGTCTATAAATCGCATGGTATATAGATGCTTCAATACATGCACACATTGTGTAAAGTTTGTCTTTTATGTGATGCTGAGGATCAAACCCAGGGCCAAGATACATCAGATTTATTTTATGGCGAGTTTATCCCTATATAGATATTTTTTAAGAAAAATAATAGAGTTAATTTGGACTCAGATGGCTGGGAAGACCCAAAATACTGCAACTATGTGTGACCCTGAGTAAATTATTTCAACTACCTAAGCAACAGTTTTCTTATATGTGACACAATAAAGGAGACAGCTATTTTCTTATTTTAAGCGTGGAGAACTATCTACTACCTGAAACAGATAAAGAGAGCATGCAAATTATATCCGAAGCAGTGCTCTTCTACAAACAAAAGAATGGGAATTTTATTTAGGAAACCTATACATATTCATATAGGAAAGGTACATGTAAGGGAGGAAACTGATGATTGTAGGGGTTAAATGAGACCATCTGTATAAAGTATTTGCACAGAATCTAGTTCCTGGGAAGTGTGTGATAAATATCTGCTACTGCAATTATTTACTGCTGTTTTCTTTTGATGCATCCAAATGCTTTGCAGATAATCTTGCTTATTTTCACAATGAGTCTTTCTGATCACTCTTCCTTTGTAGACAGAAACCCAATCTATACTAGTTCTGAGAACCAGAAAGTGAATAACAAAGGCAAAATCTGAACCAAATTCAGTACTGTCTCTTTCTAATGCACCACTCTCCCCATAGGACCAACATATAAGTGGCCTTGAATCTCAAATGGCTTTCTAATTGTGCCAACATAACTTCTATGAGGCATTCCTATTATCTTTCAAATAAATGGATGTTAGTGTCATTGTTCCAATATTAGGCTGGGATAAATTTTAACTATGATTTCTGAATGTACTAAATATACTTTACTTGCAGCAGTCTAAAAAATTTAAAGCCCTCTTCACATTCCCAATTATGTCTTGATTTCTCAAGATAGACTCTCAGTCTTCCATTTTTTGTTTAATATACATGATAAAATATTTGAAGCACTGCTGCTATGGTTTGATTATATATGTCCTCCAAATATTCATATGCTGAAATCCTTCCCTTCAAGATGTTGCTAGGACATAGGGACTTTGGAAAGGTGATTGGGCCATGAACACAGTCCTCATATATGGTATTTTGATCTTATAAAATGTACTCTAGTTTCCTTTATCTTTTCATCATGTAAAGATACAGAGAAAAGGCTCCATCTGTGAATCAGAAACTGAGCTACCATCAGGTACAAATTCTATCAGAATTTTTATATTGGACCTCCTAGACTCTAAAACTGTAAGAAATAATTTTTGGTTGTTTATAAGCTTTCCCAGTTTATGATGTAGTAGCCTGAACAGATGAACAAAATGAACACAGCAAACATGACTTTTGTCGTTGAATAGGATGACCAAACATAATAAAGATGTAAATCCAAACCTTCTAACAAATTAAAATACAGAATATCCAAGACTTAGCATGATTGAACTTACAATTTTTCCATTTTGCAATAGATGCGAAAGTGATATTCATTCAGTAGTTACTTTTGATCAGTGTTGAGCAGCAACAGAAAGTCACAGCTTCCATTCAGCCATGCAAATACAAGGGTAAAAAAAATAACTTACAGTGCATTCTGTTGTATGGTGTTAGACTATAATCCCATATTAAGTTGAGAAACGTCTGTACATATTTTATATAATTCTAACGAAAACACAAAACGTTTAAAAATAATTTTATTAATTCTCTGAGAATTTCATATGACGTATTTGGATCATATTTACCCTTTACTCCTCCTCTAAACTCCTCCTGAATTCACCCCATCTCCTGCCTCTACCTAATGCCCTCCTTTTTTTTTTTTATAACACATCAAGTGCAGTTTGTGATACCCATATACTTCTGAGTATGGGATCACCCACTGGGACATGGTTGAGCTACCAGAAGTCACACTCATAAAGAAAATTGACTCCTCCCAATCGACTCCCCCAAGACATAAAATGTCCATAGCTCTTTAGGAGTGGGTGCCCATGAACCTCCTTCTCATTCCATGCTAGAATGTTGACTGGCTTGATAGTGTGCAGGCTTTGTGCAGGCAACCATAGCTGCTGTGAGTTCATGAGTGCTGTGATCCTGTCACAGCTAGAAGACAGTGTTTGGCTCTGGTCCTTCCTGACCTCTGACTCTCACAATCTTCCCACCCCGTCTTTCTTTAATGATGGTTCCTGAGCCTTGGGGAGAGAATGTGGTATAGCTGTCCCACTTGTGGCTGAGTACTCCACAAAAATTTATGCTCTGCACTTTGACTAGTTGTGAATTTCTGCATTGTGCATCTACTGCACAAAGAGATCTGAGAGCTGCAGCAATCTATTGGTAGAGAGATATGAATTTAGAAACCAGTTTAATACTATGTCCATAAAATCATAATAATAGGTTCACCTTTCCAGCTTATGAGCTCCCCAACCATGTGTTCTGGGCCAGATTTACATTACCCAGCATTTATTTCCTCCAGTGGAAAATGTCTTAAATACAATCAGAAAAGGGTTGGTCACCCCCATAGCATTTGTGAGACTGTTGTGCCTGTGGGCATATCTTACCACATGGTTATTGCTACAGTTCACAGCATTCACAGGCTGGATAAGACTGTTGATGGCTTTTGTCCAGCAGCCTGCATAACACCTTCCAGGACTGTAAAAGCTAGCCAGCAAGGAGGAAGCTTCCTGGTCAGTACCAACTTGATAGCTCCATGTCCTGTGACTAAAGTGCTGGCATCTTCAGCAATACAGTCTTACCATCAAGTTCTGGTGAGCAAATAAGACCAATGGCAATAGCCTGTATTGATCAATCACTTTTATGGAGATAGACAAATTGATACTGCAGTCCATAAAGAGAAATAAATATATAAGAATAACAATGACAATAATGACAAAGAAAAGCTACAGGGCTGGAGGTGTAGCTAAGTGGTAGAGTGCTTGCATATGTGAGGCTTTGGAATCAACTTCCACCACCACATAAAGGAATCCATTATATAATGCTTGCATGCACTGAAACATCATCTTACTAGCAATATGTACTATACTTGCCAGTCATGGCGGCATACTCCTATAGCCCATATACTCAGAAGACTGAATTGGGGGTACTGCTTGACTTCAGGAATTTGAGACCAACCTATGCAACACAGTAAAACTCCACCTAGGAAAGGAAAAGAAGGAAAAAAGAGAGAGCAAAACACAAATTCTATGAGACATTTTTAAAAATTGTATAATACATTTAATGCATTATAATGCATTTTAAAATGCTGCCTTTAAAATTGAAATCATATAGTACTTAAGGAAAACAAATCATGTGTCACTGACATCTGTATAGGCAAAAAGAATAGCAAGTTTAGACAAATATGCAAGATCCTATAATCTTGGATTTCTCTATAGAAATTATGGTGCCAAAAAGATTTTAGTAAATGGCATTCAGAGTAAATGTATGGGAAGAAAGAAAGAAAACTGAAGCTATTCTTCACATCATACAGTAAGATAAACTGCAAATACCTTAGGAATCTAAATATAAATAGAAACTACGTGTCTTGGACTGATGAGATGGCTCAGTGGGCTGCCAAGCCTCAAGATGTGAGTTCAGTCTTTGAGATCCATATGGTCGAAGGAAAGAATTGACTCCCACAAGTTGTCCTCTGACCTTCTCACATGTGCTGTAGCACATGAATGTGAACACACACAAAATAAATAAAAATCTTACATCATGCATCTCTACTATGCTACCATAAGAAAATATCAGCGGGTAAATGGCTTAAACCACAAAAGTTTATTTCTCACAGTTCTCTTAGGTTTCATTCTGAGGCTTCTTGGAGTGTAGGCAACTGACAACTGTCTTCTAACTTATAATATTTACTAATGTGTATTTACTAATATAATATTTACTCTATGTGTATGTGTGTGTTGCAGAAAGAAAAAGACAAACGTACACACAGAGACAAAGACACAGAGAAAGTCCTCTGGCATCTCCTCTCGTAAGGTCCTATTAAATCAGGATACTCTTATGACCTTAGTTAGCCTTAATTACTCCTTTTGAGGTCCCACCTTCAAATATAGCCACATTGGGCTTCCTTGGTGGGGAGGCACACAATTTTTATTTGATTAAATCTACTTACAAGTAGATTCAAGTTGTGCTCTTTGGACTGGAATATTATTTTAAAAAATGTTGTATCCTCAGTGTAACTTTTTAGAAGGCACACATTCGTCCCATGATTAACTTTGAAAAGTGCTTTGAAAAGGTGGTATCTTCCAGGTTTATGGTTTCTAATATTGCAATTCTTAATGTTGTAATTAATAAGTGTGTTAGATAACTTTAGTTGTAACTTGACACACCTGGGTTGAGTGAGCCTCAGTTGGGGAATTGTCACCATTAAACTGACCTCTGGCCATATCTATGGGGTATTTTCTTGATTGTTGGTGATGTAGGAAGGTCTAGCCCACTGTGGACAGTGCCACTCTTGGGGAGGTTGTTCTCTATTGCTAAGAAAGCAGATTGAGTATGGGTCAGGAGAGCAAGCCAGTAAGCAGCATTCCTCCATGGCCTGTGCTTCAGCTCCTGCCTCCAGGTTTCTGTCTTGAGTTCCTCCCTTGGGATCCCTTAGTGATGAACTGAGTGAGCTGGGAGATGTGAGCCAAGAAAACCCTTTCCTCTCCAAGCTGGTTTTGGTCAGAGCGTTTTGTCAGAGCAATTGAAGCAAACTAGAGCAATAAGTATCTTGTATGATTTAAGTACATGCAATTCTGTTTCTCATTGAATTTTCATCTATTAATTTTAGCATACATTGATGATCCATTTATTGCTAATAGTGGGTACCAAATGGTGATTTTAGAATTTCATTATTATTTCTACATTTATCAATTCACATTTTACTAAAACAAAGAGTAGTTTCCTTTATTTATTTATTCAATTCTTTATTTTTAACTTTTTGATTTACTTATAGATTTTTATTTATTTTATGTGTTTTCCCTATCTGTGAGTGCACCCACGCATGTAATGCCTAAGGAGGCAAAAAAAAGGGCATCAGACACCCTGGAACTGAAGTTATGAATGGTTGTTATCTGCCATATGGATGCGGGGAACCAAAGCTGGGTCCTCTGCAAGAGCAGCCAGTGCTCTTAACCATTGAACCATCTGTCCAGACTTCATCTCTCATTCCTTTTATCAGCATAGGTTTATGGATTTTAATTTTATTCAATATACTGTAAATATGTAACGATTATTAGTTTGATGCTCAAATTATTGCAGATTTTGCCATTTGAGAGATCCTTTCATGTTTGCACTATTCTTTTTGGCATTGTCTTCTTCATTTGAGTATTTTTTTACTTTCTAGTATAGTAACATGGTCTACATTCTTCTTGCATTTCCTCAACCCAAACATGAAATCTGGCAGCCATTTCTTCATAGAGTCAGGGTTCTTTACAGATGGGCTTAGTACTTAGCACCTGACCACTAGTTGTATGCAGAAAATGTTCCTAGGCTGTCTCAATAACACAGAGGTAAGAAATATGCACCCACTTTAACTTATCATTCCACCTCATACCTTGTTCCTCAGCATGTGTATGTATTTCTGTGTATAAATATGCCTTTTTCTGGAAAAATATGAGCTTATAACAGTATCTCTGATAAGGACTGAATATTTATGTCCTCTAAAAATTAGTATGTTGAATTCCTAATTTCCAACATAACTATTTAAGTGAATGAGATCTTTAGGAGATGATTTAGGTCATAAGCATAGGGAGCCTTCATGAATGGAATTAATGCCCTTATAAAAGATACACCAGGAAACTTCACTTACCTTTTCTGCAATGTAGGGCTACAGCAAAAGATAGACATCTACAAACCAGGAAGTAAGCCTCTAGTAGATACTAAATATACCAGTACCTTTATCTCGGACTTCCCAGCTACCAGAACTATGAATAATTCATTTCTGTTATTTATAAGTTTTGTCTCATTTTTTATGATCTCTAAAAGTAAATTTAGCATTTAGTGAAATTATTTATGTCTGATAAGAGAACACCATGTTCTAGCTTCCAGTGCCAGAGCAGTTTCTGAGTATCAGCATCTGTTCTTTTCTTTCTGGCTTGCTGCCACTTTTGTTGAAGGGCAAACAAAGTCAGATCATAGGACATTAATCTAAGATATCCAGATTTTTACCATTGCCAAAATTTGACTAAGTAAGATCAGGATCATCACGGTGTCCACTGAATGCCCATGGTAGTTGATGTAAAGTTAGTCCTCCCTGTTCCTTCTGTTGTAAGATGATGTGTTGAATCTTCTGATGTGACAGTGTATGTGTGGTAGCATTTAAGGCTTTGGGGCGGGAAACATTAGCCAACTGTTGTATTGTGTAATTATCAGGAATAAGATTATTTTGATTAGTTTTTATAAATTAGCATGCAAAATAATGTGTTTCATTGTGACATTTTCATACATAATTTTTTGTTGATCCTCCTCTCTCAGACCCCCATTAGCCTTCCCTCACCTACCAGTTCCCTTCTTCTCCATAGTAGTGCACCCTTCTCATTTCACATTATGTGTATTCTGTTATGCACTCTTTCCTTCCTTAAGATCTCTTTTTCTCCCTGTCATGATTCTTTTTCTAGTTTCATATACTGCTTGTTCATTATCCATTCAACTATTCATGAACATTTAGGTTGATTCCATTTCTTTGCTATTGTGAAAAATGCAGCAATAAACATGGATGTGAAAGTATCTCTGTGGAAGAGTAGAGAGTCTGTTAGGTAAATATCCAGGAGTGGTATAACTGGGTCATATAGTAGACCTAGTTTTAGCATTTTGAAAAACCTACACACTGATTTACACAGTGGCCACAGCAGTTTTCACTCCCAACAACAGTGAGTAAAGTCTCCTCTTTCTCTGCATCCTTGCCAGCAATTCTTGTCATTTGTTTTCTTTTTGAAAATCTTTCTCTTTTTTCTTTTCTTTCCTTCTCTCTTTCTTTCCTTCCTTCCTTCCTTCTTTCCTTTCTTATATACAATGTATTTTTTAAGTTGAATCTTTGTGTGTTTCATACTGAACATCTCAATCAATCTTGATCATCTTTATACCTCCTTCCCCTCTGGGACCCTCATAACCCTCCAATTGGAATCCATACATTCTGTAATCTGTGCTAAGGCCCATTGTGTCAAGTTAGTGTCCCCAAATGACCTCAGTGCAGGTTCATCCACTGAGGTCTTGTCAGCTTACCCAGAGTCCTTCACTTTAAGAAGATTAGCTCTTCCTCATGTAACACTAACCATCTGCCAATATTTCTTCAGCAAATATTGGGGTCTGCTGCCCATTTAGGAGTCTGCAGAGTGTGGGTCCCTGGACAGGACTCCTACATTAAACTTCAGTCCCCCAGGGCTCAGGGACCACTGTGGAAGAGGGGGTGGAAAGATAGTAAGAGCCAAGGAGGAGGTACAGGACCATATACAATGTATTTGTAAGAGCAAGAGGATGGATAGGAACTCTGTTAAACTTTGTCTCGTGTATAGGACATGGCCACAGCACCCATGAACTCATTTGTTTTCTTGATGAAAGCCAATCTGACTCAGATGAGATAGAATCTCAGTGTCATTTTCTTGATGCTTGTTCTGAGTAAGGTGAAATGGAATCTCAAAGTAGTATCCATTTGCATTCTTCTGATGACTAAGAATGTTGATAGCTTTTTTTCAATGTCAAAAAGTTTAATATGCTGTAATAAAAATCACTTTGAATAAACTCATGAAATAACTGTAGATATCCCTCCCACACATCTTCTAGCTCCATACCTCATTTCCTGAAAACCAAACCAGAAAACCTCAACCGTAAGAAATTCTTCCAAGTGTGGGCCCTTTTACAAATAAAAAGAATACAGTTTCGTATGAGGTCTGATAGGAAAAGCAAGACACAGCACACAAAAAGTCTACTCAATTTCAATGGATAAGAGACTCAGTACATATTCAAATATCAAATAACTATATATATATATATATTGTTTTAAAGCAACTCAACATGTTTTGAAAACCACTTGCTTCCTGACGGTAAACAGCAGGCTTATATTGAGATTAAGCAAGGCTAACATGGGGATTTTAATTACAAAATATCAAAGATCTAGGAAAAAGTTCAGGTCAGAATTTCTATTTCACTTTCACATCATCTACAATGCCCCCATCCAAACTACAAGTAGTTACCTCCCCAATGACACCATACAGGCCAAGTTCTTTCCTCTGCTTGTTTTCAGGTTCAGTGTTACCGTAATCTAAAAAACACTAGTGAAATATCAGGGATGCCATCAGAAACACAAAAAAAGAAAGAAAAGAAAAAAAAAAGACAAAGCCTAAAAACTACAGTTCTATGAATGGTTTTCTGGGTTGAAGCATTTCTTTCTCATAGAGTTTAGGGCAGTCACAAGGAGTGGTTGATTAATAGTTTAGGATTTTGAGAACTGGTGGAGTTTTGTTGTTGTTGTTGTGTCTTTACCTGGTTTTGGTATTAGAATGATACTACCTTCATAGAATGAGTTTGGGTGTTATCCCTCTGTTGCTATTTTTTGAATAATTTAAGCAATATTGGTTATAGATCTTTGAATGTCTGATAAAATTCTGTTCTGAATCCGAGTCTGGGCTTTTTTTAGTCGAGAAATTTTGTATTACTGTTTCAATTTCCTTATTTGTTATGGGTCTGTTTAAACTGTTGATCTTTTCTTGGTTTAAATTTGAGGGGTGTCCATACCTTCAGAAATTCATCCATTTCTTTTAGGTTTTCAAATTTAATGGAATATAGATTTTTAAAGCATTCCCTTACAATGTTCTGGATTTTTTTTGGTGTTTATTGTTCCCCCTTTCATCTCTGAAATTGTTGATTTGGATTTGCTCTTCCTCAACCCACAACAATCAGCTGCCAGTATTTCTTCAGCAACGATTGGAGTCTGCTGCCCATTTCCCCAGTTCCATGCTGTGTTTTTGTCTGCTTGAGTTTGCATGAGTCTTGTGGGATTCTGTTTACCTATGGTCATGTGCGTCCTCCCTGGCTCTTCCAATCTTTCTGCCCCTTCTTCTGCGTTGGTCCATGAGCCCTGGGTGAGTGAAGCTTAATATAGGAGTCCTGTCCAGGGACCCACACTCTGCAGATTCCTACTCCACACTTAGGCCATTTGTGACCTTTTCTGTTCCTGGTTCTCTGTTGCGTGAGGGAGCTTCATTAGAGAGATTCATTAGTGTCCTTTTTGCCCCATGTTCTGCATGAGCCCTAGGTGCAGAGGCTGCATTGTAGTTGTGTCGCTTAGGCTTGGGCAATTCACAGGCAATCTCTGTGTATGACAAGTTATGATACTCTGTAGTAGTCTCCTCTGGTGCAACAGAACATTCTTTGACGAGCGGTGACTGGGATACTTGACTGTTTACATAAGGATACATACTTTGCACTTAGCGAGAAGTTACATTAGCCTAGGGGTGTGACAGTCCTGAGGATTTCTCTAAGATTTATGACCTCTTCAGCCATGTATATTTGGCTATGATTACAGTACCGCATATGAATTTTCTCCCATTGTGTAGGTTTTAAGTCCAAGTAGCTAGGCATTGATTGGCTGCAAGATAAATGTGCCACTACTGCACCAGTGTTGTTGTGCTGGTCATTGATTATTTAGTCATGAAGCTGGTGTTGGATCATCGATTGATGTTCTCCCTTAGCAGCTTGCATAGTACTCTCCAGAGCTATGAGAGATAGCATCCAAGGAAAGTGGCTTCCAGGTCATTTCCAGCTCCAGTGCTCCAAACCCTGTCTCTAAATTATAACCTGTCTTCAGCAATAGGATCTTACCTTGAAGTTCTGGGAGACAATCAAGGGCTGTGGCAACAGCCTGTGTAATTTTGGGAGTCTTCTGGACCACCATGGCCAACAACTCAAAGGTAGGTTTCTCCTGTCTGGCACTGTTTCTTGTTATGTAGCCTTTAACTGTGCACATGGACTCATGAAGAGATATTGTATGTGGAATTTGTCATTAGCTTGTTAGGCTAATATGATTGCCTCTTGTGTTTTACCCTAGTGAGGCATTATTCTCTTTCTCTCTTTCTCTTTCTCTCTCTCTCTCTCTCTGTCTCTCTCTCTGTCTAACCCTCTCTCCATGCCTTCCCCATTTAAAGAGTCCACATTTTCCCCTAGATAATGGCAGTCTCCTATGATCTCAACTCTCTTGAGCTCCTTCTTTCCCTTTCTCCTTGTATAACCCTGCCTCCCCCTTCCATTTAAACACCCCCATTTTAATTTCTCCCTTAGTACCATCCATCTCCTACTATTCTCCTCTCTCAGGTTCCTTCTCTCCCTTTACCTCCCTGGTTCCTTTCCATTTTCCTGGTTCCTGCAGTTACATCAGGATACATACTCACATATAAGGATTTGGTGCTAGGATCCACAAATGAGGGAGAACATACATCATATGTTTTTCTGAGTCTGTGCTAGTTCACTTAGCATAAGAGTTTCTATCCATTTACCTGCAAATGTCATGATTTTGTCTTTCTTTACCACTGAGTAGAACTCTATGGTGTAAATGTAAATGTACCACATTTTCATTATCAATGAATATCAGTTAAAGGGCACTTAGGTTGCTTCCATCTCTTAGCTATTGTGAACAACCACAAACATGGATGTACAAGTATCTCTGCAATAAGATGAGTTCTTTGGATACATGCCAAGGGTCAAATGGTAGATTCATTTTTAGTTGTTAAGGGTTCTCCACACTGCTTTCCATAGAGGCTGCATGAGTTTACAATCCCACCAACAGTGAATGAGTGATCCCTTTTCCCCCATCCTCTCCAGCATTTAGTATCATTTTTGTTCTTAATCTTAGCCTGTCTTACTGGGTTAAGCTGAAATCTTAAAGTGGTTTAAATGTGCACTTCCCTAATTTCCTATGATGTTGAACATGTTGTAAAATGTTTCATAGCCATTTTAATTTCTTCTTTTGAGAAATCTCTGCTCAGACCTAGTCCATCTTTTAATTGGGTCACTTACTTTCTTGATTATTTGTTTTTTGATATTTTTTGATATATTCTGGATGTTAGATCTCTGCCATATGTGCCCCTGGTGAAGATTTTCTCCCACTCTATGGGTTTTCTCTTTGCCTCCTTGGTTGTTTCTTTTGCTGTACGAAAGCTTTTCAGTTAATACAAGGTGAAGTGATATGGGTGTTCATTTCATCCTTCTACATGTGGATATCCAGTTTTGCCAGCAAAATTTGTTGGGGAAGCTGTTTTTTTCCAGTCTGTGTTTTGACACCTTTGTCAAAAATTAAGAGGCTGTAACTGTATTTATCTCTATGCCATCTATTTCTAGTTTATTTGCCCACATACGTTTGTGCCAGTGCCATGCTCTTTGTCACTATGGATCTGTAATTTAACTTGGTCTCAGACATTGTGAGGCCACCAGCATTGCTTAGGATTACTTTGGATATTCAGGGACTTTTGTGTTGACATAAGAATTTTAGGATATTTTTTTCTAGGTCTGTGAAAAAAATGTCATTGAAATTTTGATAAGGATTGTGTTGAATCTGTACACTGCTTTTGGTAATAGAGCCATCAGAGGAAAAATTACTAACATTTGTAATTGGTCGCTAAATCATGAACCTAAATTACAAAACATAGGCAATGAGAAATGTGACAATATCCATCTCTAATTAAGAGATACAAGTGTTGGTTTTTTTTTCCTATTTTTTCTTTTAGCCTTCTTACAGATTGTCCTACTTTACCTGGTGGGTTTTATTGGTTCTTTGTTGTATTGTGTTTTTGTTTTGAAACATGATCTTCCTGGAGCCCCAGGTGGAACTCAGTATTTAGACCAGGCTGGCTTCAATCTCACAGAGACTTGCATGTCACTGCCTCCTAAGTGTTGGGATTAAAGGTGTGTATCACCATGCCCAGCTATTACTGATAGTTTCTCCATTTTTTCACTTGGATTCTTTTTAAAAATATTTTATTTATTATTTTTACTTTATGTGTATGAGTATATTGCCTGCATGTAAGTGCACCCCTGCAGAGGTCAGAAGAGGGTGTTGGATTCCCCTGGAACTGGAGTTATGGACAATTGTTAGTCAACCTGTGGGTGCTAAGAATCAAACCCAGGTCTCTTGCAAGTCAGTGCTCTTAACCACTAAGCCAACTCCTTGAATTCTTTTTTTTCTTTGGTGGGGGTGCTTTTTTGAAACAGGGTCTTCCTGTAGCCACAGCTGGCCTGGAACTCACTATATAGACCAGACTTGCCTCCATCTCACAGAGATCCACCTGCGTCTGACTCCAGAATGCTGAGATTAAAAGCATATGCCATCATGCCTGGCTGATTTTTTTTTTACAATATGCTTTTATTGAATTTTTGTGCATTTCATACAATGCATCTTAATCATATTTAAACCCCCTCCCCTATCTGCACCCCCCGCTGGGGTGCATTCTGTCATATACGTTAAAGCCTATCAAGTCAAGTTTGCGTCCCCAGATGTCTCTGGGTGTGAGTTCATCCACTGAAGCCTGGTCAGCCTATCTAGCATCATTCCCTTAAAGAATACCAACTTTCCCTCACCCAGCAGTGATTAGCTGCCAAAAGTTCCTCAGCTAAATTTGGGACTTCTTAGCCATTTTCCCACTTCTATACTGGGTTTTTGTCTGGTTTGAGGTTGCATGGGTCTTGTGCATGTTGTCACTATTGCTGTAAGCTCATATGAGCAAGTTCCCAGTCACTGGGAAGAATCTGTTTCCTTGTGGTCATCTACCACCCCTGGTTCTTACAGTCTTTTCAGCCCCCTATTCTGCAATGTTCTCTGAGCCCTGGGAGGGCAAAGTTTAACATAGGAATCTTATCCAGCAGTACACACTCTGCAGTCTCTTATTATCTACATTTTGGCCAGTTGTGGCTTTCTGTGTTAATCAACTTCTGTTGCAAGAGGAAGCCTTGCTGGTGAGAGTTGAGAGACACATCAGTATTCTCTCTACACCCTGTTCTGCTATGTTCAGTGAACCTTAGATATAGAGCTTCCATTGTAGATGTGTCTCTTAGGACTGGGTATCTCACAGACACTTATTCTCTGTGTTTGACCAGTTGTGGAACTCTGTTGCAAAAAAAAGTTTCTCTGATTAGTGGTGAGAGGTATATTTGTAAATATAAGAATACACATTTAGCATACAGTAAGAAATTATGTTTGTCTAATGATTTGACAGATGTAGGTTTTTCTCTAGGATATGGAACCATTCCAAACATGTGTATTTAGCTATGTTTACAGTACCATATATAAGTTCCTTCCAATTGAGCAGGCTTTAATTCCAATTAGATAGCTGTTGATTATTTCCAAGATAAAAGTGTTGGTCATTGTTTTTGTTATTAGGCTTTTAAAATACACATATAATAAAAAGTATTTGACATGGTCCATATTCCTTCTTGCTGATTCAAATAAAACGATATGCTATATGGTAATATAATTATGTTAGTTTATTGAACTTCAAGAGTAGAAGTAGTGTCATTTCTATCGTTTTTTAAAAAGCAGTTTGCTTTATTCTTGAGATACAGGTGGGGGCAGGGGCATTCTATGGTCTCCAATCTGGGCTTTTTCAAGCCTGGTGTGCACCAAACAGGTGACACAGTTGCAAATTGCATCACCTGGAAGAGGATCAAGCATCTCCCTCAGCCCACCTTCCTCTGGCTAGATCTGGGCCTCAGATCCAACCAGGTCCTGTCTAGGTCAACTGGCCTGAGGTCTTCCTGTTGCTCATGGGGCTCAGCTTCTGAAACCCTAAGCTCCATGCTCAGGCCATGCCGGGATCGCTGGCAGGTAGGGCGGTGGAGAAGCTGGTCCAGCCGGCCTCCTCCAGGGGCTGAGCGGGATGGTGAGTGTCCCGACCCAGACCCTCTCCACTCTGGAGAAAAAAAAATCACACCTAGTTGGGAGTCTGTCCAAGCAGGATCTCGTTTATTAAAGGTTACAAATAACTTATATAGGGTAGGGGTGGGGCTAAAAGGGAGTGAAGGACCAATTGATCTTTGTCCTGTAAACTGCAGCCAGGCAAAGACCATTTTGATAGGCTGTCAGACTCGAGTGAGGCTCTGACAGCTGCATCCCAAACGGCTGGTGACGGTTGCGATCCTCTCGCGTCAGCCTGCAGCTCCCAGTGGATCGTGTGCAGACACCCAATCAGTGTAGCCCAGGCTGGCCTCGAACTCCAGATCCTCCTGCCTCTGCCTCCTTCAGCAAGTCTGACCAGTGTGTGCCACCAGCACCGCCCCCGGCAGCCTGCGAGAGGCCCGGAGCGAGGCGGCTTGCGTCCTGCCCTGCCTGGGGCTGCCGAGCCACCCCGCAGCCTGCCTGCTGGACAGCGGCCGCATTTTGCCTGGGGGTCGCACCGCACCACAGGCTCATCTGCGGCGGCCCAGGAGAGGGCGATCGTCGCGGGGCGGGAGGGCAGCGTCCCGGGAGGGGGCGTTGGCCAGAGCAGCAGCCTGGGAGGAGGAGCTGCAGCAGTGCAGTCGGCCCCACAGGGAACTGCAACCCCGCCTTAAAAGGGCAGGCTGGAGCCACAGCAGCACTGGAAGCCCAACAAGGCCAGTGACAAATGTGGCCATGTTCCAGATGGCATAGGCCAGGGTTCAGTGGATAGGCACCAAAGGTGAGCCTTGAAAGCCAAGGTAAAGGATCCCAGCCATCCCTCAGAGTAGATGCCACCAGGACAGCTGCTTCCCATTCCTCCTTATCTCTTCCATCTTCCTCCCACTCCACCCTCCCTCTCTTCTCCCCCAACCCCTCCTTCCCAGCCAGCACTTGGTGGGGTCCACCCTTGTCAGGCTGCCTGAAGGAGCTGCCAGCCCCTAGAGCAGGTTCACAAAACAGAAAAACAAATATTGGCAAACAGAAAAGAAAAACCACAAAATTCAAAATACCAATAACTGCGGTTCCCAGGGGCCATTCTCCAAGTGTCACTTAATCTTTAGTCCTCATTATTGAGGCCCCGCAGGTCAATCCCTCCCAGCCCCAACCCCTAGGCCAGCAGAGAGTCCATGCTGAAGTGAAAGTCCAGGCTTTGCAGGACATCCCCTTGTAGGCCAAACTTAAGCAAATTCTCAGGGGTGTTGGTGGTACTGGGAACTCATCCCCCAGCAGGTCGTGCTCAGAGCTCTCTTAGTTTTGAGGGGCTCTCATCAGTCAGGCCCACCCTGCTGTCCAGCTCCTGATTGTTGCTCAGGCCTGGGCCCCCATCAGGAGCCCCCTTCCCTTTGTCATTTTGAGGCTGGAACTCCTGGGCAGGGGGTGACTTCACTTTCTGGGCTCAAAGGTCCCCATCATTCTCAGAGCCAAAGTCATCCAAGAAATCATCTCGGTCACTGCCTCTCCACCACTTTGCTAGCTGGTTCTCTGGCCAGGCCACCAGCAATGAGATGTTGGTAATTCTCCTTCTGGCTCAGGATGGCCACTGCCTCCTTTCGATTTTGGACGTTTATGCGATTAATCTGGATGATTCCATTTCCCTCACAGCTGTCTTTGGCTGCAATGCTGTTGGGATTTACCTCTCCAACATAGATTTCCAGATCCTCCTCCTCATCTGTGTGGTAGCACACCATCAGACCCAGCTTGTCTCATGGCTGCTTTTACACAGTTCCACCTTCTCATACTCCAGTTCATCCTTATGCTCTGACTCCTGTGGGCTGCCCTTCATGGTTCTGAATATTCATGGATGTTGGGGGGTGTGGCTCAGAGAGGACCTGCGGTTCCAGGATGCATATGGGTGGGGTGGGCAAGCTTGCCCAGCCTCATGATATGCCCGAAGGTGATGTTGGTCTGTATGCCACTGTCCCTCAGCTGAAGGTCAAGGCAGGAACTGTCCTCCCTCAGGCAGGGGCTAAATCTCAGCACCTGGATCACCAAGGACTACTTGGAAATTCGCAGGGCCTCTAGGGTTTGCTCCTGAGACAGCTTGGAGAGCTCCTTTCTGTTCACCTGAAGCATCACTTTGTACTGCTCCTCCGGTTTCCAGAGCATGCACATATTACATCCCATGGGGCTGGCTGGCTAGGGGAAAGGGAAGACATGTTTTACCCGCCAGAGCGTGAGACCTCAGGCATCATTTCTATCTTATAATGATGTCAGAAACAAGGTTTGAACAATCTCTACCAGTTGCACTAGTCTATAGAAATTTCAGTCTTCAGAGTATATAGGAAAGGGAATCAGTTATGAATCCTAAAATTGCTCCTAAAGTAATATGTGCTACCCTCACTCTGGAATCTTTTAATTATTCTTCTGAAGGACATATAATCTATTGGATAAATGATGGGTTTAGATACCTTAAATATACTAACAATTACTCTGAACATGCAGGCTAAGTTGAAGTTCATAGACAACTGTATGTCTAATGCCCACATAAGAAATAGTGTCCTAATATAGCAAAGATTACATAGGGAATATAAATGTAATCAACATCAAAGTCATAAGCCATTTATAGAATTAAATAGTTTGTGCACAAAATGAAGTATCTCTGACAAGACCAATGTGACAGTCCCATGATCTGTAATCTGAAGATTTCATTTGGGAGCAAGAAAAAAAAGTCCTTATGCTTCATGGCAAAAACATTAACAGGTACTTTTGACAATTCCTTAGCTGTAAAACTCAAAGACATGTTTCTTGGTTTCATGTTTACAAGCTCAAAAGACATGTATAACTTCTTCATGACTACTGAGCATTCATTAATACTATTTTTTAAAGATTAAATTGTTATTTTTATTTTATGTGTATGAGTGTTTTCACTGCATGTATCTACATGTACCACATGTATTCCTGGAGCCCAAGGAGGCCAGAAGAGAGCAAGAGACCCCCTTGGAACTTTTGTTACAGACCACTGTAAGCCACCATTTTGGTGCCAGGAACCAAACCCAGATCTTCTACAAGTGCTCTTAACTGCTGACCCAGTTCTTCAGTCACCATTAAGACTCTTATTACTCCTCCACACCCTTTGTGAACAAGAAGAAATATTTATATTAGTTAAGCAAATATATCACTGGGAAATATTGTATACTTTTTAATTTAATGAAACTTTTAAATTTATTTATGTTTATTTGTTGTGTGTGTACTTACAAGCACAAATGTGTGGGCTACAGCACATATGTAGAGGTTAGAGGACAAGTCCTGGAGATGTTTCTCTCCCTCTACCATGTTGGTCCTGGAGATTAAACTCTGGTTGTCAGAAAATACCATCACTCAAACACTGTAAAAAGATCATTGTATAAGAAGAAAATCACAAGTAAATTTCAAATACTTTTGTCTCAGTCAGCAACTTGAGAGAGATAAGAAAGAACTTCAGTAAACCCCTACAGCATAAGAATTCAGGTATATCATTGATTTTCAGATAGAAAAATAAACATGGACAATTTGAATCTAATGGGATGTTAAAAGGGCAGAGCATAAGTCAGTCACCATGAAATGAGTAGCTTCAGGAACTATTAACGACACCATCATATTTACAATAAGGACTGACTCTTGGGAAACCCAAACTCAAAATTTTATTTTCAGACCTAAGGTCTTACACATATCAGTAGCCATATCTACACAAGTCTGTTGCACAGACAATGCTGGACTATTACATGAACTAATAGAAGAAATAATAAGTCACCACTTGATAAAATCTTCTACAGTGGAGCTTAACTCTTATTTAGTCTAAGAAACTTGAAATAATAATTTAAAGAAAACAATTTTCTCCATAGTAGAACTGCTAGCCCAGAGGGAATCAGAAATTATACAAAAAATACTTAAATCAGGATCAATCAAACTTATAGATAGGTGAATTAACATCTAAATGCATCGTTAAAGGATCATTCATGGGAGAATATTCTTGTATTGAGGAACTATCCACCAGAGGAGCATTTTACTTTGCAATCATTTATATAAAAGATTTCTGTTGGGGCTGAAGATGTGGCTCAGCAGTTAAGAGCAGAGGCTGCTCTTGCAGGGGAGAGTTCAATTCCCAGGACACACATGGTGGCTAAGAACCATCCTTAACTACAGTTCCAGGGGATCTGATGCCCTCTTCTGAACTCCCCTGGCATTGCACAACATGGGTGCGCTTACATACAATGCAGGCAATACACTTATATACATAAGATAAAAATAATAAATAAAACATTTTTAAAATAAAATAAAAGACCTCTGTTAATGAATTTACTAATTGATGGCACAGGTGAGAAATGTCTAATATTGAGAGAAAGGGTTAAAAGTCATAGTCAAAGTTTGGAGTGATGGACTCAAATGGAAGCCCTAGGACAATTTTTATTGGAATTTAAAGAACAATGCTCAGGGCAGGGCAGGCATAAATGTCAGCAGCTACCTTGAAGAGGAGAATGGAGGGGAGAAGAAAAAAGCCATAAAGTTTAGAACACTGGCTTAGAACCCTCCTGTAGGTCAGACAGACCTCATGTGGTGGACTAACAATCACATGGCAGGGAGGGGAAGGAAGCTTTAGAGAGAAAGGCAAAGAAACCAAAAATGCTAGAGCATCCCAAAGCATTAGAATTGAGGCTGCCCAAGTTAGGGAAAGCGTGGTCAGAAAAGAGATATAAATAAGAAAAGGAGAGGTTATGCCTTTCTGAAGGATTCAGAAAAGTGGACAGATGTAGACAGACCCCCATGTCTTTGACCCACAGGATCCACAGGACTGCACTAAAGTGCAGGGATGCTGGCCAGGAAAAATTCACCATCCCATTAACATACTAGGTATTCTGTCTATCTTTGTAACATGACTTAAGGTGAACCTGTCTTCTAAGGAACGGTCCTGTGACCAGGACTTCACCCAGGTCAGAAATTCTATTCTCCTGACCTGCCTTCTCCCAGGGTGCTTTTTTGCTGCTGTAACAATGATATTTTGAGGTGTCCTCATTTCCCTATTTTGAACTCAGTTTTGTATGTTTTCAATTAGCCTTTTCCAATCAAGTTTTTATATCTCCTGGTCTCCACCAAAAGATGAATTCATTAATAGAGGTCAAGAAGGCCTTGATTCTATGTGTCTAAATAAGTTTAAATTCTTTTATTTTATTTATTATTTTTATTTTATGTGTATGAGTTTATTGCCTACATGAAAGTAGAAGGGAGGCTAGATGAGAAATGGGGATCAAAGGGACTAACAGTGGGTGAATTCAATCAAAATACATTGTGTACAAGTGTGAAAATGGCATAATAAAGCTAATTATTAGGTATTATTAACAGATAGTAATAAAGTATATTTTAAAAGATTTCCATGTAGCCACTGAATTATAAATTGAAATGGTGCTATATTTTAGTAAGAATCTGTGTTGTGGAGCACCTCCATCCCCCCCCAACCAACATCCTCTGATCCTTCTAGCTTAGGGCACAGGTCTACTCTTGCTCTTAGCACCCCAAATCTCTGGACTACCCTCTTAGTCCAGACCCACCCAATGTTTCCTGATCCCCCATATTCACATCAGCTCAATTTTTCAGTCTAGTTTGTTATAGCTTTCACAGACTGTTCCCACTCCCAACTTCCCTCTGCCCACCCTAGACCAGTCATCTACCCTGAATGCCCTCTCCCACAACCTGCCTTGGATTCCTGTGAGCAATCTTCTTCCCTGGTAAGTCTGATAGAGTCACTGTCTTTCCACTCCCCTACCATCTGAGCAACTCCATTCTCCATTACCCCACATCCTGTTCTCCTTCTAGACTTGGGCACAGGCCCATTCCTACTCTTAGAACCCCAGATCTCTGGACTTCCCTCTTAGTCCAGACCCACCCACTGTGTCCTGATCCCTCTTTTTCAGACCAGCTCATGTTTTTTCAGTCTACTTTGTTAAAGCCTTCACAGGCTCTCCCCACCTCAAATTGCTTTTGCATTCCTAAGAACAGCCTTCTACCCTGGCAGTGCCTAGACCAACTTTCCTTAGATTCAGGAGAACCACCTTAATCCCTGGTAAATCTGATCTGGCCCACTGCATCTCCATTCACCTACCACTGCAACAATGCCAAACTTCCCCACCCCACATACTATTCTTCTAGCCTTGGGTATAAGAACATTTTAACTCTTTGTCCCCTAGATGTCTGGACTACTGTTTTACCCAGCCCCTTCCACTGCTGCAGTGCTGGGTTTCTGTGTCTTTTAGTAGTGGACCAGACCTTTGCAGACTGCCTAAGAAAGCCTGAATTAAACCTCTGCCTAGCAATCTTCAAAAATAATGCTGTTCCTGCTGTCTAGAGGGGCCCAGACATTAATAGAGAGCCTGAGACCATCTGGTCTTGCCTAACTTGTGCATCTGAGGGAACTCTTAAAGCAGCTGGACTAGAGTGATCTAGTCTACCAATATAAAATAAAAAAAGAGAAAGTGAAACCTTGACCAATCAGCTTTTCACCCCAAAAGAAAACAACCAAATCACATCAAGTATACAAACAGAATCAAACTTCAACTCAACAGAAGACTTGAGTCTCATATCAGAATCACAAACAACAATAATGACAAACCCAAATAATATGTCCCCACCAAACATCACCAGTAGAACAGTTCTATGATGAGAAACCCATAGAGATAACCCAGGACACAGAGATTAAAAAAAAAAACAATCACAAACATGGTCAAAAAATTCAATGAATTTAAAGACCACACAAGCAAACAAATGAAAGAACTAAAAGAAGATAGGGATAAACTTCTGACTGAATTCACAAAAAAAAGATACAAATATTGAAGAAAACTCGGGATGAATAAAGAAGGAAGTAAAACACTCAGTCAAACAATTAGAAATAACAGAAGAAAGCATCACCAACAAAATTAATGAAATGGAAAACAGAATATCAAGACTGGACAATAACATTGAAGAACTGGAGCACTCAAGCAAGATTATGAATTTTTTTTTAAAAAAGCACAGGAATGGAATTGTTGGGCATAATGCAGGGTGGGCCTAGCTAGGCCACCTGCTAGGAGGAATGGAGGAATGGCTCTCGTGGGTGTGGTGCTCCACACCGGTTGGTTGTGAAGCCAGTTTCTGCCCAGCACCTGGAGGGAACCTGATCCACCTGGGAACAAACTGCAATTGGCTGTGGTCAGGACCCCACCCCATAAGGCTATTGGCTAACAAAACCTATAAGACTCTCTGCTCTTTCTTGAATAAATGAGTTTGCAGCAGAACACCACTGCTGGCTTATCACTCAACTCCTGGAGTCAGTGTCTTGATTCCGCACCTACTTACCCCCTCACTCTACAGTGGAGACCCTTCGGTCCCCCTCAGGCTGGCCCTGAGTACTGAGACCCCCAACATGGAATATGCAGGAAATGTGGAACACCATGAAAAGACAAAATTTATGCATCACAGGCATAGAGGAAGGAGAAGAATCTCGGGATAATGGTATTGTCCATATTCAACAGAACTGTAGAAGAAAATTTCCCAAGAAAATTTCCCAAAAGTAAGGAAAGACATGCCCATACCAATACAAGACATACATAAAACACCAAATAGACAAGAACAGAAAATAAACTCCACACAGTATATCATAGTAAAAACACTAAGCATACAGGACAAAGAATACTGAAAGCTGCAAAAGGAAAACCCATCAGAATTACAATTACAGACTTTTCAATGCAAACTGTGAAATCCAGAAAAGCCTTGACCAGTATCCTCAGTTTTAAATGACCATAGATGCTAACCTGGAATACTATATCCAACAAAAATGTCTATTATAGTTGAAGGGAAAAGAAAAATATTCCATGACATAAATAGGCTGAAAGAATTCATGTCCAGAAAATCAACCCTTCAGAAAATACTTGAAACACTAAAAGACTTGAAGAAAGACTATACCAAAGGGTCAATGGAAAAAACTAAATGAATGTATAACTAAGGAACCACGAAGTTAGGCCAAGAATGCAAACAGAAATTAAAATGATGGTAACGAATACACATCTTTCAATAATAACTTTCAATATCAATGGACTGAACTCATAGTCAAAAGAAACAGCCTAGTTGAATGGACCAAGAAACAAAATCAATCTTTTGTTGTCTGCAAGAAACTCTTCTCATCTTCAAAGACAGGCACTACCTTAAGGTGAAAGGATGGAAAAAAATTTTCAAGCAAAGGGAACTAAAAAACATGCAAGAGTTGCCATTCTAATATCTGACAAAATAGATTCCAAACTAAAACTAATCAAAACAGATAAAGAGGGTGACTTCATTCTGTTCAAAGGAACAATTTACAAGAATTTTAACAAACAATTAACCAAGAATATATTACAATCATGAACATATATACACAAAACTCTGGTATACCCAACTTCATAAAAACAGTACTACAGTACTTTAAGACACAGATTAATCCCAACTCACTAATCATAGGGGACTTCAGTACCCCACTGTCTCCATTAGATAGGTCAACTGGACAGAGGATAAACAGAGAGACATGTTATTTAAGCAATACCATACATTAAATGAACCTAACAAACATGTACCAAATATTCCATCCAAGCACCAAAGAATAAAGAATAAACATTCTACTCAGCACCCCAAGGAACTTTCTCCAAAATGGAACAAATACTGGGACACAACAAAAACCTCAATAAATACAAAAATTGAAACAATTTCGTGCATTCTATCAGACCATAATTCAATAAAGCTTAAAATCAACATTGGAAGAAGTCCTAATAATTTCATGAACTCTTGGAGACTAAACAACACAACCCAGAATAATGGATGAGTGAAAAGAGAAATTAAGAAAGGAATAAAAACATTCCTGGAATTAAATGAAAAGGACAATACAACAAAACAAAATCTCTGGGACACTTTAAAAGCAACAGAGAACTTTATAGCTCTAAGTGCCTACATTTAAAAAAATCAGAAAGAGCACAAATAAATGACTTAACATTGCAACTCAAGAATCTTGAAAGGCAGCAACAAATGAGACCCAAACCCAGCAGACAAAAAGAAATAATAAAAATAAGATGAAATAGAAACAAAGAAAACAATACAAAGAACCAATGAATCCAAGAGATGGTTCTTTGAAATGATAAACAAGATAGACAGACACCCAGTTAGCCAAAAGGAAGAAAGAGCAACTCCAAATCAACAAAATCAGAGAAGAAAGAGGAAACATCACAACAGACAATAAAAAGATCCAGGACATTATAAAGGAACACTTTAAAAACCAATATGCTGTTAAATTAAATTTGAAAACCTTAAATAAATGAATGTATAGCTAAAATCATGGGAATCACCAAAGCTAAACCAGACTCATAACATATAATACAAAACCTTACAACTAAAAAATGCCCAGGCCCAGATGGATTCACATCAGAATTCTACCAGGCATTCAAAGAAGATCAATATCCAATAATATCTAAATTATTCAAAAAGATAGAAGCATAGGGAGAGATCTCAAATTCCTTCTATGAAGCCAGCATCACTCTAATACCAAAACGAGGTAACAATACAACAAAAAGGGAAAACAATAGACCCATATCCTTTATGAACATAGATGCAAAATTCTCAACAAAATACTTGCAAACTGCATATAGACACACATCAAAAAGATCATCCACCATGAGCAAGTCGGCTTTATTCCAGACATGCAGGGGTGGTTCAATATACATAAGTCAATAAATGTCATAAAGCATATGAATGGACTCAAAGACAAATATCACACGGTCATCTCAATAGAGACAGAAAAGCCCTTTGACAGAATTCAACATGTGTTTATGTTAAAAGTCCTAGAAGTCATTGTACTGGAAGTAACATACCCTAACATAATTAAAGGTATATACAAAAACCCAGAGCCAACATCATTCTAAATGGAGAAAAACTGGAAGCATTCCCATTAAAATCAGAAACCAGACCAGGCTGTTCACTATGCTCATTCCTTTTTAATATAGTGCTTGAAACTCTTGCTAGAGCAATAAAATGAGAGAACGAAGTTAAAGGAGTACTCATTGGAAAAGAAGAGGTCAAATTATTCCTTTTTGCAGATGACATGATATTATACCTAAGAGATGCTAAAAATTCCACCAGAAAACTCCTAGAAATGATTAACATTTTCAGTAAAGTGAAAGGTTACAAAACTAATCTACAAAGGTCAGTAACCTTTCTACATACCAATAACAAGCAATTGGGGAAAGAGTACAAGGAGACCCTCCCATTCACAGTAGCCTCAAAAAAAAAGTCTCAGATCAAAAACATTAAAGATCTCTACAATGAAAATTTTAGATCTTTAAAGAAAGAGACTGATGAGAACACCAGAAGATGGAAGGACCTCCCATGTTCATGGGTTGGAAGAATTAATATTGTAAAAAGAACCGTCTTTCCAAAAGCAATATAGACATTCAATGCAACTCCAATCAAAATCCCAATGGCGTTCTTCACAGAACTAGAAAAAAAATCCTAAAATTCATATGGAAGCACAAAAGACCCTGAATACTCAAAGCATCCCTGAGCACAAGGAGCAATGAAGGGAGGATTACTATACCAGATTTCAAACTACATTACAGAGCTATAGTCATAAAAAGACATGCGTACTGGAACAAAAACAGACCCATAGACCAATGGAATATATCTGAAGACCCAAACATGAGTATATGCAATTTTAGACACCTGATATTTGAGAAAAGGGCCAAGAACACTCACTGGAGGAAAGATAGCATCTTTATCAAGTGGTGCTGGTAAAACTAGATCACCACCTATAGTAGAACTAAACAAGACATTTATCTTTCTTGTTGCACAAAAGTCAACTCTAAATGTGTCAAAGACCTCAATGTGAAACCTGAAACTCTGAAACTGTTAGAAGACAACATTGGCAGTAACCTAATATATATAGGTGTAAGAAAGGATATTCTAAATCAGACAGCAGTTGCTCCAGAGTAAAGGTCAATTATCAACAAGTGGGGCCTCGTTAAACTATAAAGTTTTTGTACAACAAAACAAACCAAGTAAGTGATGAGAAAACCCACAGAATGGGAGAAAATCTTCACCAGCAACACATTTGACAGAGGTTTAACATCCAGAATATATAAAGAACTCAAAAAACAAAGAACCAAGAAAACAAGTGACCCAATTAAAAGATGGGCTAAGGACCTGAACAGAGAAATCACAAAAGAAGAAATAAAGATGGCTAAGAAACATCTAAAAAAGTGTTCAACATTATTAATAATTAGGGAAATGCAAATTAAAACCACTTTAAGATTTCATCTTACCCCAGTCAGACTGGCTAAGATCAAGAGAACAAGTGATACCAAACAAGAGGATGTGGGGAAAGAGGAACGCTCATTCACTGTTGCTGGGGTTGTAAACTTGTGCAACCCCTATGGAAAGCAGTGTAGAGAACTCTTAAACAACTAAGAATGAATCTACCATTTGATGCAGTTATACCACTCCTTGGCATGTACCCAAAGGACTCATCCTATTGCAGAGATACTTGTACATACATATTTGTGGCTGTTCTTTTCACAATAGCTAATTGGTCGAAGCAATCTATGTGTCCCTCAATTGATGAGTGGATAATGAAAATGTGGCACATTTGCACCATGGAGCTCTACTCAGAGGTGGGAGAAAGATGAAATCATGACATGTGTAGGTAAATGGATGGAACTAGAAACTGTCATGCTAAGTGAAGTAACACAGACTCAGAAAAAGAAATGATGTATGTTCTCCCTCATTTGTGGATTCTAGCACCAAATTCTTATATGTGAGTATGTATCCTGATGTAACTGCAGGAACCAGGAAAATGGAAAGGAACTAAGGTGGTGAAGGGAAAGCAAGAACCTGAGAGAGAAGAATAATTACTAAGGGAGAATAGATAAAATGGGTGTATTTAAATGGGAGGAGGGGGTGATAATATAAGGAACTATGGAGATAAAGGGAAAGAAGGAGCTCAAAAGAGTTGGCGCCATAGGAGACTGGTATTATCAAGGGGAAAATGGGGACACTTTAAATGGGGAAGGCATGGAGAGAGGGTCAGAGAGAGAGAGAGAGAGAGAGAGAGAGAGAGAGAGAGAGAGAGAGAAATAATACCTATAATACCTAGCTAGGGTAAAACACAGGAGGCAATCATATTAATGTAACAACCTAATGACAAATTCCACATACAAAATCTCTACATGTCTATATGAGCCCATGTGCATGTCACATGCCAAGAAACAGTGCCAGACAGGAGAAACCTTCCTTTGATTTGTTGGTCAGAGTGTTCCAAGAGTCTTCTAAAATTACCCAGGCTATTGCCACAGCCCTTGATTGCCTCCCAGAACTTCAACGTAAGACCCTATTGATTGCTGAAGATAGGACATACTTCAGAGACTGTATTTGGAGCAATGGAGCAGGAACTGACCTGGAAGCCACTTCCCCCGAGGGCTAGCTTTAATAGCTCTGGAGAGCACTATGCAAGCAGTCAAGGGAGAACATCAATTAATGACCCACCACCAGCTTCATGACCAAATAACCACGTCAGTGACTGGCACAGCATTCGACACTGGTGCAACAGGGGAATTTTTTATCTTGGGGCCAACCACTGGCTACCAGATTGGACTTAAAACCCACTCAATGGGAGAAAACTCATGTATGGTACTGTAATCATAGTCAAATATACATGACTGAAGAGGTCATAGATCTTAGAGAAATCCCCAAGTTACATTCCTAGACTAATGCAACTTCTTATTAAGTGCAAGATATGTATCTTTATATATTCAATCAAGTATCCCAGTCACCACTCATCAAAGAATCTTCTATTGCACCAAATGGAGACTACTACAGAGTACCACAGCTGATCACAGACACACATTGTCCTTGAATTCCCCATGCCTAAGTGGCACATGTACAATGCCACCTCTATACACAAGGCTCACACAACATGGAACAAGGGGTAAAGAAGACAGTAATGAGTCTCTCAACTCTCATTAATGAAGCTCCCTCATGCAACAGAGGGCCAGGAACACAAAAGATCGCAAATGGCTAAATCATGGAGATTAGGAATCTTCAGAGTGTAGGTCCCTAGACAGGACTCCTATATTAAGTCTCATTCACCCAGGGCTCTGGAGCCATTGTGGAAGAGTGGGGCAGAAAGACTATAAGAGCCAGTGAGGAGGGGTGTGACCATATGGAAATAGAATCCTACAAGCTCCTGGAACCCTGCTCATATGAACCTACAGCAATGGTGTCATGTCATCATGCTAAAGACCCATGCAAACTCAAGCAGACAACAATCCAGCATGGAACTGGAGAAATGGGCAGCAGACACAATAGACCTTAACACAGATGAAAGAATACATGGATTTCAGTTGGGGGGTATAAGGGGATGCCGATGGGGAAGGGGGTATAAAGATGATTAAGATTGAGATAACCTGTATGAAATATACAACGATTCAATTTTGAAAATCAATAAAAACTTGAGATGTTAAAAAAAAAGAATCTGTGTTGTAATAAGAAAAAGAAATAATACTGGGCCTGGTGGCATATACTTTAATCCCAGCACTTGGGAGGCAGAGGCAGGTGGATTTTAGTGAGTTCCAAGCAGGCTGGGGCTAAGGAGACTCTGTCAAAAAAAAACAAAAAGAAATAAACAAAGCAGGTGTCAATTTAGAAGAGAAAACAGATTCACACCGAAAATATTTTATGACTAAAAAGATCAAGAGCATATAAACAGATCTACAAGAAACTACATGATTGAAGTGCTAATAATGAAGTCTCCAAATAATGAAAACTTAGATCCAAATGCACTCACTGCTGAATTCTATCAGACCTTAAAAAGAGGCAACACCAATGATCCTCAAACTGTTTCATAAAATTCAAAAGGAAGGAGTACTACCAAATTCATCATGTGATTCCACTATGTTTACCTTTATATGAAAACCAGATAAAAACCTAACAATAACCAGCAGAAAAAAAATCTAGAGGCAAATTTACCTGATGAACATTAACTCAAAAAATTCTCTATAAAACACCAACAAATCAAATTTAACAAAATATCAATGTAATCACATTCTCTAGATCAGAAGTCACATCTTTATTGATCTCCAACACCCCAACCCCCACAGCAGGTCAACCACAAACCCCTATGGAATGCTACCCACTCCTCTGTAGAGTAGCTGTCTGCTCTCCAGGTGAGACTCACATCTCCACTGACTCATGGCACTTCAACGACCACACCACCACCATAAGCAGGACACCCCCCCGCCACAGTTCTTGCCTGTTCCTCAGGTCAGAAGCCACACCTCTCTGTCCCTGAACTTCACCCTCTTCCATATCAACTCACGAAGAATATACTTAGTGAGATCAGAGACTGCACACCCCTTGGCTGAGCTGGAATCACTGCATGAGTCACTACTGAGTTGTTTCTGTGAATAAACTTGAAGCATCACCTAGTTAATTCAAAAATCTAGCTAAGCTGAGGCAACAGCAAGCATAAATCTAAACACCCACTCAATGCATGTGGGCCAGAAGTATGCTAAGAAAATTATTAAGCTAAGAAAATACCATACACTAAAAAGTCAACAGGAATAATATGACACATTTTTCAGTAATATTTCTGAATATCATCGATCTCATTCCCAATCAAAAGACATGGTCTAATGGATTGGCTTAGAAAACAGGATCCATTTACTTGCTGTCTACAAGAAAGACACCTCATCATCAAAGGTAGACTCTGCCTTAAGGTAAAAAGATGGAAAAAGATATTTCAAGCAAATGAAGCCAGGAAACAAGCAGGCAACACTAATCTAATATCTGACAAAATAGACTTCATCCCAAAATTTGTCTGAAAAGATGGAAGGTCACTTCTTTTACTGGCCAAGGGAAAAATCTATGAAGAGGATATCACAATTCTAAACATATGCACATCAAACATAGGTTCACGTAATTTCATAAAACAAATACTGCTAGATATAGAATCACAGATAAATTCCAACAAACTACTAGTGGGTGACTTCAAATCCCTATTCTCATTAATAGACAAGTCATCCAGACAAAAAAATATAGAAACATGGAAGTTAAATGATGTCATAGATCAGATGGACCTAGCAGATATCTACAGAACATTCTTCTCAAACCCTACAGAATACTCATTTCTCCCAGCAACCCATAGATCACATATTAAGATACAAACTCTCAACAAAAGTAGGAAAATTGAAATAACTTCTTGTATTCTCTCTGATCACAGTAACTTACAGCAAGATATCAACAGCAAGAAAAATTACAGAAAATGAACAAATTCACGGTGATTAAACAACACATTGTTGAATGATGAATGGGTTATTGAAGAAATTCAGAAGGAAATAAGAAACTCCTAGAGTTGAACAAAAGTAAAACACAATATACGAAAACTTATGAGATATAATGAAGGCAGTTGTAAAAGAAAAGTTTATAGCACTATATGCCTACATTAAAAAATCAGAGGGGAAGGGCTAGAGAGATGACTCAATGGTTAAGAGCAGAAGACCTGGGTATCTAATGCCCTCTTTGGGCTTCTGCAGGCACTGCACTTACACACATGCAGGCATAACACTCATACACATAAATAAAATAAATAAATAATTTTTTTAAATCAGAGAATTCAAATTAATAACTTAATGATGCACCTTATAACATTGGAAAAAAACTAGACTACACCATACCCAAAAATAGTAGGTGGGAAGAAATAATTAAGACATAGGGCAGAAATTAATGAAATAGAAAATTTTTAAATACAAAGAGTCAATGAAATGAAGAATTATTTGAAAAGATAAACAAGATCGACATTTAATCAAATTATCCAAAAGAAAGAGAGAAGATGAAAATTAATGCAATTTTAGATGAAAAATGAGACATTACAAAAGATATCAATAAAATTCAGAAATCATGAAGACATGCCTTTAAAACCTAGATTCCGCTAGACTGGGAAACAAATTGATGTGTTTGATCTGTCAAAGTGAAGTCAAGATGAGATTAAAACATCTAACCAGATTGCTAGAAAGCAATGAAGCAGTATTTCTTTTAAAATCTCCCAACTAAAAAAAGTAGGTCCCAATGGATTCACTGCAGAATTCTACCAGACTGTTTTCGGGTCTTTTTGACACAAGGTCTCCCTGTAGACTCAGCTAGCCTGGAACTTGCTGTGTAGACCAGGCTGACCTTGAACTCAAACAGAGATCTGTCTGCCTCTGCCTCCAGAGTGCTGGGATTAAAGGCTTGTGCCACCAAACCCAGCTAGAATTTTACTGGACATTTGAAGAAGAGATAAAAAACCAATGCTTCTCAAATTATCCATAAAATAGGAAAGGAGGAAACACTTCTACACTCTTTTTGCAAAACAAATACTCTAATACCAAAACCAGGTAAAGATAAAACAACAAGCAAATAACCAAAAACTATAGACTAATCTCCCTGATAAATATGGATGCAAAAAATTCCAACAAAATATTTACAAACTGAGTATAGGAACACATTGAAAATATCATTTACAATAATCAAGTTGGCTCTATTCCAGAGATGCAGGGATGGTTCAATATATACAAATTAATAAATGTAAAATATCATATAAATGGACACAAGGCTAGAAATCACATAATCATCTCAGGTAGATACAGAAAAGGCCTTTGATAAAATCCAACATCCATTCATGATAAAATCCCCCAAAGAAACTAGAATTAGAAAGACCCTATTTCAACACAATTAAGATTATCTATGACAAACCTATAGCCAACATCATGTCAAATAGAGAAAAAAATTCAAAATATTCCCACTAAAATCAGGAACAGGATAAGGCTGTTCATACTCCTCATTTTAAAAGAGTATATGGTTCAAGGTCTTAACTGGAACAACAAGAAAAGAGAAAGAAATACAAGCAATACAAATGTAAAAAGAAGTCAGTGTTACAAGTTGTGAATAATAAAATTCTGTGCATATTGGACTCTAAATATTTCACCAGAAAACTCCTAGAACTGATAAGCACTTTCAGCCAAGTGGTAGAATACAGAGTTAGTATACAAGTATACAAAAATCAGCAGTCTTTCTAATACAAATGACAAACATACTGAAAAAGAAATAAAAGAAAGGAATTAGGCTGGGGAGATGGCTCAGTGGTTAAGAGCACTTGTTATTCAATCATGAAGATTAAAGTTCAAATCCCCACACCCATGTTGAGTGGTTAGGCCATAACTCCTGAGCTTCATGGGCACCTGCACACACGTGTGCATAATATGTTCACACAGATACATATGTACAGAAACTTATACACAAACACATGAATCTTTTTAAAAAATAAAGAAATCGGGGAAATGATAAATTCACAATAGCCTAAAAATACCTTGGAGTAAACCTAAACAAGAATGTTAAAGACCTCTGCAATTAAAAGCTTAATATTCTGAATAGAGGAGGACACTATAAGATGGAAAGACTTACCATGCTCATAGGTTTGGAAATGTATTAATATTGTGAAAATAAACCATCCTGCCAAAAGCAATCTACAAATTCAATGCAATACCAATCAAAATCCTTATGCTGGGGGTTGGAAAGAAGGCTTGGCACCTAAGAGCCATCCGCTGCTCTTTCAGAGGACCTGGATTTGGTCCCCAGCACTCACATGGTGACTCACACTCATCTGTAACCCCAGTTCCAAGAGTTCTGACACCCTCTTCTAGCCTCTGCTGGTACTAGGTACATTTGTTGCATGTACATACATGCAGACAAATATTCATACACATAAAGTAAACATTTTAAATCCCCATGCTACTCCTTAATGAAACTTAAAAAAAAATTCATACGAAAGTCTATGAATAGCTAGAACAGTCCTGAGCAAAAATAATAATGCTACAGGCATTACCATACCTGATTTCAAGCTGTGCTACAGAGTCATACAATCAGTGCAGCAAGTGGTGGTGATGGGACACAATGAGACAACTCAGGAGGCTAAGGCACTTTCAACCTCTGTTGGACCTGAGTTGGATCATGGGACCCACATGACAAAAGGAGAGAATCAACTCCCAAAAGTTGCTTTCTGACTTCTACACTTGCACCGTTGCATGCATGCACATGCACATGCACACACACAATAAATGTAATAAAATGATTTTTACAAAACAAAATGAAACTGGCATACAGACACGTAGATGAATGGAATAGAGAACTCAGATATAAGTCCCCACAACTACAGTCACTTGATTTTTGACAAGATTCCAAAACTGTCCAATGAAGAAAAGGTAGAATTTTCAACAAATGTTGCTGGGGAAACTGGATTTCCACATATAGAATATGAAACTAGATCCTTATCTCTCATCCTGTACAAAAAAAATCAACTCCAGGAGCTGGAGAAATGACTCAACAATTATGAGCACTTGCTCTTCTTACAGAGGACCCAGATTCAGTTCCCACATCCACATGTTGGGGGAGAGCTAATAGTCATCTGTAACTGCAGTTCCAGAGGAATCTGATGCCCTCTTCTGGCCTCTGTGGGGACTGAGTGCACGTGGTACAATTAAATGTAGGTAAAACACTCATACACACAAAATAAATAAAAACTTTTTAAAAACCAACTCCAAAAGGATCAAAGACTTAAACATAAAACCCGAAACTCTGAAACTGCCAGTGGAAATGTAGAGTATTCTACTCTACAAGATACAGGCATATGCAAAGACTTTTTAAGTAGAACTCTGGTTGCTTTGGAAATAAGGCCTACAAGTGACAAATGGGAGTTCATGAAGCTAAAAGGCTTCTGTACAGCAACAGAAATTGTCAGTCAAGTGAAGGGCAGCCCACAGAATTAAATAAAATCTTCTCCAGCTGCACATTGGACAGAGGATTAATGTAATACCAAAAGTACATGATAAACTAAAAAAAATGGAGAAAACCCAGTCAAAAAGAAAACAGGCCATGAGAAAAATGTAGGCCATTGATCTGAAGAAAGAAATTTCAAAACAAGAAATACAAAATGATTAATAAATACTTTTAAATGTTCAACATCATTATCTATCAGGGAAATGCACATTAAAACTACTTTGAGTTTCTACCTCATCCCAGTCAGAATAGCTATCACATCATGAAAAACATCAAAATTGCAACAAATGCTGGAAAAGATGTGGGGAAAGAGGAACTTTTATTCACTGTTGATAGGAAATCAGTTTGGATGTTCCTTTAAAAGCTAGAAATAGAACTACCATATGACCCAACTATATCACTCCAGAGAATATACCCAAAGTACTACAGAGATGTTTTCTCAACCATGTTCCTTGCTTCTCTATTCACAATAGCCAGGAAATGGACTCATCCTAGAACAGATGAATGGATAGTGAAACTGTGATGCATATACACAATGGAATTTTATTGTGCCATAAAGAAAAATGGATGAAACTGGAAAAAGTTATACTAAGTGAGGTAACCCAGGTCCAAAAAGACAAATTCCACATGTTCTCGCTCATATGGGGGGCCTAGATTTTAGTCTTTACATTAGTGTATTTAATTTGGAACTCCTGTAGACACCAGGAAAATAGAAAACTGTAAATGAGGTGAAAGATGTCTCAAGGGAAGGAGGACAGCTGAGGATAGATGATATGAAAACAGAGAGTGAATATTGGTGAGAGGGAATTTAAGCAGGAGAAAGGAGGAGGAAGCTGAAGGAGGTAAGGGGAAGGGAGGGAGGCTTAGGTACAGGGAAAAACCTTATGGAAACCTTTTACTTTGTAAGAAAACTAAAACATAAGAGAGAAGGGCAAGAGCCTCTGTAACTGAATAATATTGAACCTAATAGCCAGAGGTTATTGAACCAAAACCCCAGTGCCTAATATGGAATACTTCCTTATGAATTGTTTATTAGGGAGCCTCGGGGGTTCCCTAAATAGTACAGATTTTACAGGCTACCAGAGGAGAAAAGGGATCAATGTTTTTATCCAGCTAAGAATCCTGTGAATTGCAATCCCAACCTGCCAAGTGAGATCTGCCCATGCAGATCTCCCGGTGCAATAGTGCCATGACTACTAAGTGGGCAACCAAGCACTCCATGATTGATTTTGAGTCTCACTACACAAGGGGGAATTCATGCCTGGTACTTCAAACTCAGTTAAAAACTCACGATTAGGGCTAGAGAGATGGCTCGGCAGTTAAGAACACTAGTTACCCTTGCACAGGACCCAGGTTGGATTCCCAGCACTCACACAGTGGCTAACAACCATCCATAACTCCAGTGGGCACTGAATGAGACAATTGCACTTACACATGAGAGATTTAAAAATCATATACATAAAATTAAAATAAATATTTTTTAAAACATGGCTGAGGAGGTCTTGGGTCTTAGGTGGGGGGGACTTAGAATTGTTGTTTAACTAAATTGACACAGGGCCAAGTTATCTTCTAAATAAATAAATGGGTTTATACCCATAAACAAATGCTACTTTCAGTCTTCATCAGAGAAACTTCCCTTTGCAATGAAAGGCAATGAATGCAGAGACACATGTTGTTCAAGATACTGCAAATAAGTGACAGTCGAGTACTAAGACCTAAACAGGAAATTCAGACCACCCTCTCTAAGTCTCAGAAAACAATGCAAAATAGACATGGGAAGAATGTAAGAGCCAGAAGATAGATATAAGAGCTTTAAAATGCTGTCTTGTGGGCATAACACAATCAATGGAATCATGATCTCTCAGCAGCACTGGCTACCTGCAATAGATCTGCACAAAACTGGGCCTTTCAACAGTCAATCATTGCTCATGGAGTGACCCATAATGAACTTCCTGCTGAACTATGAGTGATTGATGATGGATTCTACAGAGAGGGGCAGACATTTTCTTTAGTTATGTACCCACTGATGCATTCACATGCTCCAATGAATAGTAGCAAATCTGTACTCACCAGATAGCACTGGTTAAACTCAGTTGGTCACAAAACCAAATAAATAGACATGAATGTGGGAAAGGGTCTTGCAGGCAGGGGAGAGAAAATAGGGGTGGAAGGGAAATAAGAGAGAGGGTGAGGGTGACAGATATCACAATGCACTGTATATATGTATATGTGTGTGTATGTGTGTATGTATGTGTGTATGAGTATAAAATTGTCAAAAGAACAAATTTAATAAAAGGAAGGGAAAGTCTGCATAACAGACTTCAGTGAAATCCAGAAAATCATTAGGGAATAACTTGAAAACTTATATTCCAAAAAGCTGGAAAACCTTAAAGAAGTAAGTTTCTAAATCCATATGACCTACCAAAATTATATGTATAAGATATAAATGATTTTTAAAAATCCATTACAGGCAATGAGATTGAAGTAGTAATTCAAAGTCTCTCCAAAAAGAGAATTTTGGGACTATATGTATGTGCTGGATAGCTTCAGTTGTCAACTTGACTCACATGAGAAGAGGGAATTTCCTCTATCAGACTGGACTATGGGCATACCTGTTAGGCATTTATTTGATTGTTGAATGATGTGGAAGTGCCCAGGCCACTGTATGTAGTGCCACCCCTGGACAGATAGTCTTAGGTACTATAAGAACACAGGCTGGGCATGGGCCAGAAGAGCAAGCCAGTGAGCAGCTTCCATGGTCTCTGTGCTTCAGTTCCTGCCTCCAGTTTCCTACCATGAGTTCCTGCCCTGGCTTCCCTCAGTGATGGGCTGTCACTTGGAAGCTGTAAGATGAAATAAGTCCTCTCCTCCCCAAGTTGGTTTTGGTCAGTGTTTTATCCTAACAGTATAGAAAGCTAACTAAAACAATATATTGTTGCCGAATTCTACCAAGCTTTTAAAAAAATCTTTGAGCCAAGTGTGATGGTTCACACCTTTAATTCCAGCACTTAGGAGGCAGAGGTAGGTGGATCTTAGTGAGTTCAGGGCCAGCCTAGTCTACACATAGCGAGTTCCAAGCCAGCAGGGGTTACAGGGAGACCAAAAAACAAAAGATCTTTGACAATTTCATATATGTATCTAATGAATTTTGGTCATTTTCACCCCCCCACCTCCCCATTACTCTCTCTCTCATTCCTTTCTGTCTCCTGCTGAAGCCCTTCTTCCCAAGGATTATTTCCTGTAATCTGGAGTCCTTTTCAGAAAATCCTTGCCTATGCCTAAATCATGAAGTGTTTTCTCCTAGTTGCTTCAACCTAAATCATGAAGTGTTTTCTCCTAGTTGCTTCAAAGTTTCAGGTCTCACATTAAAATGATCCACTTAGAATTTGATGGGGTTCACACTGAATCTGTAGATCATTTTTAATAATATAGCCATTTTCAAAATATTAATTCTGCCATTTCATGAGCACAGATGGTCTTTCTGTCTTCTAGTGTCTTCAATTTCTTCAGTATCTTAGAATTTTCATTTAGAGGTCTTTTACTTTAATGAGGTTTATTATTATTTCATTTTTTGAAGCTTTTGTGAATGAAATTTTCCCCTGTTTTATTTTGTAGCAAGGTTACTATTGTTATATAGAAAACTTACTGATTTAGTATACTGCTACTTTGATGAAGGTGTTTAGCAAATCTAGGAGTTTTCTAGGAGAGTCCATGGGGGTCTTTTAAGTATACGATCATGTCATCTGCAAAT
This sequence comes from Eospalax fontanierii, assembly GCA_035773235.1. Classification (NCBI taxonomy): domain Eukaryota; kingdom Metazoa; phylum Chordata; class Mammalia; order Rodentia; family Spalacidae; genus Eospalax; species Eospalax fontanierii. Next base: position 51,468,118 of record CM069525.1, read on the forward strand.
AAGAAAAATTTGACTTCTTCCTTTTCTATTTGTATGCTTTTTATTTCTTCCTTTTGTCTTAATGCTCCACCTAGGACTTTGAACACTCTTCTGAATAAGAGTGGATAGAGAAGACAACCTTGTCCTGTTCTAGATTATAGAACAAGTGCTCTCAGGTTTTCTCTAGGTAATATAATGTTGACTATAGATTTGTTATATATAGCTTTTGCTATGTTGAGGTGTCTCTCCTGTGCCTAGTTTCTTGGGGACTTTAATCATGAAAAGGTATTGAACTTTGTCAAAGGCTTTTATTGCAATCAAATGAGATGATCATTAAATTTCTATCCTTAAGTTTGTTTATGTGCTGCTGTATAGCTACTGATTTGCATATGTGAAAGCAGTCCTACATCCTTGGATGAAACCAACTTGGTTATGGTGTATAATCTTAATATTTTTTGAATTTGTTCTGCAGGAATTTTATTGAGAATTTTTGCATCTATGTTAATCACGAAAATTGGCTTATAGCTTTCTTTGTTTTGTTCTAATCTGGTTTTGGTATCAGGGTAATGCTGGCTTTGTAAAATGAGTTTGGTAATGTTCCTTCCCTTGATGTTTTATGGAACAGCTTGAGGAGTGTTGGTGCTAGTTCTTCTTTAAATGTTTGATAGAATTCAGACGTGAATCCATCTAATCCTGGGCTTCTAAGTTAGTGTGTGTGTGTGTGTGTGTGTGTGTGTGTGTGTGTGTGTGTGTGTTTGTATGTGCCTTGACAAGCATACATGCATGTGGAGGTCAAGGACAACTTATGGGACTCGGTTCTCTCTTTCTATTATGTAGGTTTTTGAGTTTGAACTCAGGTTGTCAGATGTGCTGATAAATGCTGCCTCACTGGCCCTGCTCCTGGGCTTTTATTTCTTAGAGGAGATGAAATTACTATTTCAATCTTGTTGATTATTATAAATCTGGCTAACTTGTTTATATCTTCTTGATTTAATTTGGGACATTATATGTATCTATGAATTTATTCACTTCTTTTGATTTTCCTGTTTTTAGAATGCAACATTATTTTTACATACTCCTTAATGATTCCCTGTATTTCTTTGGACTCTATTGCAACATCATCTTTTTCATCTATAATTTTATTAATTCTGATCCTCCTTGTCTTTCTTTTGATTAGTTTGGCTTGGGAGTGTTCAGGGTTTTTTTTCAAAGAACCAACTTTTGGTTTGATTGTTCTATGTATTGTTTTTAGTCTCCATTTCATAAAGTTCTGCTCTGAACTATTATTTCTTGATAACTACTACTTTAGGGTTTGGATTGTTCTTTTTCAAGGACCTTCAGGTCCATCCTTAGATTATTGTTTGGGATCTTTCTAATTTATTATTGTAAGTGCTCATACTATAAACTTTCCTCTTAAAACTGGCTTAGCCTTATCCTCCAGGTTCTTGTAAGCTGTAAGTTCACCTTCATTTGATTCGAGGAATTTAAATTTTTCCTCCCTGATATTTTATTCAAAATCCATGTCATTGTATTGATTTTGTAGTTTTCTTGGAGTTTACTGTACTACTATATGATATGATACATCAGATTCTTTCACTGATTTTGGTAAGGTTTGAGTTGTAGTCCAGAATGTGGTTTATTTTAGAAGTTTCAATGGTCTGCTGAGAAGAGTTTGGATTATGTATCTGTTGAATGAAATATTCATATTCTCTCTCTCTCTCTATATATATATATGGAATATTCATATCCTCTCTATATATATGTGTGTGTGTATATGTGTGGGTATATGTATGTGTGTGTGTGTATGTTAAATTCATCTGGTCTGTTGTGTTAACTAAGGGGTTTCTTTATTGACTTTTAGTTTGGATGATCTATTAAGAGATGAGAGTCAACTATTTTAATCACCCACTGTTGTATTAGAGCCTATCCAAGCATTTATGTTAATTAGTTCTATGAATTGGAAAGGTCACAAGGTTTACTGCAAATATATTTATAATAGCTATATCTTCTTGTTGAATTATTCTTTGTATCAGTATGTAATGGTCTTCTTCGTCTCTTTTAGTTTGGGTTTGAAGCCCAGTTTATTAGTTATCAGAATAGCTATGCAAGGTCATTTTCAGTTTCCATTCACTTGATAGATCATTTTCCATACTTTGACTCTTTCAGGCTGTTGATAATTTTACCAGAAAACTTTGGAAATCTTCATCTGGCTATTCCAGGTCTTTGAGTTGAGGAATTCTAATATTTAGGAAGAGTCATGTTGCTTTGCCTTTTCATGTTGGCATTTCTGTGTTATGATTTGCACATCTGTTGTTTTGTATGCTTCTTCTGGTTTGGGGGAGGGATGTTGTTATTAAGCAACCTACTCTTAAAGGCTCAGTCTCTAGTAGCTCTAAGCAAGGAGAAAAACAAGCTGTTTGGAGAAGCAATCTCTGCATCATCTCCCCTGCTGAAGCTTCATTTGGCTTTCTTCTCTGAGTAGTGTGTCTTTTCTACTCTTTTTCAGTATTCCTTTGCTTCCTATATGGAATTCAATTTTTACATTTAAAAACATACTCTGTGTCTCTCTCTCTCTCTCTCTGTGTGTGTGTGTGTGTGTGTGTGTGTGTGTGTGTGTGTGTGTGTGACTGAGGGATCATTATGCCAAGATGCACACATGGAAGAGTCAGAGGGAATAAGTGGCTTTTTCTCTTCCCACCTTTACCTGGAATCTTGGAATGGAACTCTCATCTTCAGGACTGTGTGGCAAGCACCTTTATCCATACAGCCCTCTTGCCAGTCTTCTTCATGGATTTCTAAAACTCTTCTGGTATTTGCCTCTTTGGAATAAAATCTATTTTTTCTTATTTTGACTCTTCTCTACCAACTCATACAGAGGTAGGCTGTAGTCTGCCTTCCTACCAGGAAACTAACAATTAATTTTCTAACATTCTTTCATTTTCCTCCTTCTTGCTGAACTCTTAGAATTTCTTGAAGAACAATTTACCTATTTATTGTTCTAATTATTTTATTCATATATAAGGTGAATATTACTTTTTATATTGGAAGGATAATTTTTAAATATGAAGAATTTTAGTCTGCTGGGATTTTTTTCATCAATTCTAGAAATATCTAACACCAATCACTCTTTCTTTGATAACTTCACTAATCTTCTGTATCAGTTACTTTTCTCCATGCTATGATAAAATACATAACAAAAGCAACTTAAGGAAAGAAGAGTTGATTTTTGAGTCACAGTTTGAGGTTTTAGTTCATATGTTAGGGAAGACATGCAGGCAGGAGCTTAAGGCAGTTGGTCACATTATCTCTGCAGTCAGAAAGCAGAGACTGAAGAATGCTGGTGTTCGATTCACATTCTCCCTTCTGTTCAATCCAGCAGTTAGGGTGGGTTAGCCTAGATCAATTAATTTAATCTTGAAAAAACCTCAGAGATACACCCAGAGATTTGTTTCCAAGATGATTTTGTTATGTTTTCTCTTTCTTCTCCTAATATTCAAAAATTCATAGTTATTAAATCTTCATAATGGTCTCACAGTTGTTTGCCTCTGGATGTTGTATTTTCTGGTTTTTTCTTCCTTTATTTTTCATTTTGACGAATTTCTATAGATGTACTTCAAGAGCACCAGGAACATTGTACACTCTATTCGAGTATTTACGGTTTGATTTCCTTTCAAGATGTTAAGTGTTGTGTCTTCGTTTTATAGAGGACAAGCATGAGCTTTAGAACTGATAGGATTGTACACTGGAAAGCCACATACAGCCACTGTTTGTTTTCCAGCTATTTTTTCAGGTTTGTAGGGTGTTCATATCTCTGCTTACATTAGCCAACATGCCTGCATATACTTTAAGCACTTCAAACCTCTTGGAATATTAGTCATATTTATTATTTTCTTTTTCTTTCTAAGTATGTGTTCTTGGCCTACATGAATGTAAGTGCACCAAAATGTGCAAAATTTACGGAGGACAAGAGACTGCCTTGAATTGCCTGTAACTGGAGTTACATGCAGTTGTTAGTTGCCACACAGGTGCAGGGAAATGGACCCTGGTCCCCTGTAATACCAGCCACTTCTCTAAACCTTGGAGCTGGCTCTACAGACCGTATATATATACTTGTTTTAAATTCCTGCACTGACAAAAACAGAGAAGGTATACAAGAAATACTGTTTCTATATAGAAGAATGTCAGCTGTATAGATAAATGCCAAATTTTTAACTTTGATTTTCAAAAGCAGCAGATGAAAACAAAACAAAATTAATTCTCTTTCATTTTATTAATTATTTTAGTTTCATGTGTATGACTGTATTGCCTGCATGTGTGTAAATGAACCCAAGTTGTGCAATGACTGTGGAGGACAAAATAGGGCATCAGATCTCCAGGACCTGTAGTTACAAATGATTGTTAGCTGTCGTATTGGTTCTGGGAACTAAACCAGGACCCTCTCCAAGAGCAGCCAATGCTATTAACTGAAGAGCCATATCTCCAACGGCACCAAAAAGAATTATTCCTCTGGAAAATCTAAGCTCTCTCACTTATCTGTCAATGGTGACAGATAAGTGACAGAGCTTATCATCTTGTCATCTTTTCAGCTTGCAGGGTTTCTCTTGTCCAATCCAGCATGCCTTATGCGTTTGCAATGCAAGTAGACATGTTCTTTCAGGTAAAAGGAAGTGGAACAAGCAGACTTGCAAGTGAGACCCTGCGGTTCTCTGGGGTTCTCTACTACATTTGATGGTAGTAGTTGTAAGGCTCAGAGGCTACGATTGACTCCAATGTCTGTTGGTTTGTGTCCACCTTTGTGTTTGTCCTCCTTAAGGCCTGTTTATTAAATAAGGCCTGAGCGTTACAGCTCTTGCAGCTGGAACCTCCCTGTACAAGGAGGAGTCCAGGCAATGTGCAGTTTTAGACTTGCTTTCTGTGTGAGGAAGCATTCCCTAAATCTATGGTTGGGACCAAGTCTTTCAGTGAGCTGGTGACACTGGACAGGAGCTTCACCATTGCTTCAGAACCCTGCACCCTCCAAGCAGAATAGGAAAGGGCTGCTGGAAAGGATTTCAGATGGGGACGTACCTCCCCACAAGCTGAAAACAAGACAGCTAGGTTTTGATCCTACCTGTCCACAGCTCTGTTGACTCTGCTAAAACGCAGGTTCCTTACATCTAGGGGCTCTGGGCTCAAAAGTTTCAAGATCTCAAGAATTACTATCACAGGACACTTGTGATGTTTCATTCTAGGGAGCCATAACGTTATTGTTTGAAAAGTCACTCCTAGAAGGCTATGGAAAGGAGGCACATGAGTTCAGTTCTCTTCAGTGCACAGCCCTAGTGTACTGATTCCAGAATGACAGGCACAATTGCAAATATATTAAAACTGATGGCCCTGGAACTCTATGGCTTTCCCCATAGCATTAGATCTACAGGCTAAAACATTTGTTGAAAGACCCCAAAACCTATGTCCTCGGAAAGAATCAGTCTTTACATCTAAGGCTGCATTCAGGATCAGAATTCTGATTGCAGCACGATCAAGCTGAGCGGTCGGTGAACTCGGGGCACAGTAAGACTAGAATATTGTGGGTGGGTGATAGTCTCAACAGGCTCAGGGTCTCATAGATGACTATTTCAATGTTTCCAGGATTCCGTGGCTCCAGGACTCTAGGGCTGCTATGTATAGGCTGTTATGTGAGGTATGAGGGCCCAAGAGAACACCAGGACACACGAAACCCGTGGGTGATGGGAGGGCAGGGTGTGGGGACTCAGCCTCCCATTGTTCTAGTCCTGTCTACGTTGTGGGCCTGCCGACGCCTGGACTAAGAAAGGTGCCCAGGGTCCTTGTTACCTGCTGTAACTTGGTTCCAAACATGGAGCCGCTCACGTCAATAACAAACACCACATTCTTCTCCACAGGCTGGAGGCCTCTGGGGGCAAAGCAATGGATAAAATAGCCACCGTAAATCTGGACAAAAAGAAGGGAAGTCGAGAAGAGCCGTGAGAGCCAATCTGAATCACAGCCCCTGCTAGCCTCCCACATAAACCCCTGCTCTTTCTCTCGCAGGCCATCTCACTCTCCCCAGTTACAGGGGCCTGCTGGGGCTATCGGCTCAAGCTTTTTGGTTTCCGCACCGGAGCCCAGTTGGGTCTCCCCTGTTCAGACCTTCAGGCCAGGCCTGGCCAGAAGAGCAGAGTGAAGACGACGAGCTTGGAGCCCAGGCCCGCAAGGGTCAGCATCTCTGTAATATGCGAGTTCCTGTCCGTGAGAGAGCTGGACTTCCACAGGCTCCACGGTCCCCAGGGACATTTGCCTGGGCTCCAGGAACTGGAAGTATTGTTTTAACCTCCCTCACCAGAGTGAGCCGGGGGCCCAGCTCATTGCTGCCAAGGGCTGGGAGTTTGCAGGGCCTCCTTCTCCTCCTCAAACCGCCTTTCTGCTGTTGCTGGGCAGAGCAGGGAGGGGAGGAGGCAGCAGAGGCAGAGGGGATTGGTTGCATCAGGTAGAGATGCCTTGGGCTGTGCCCATGTGATTGGCTGCTGGTCTCCTGCCCCCACTCCACCTCTCCCTCTGCAGAACCTGAGGGCTGGGTCAGTGGAGGGAAGGGAGGGGAGGGGAAGGGGCCAGCAGGCCCCTCAGGACCAGTGTCCTCTGGAGCCCAGAGAGGCCTGGACTGCCTAAGGGTCTAGGCTCTCCTGCAGCCTGCAGCCTGCAAGCCAGGGTCCAGGCCCGAGGCCCTGCCGAGGGAAGGCAGCATTTCCTCCTGTCTGCCCTCATCCACCCTATGACAAGGATGGACCCCGCTTCCTCCTCTATCGGAGGAAGCAGCACACGCAAGAGGTGCTTTTCCTCTCCATCTCTGCCTTAGGATTAATTTCCAGGGATGCAGGAGACCCGGCTCCACATAATGCTGGCCCTCTGCGGCAATTTCCCCACGGCTTCTCACACTCGTCCACCCTGTCACTGCCAAGCACTGAGCAGCATCTTTGGGGCCGCCTGTATGCCTGCCATACCTGAGTGTGGAAATCATCCCTTCCTCTCCTTGACCCCATGCTCACCAGCTCTTCCCTTGCTGTCCTTCAGCCCTGCCTGCCAGCCTGCCACAGCTCCCCCCTCCCCCACTCAGTAACGCCATGCTCTCAGTCCAGGAACACTGGGGTCATGCACACTTGCAACTATCCACCATGGCTTGGAGGGTTTCACACCCCAGTAGCCTTTGCCCTCTGCTGAGGCCCACACAGTCCTGCCACAGGCCACGTAGGAGCCTAGCTAGCACTCTTATCTCCCTTTCAACTGTTCTCACAGCAGGCAGCTTACTGGGTCTTACCTAGAATGTAGAAATCAGGTGTGTTCCATCCATCAACACAACCCCTTGCTCCCAATTCTCCCACTTCTAACCAGTTTCTTTTCTACTGGGTAGCCTCTCAGGGTAAAGGCATGGGTAGCCGCAATAGTTCGCAGTTGACTCCTGCTGAACCCACTACAGCATGTGCTCCTGTCTCCCCAGACTCATACTTCTCTCACTAAAGGCAACTCGCACTAGCTTGTTTCCCAACCACTAGCTGCATTTGGACTCTGACCAGACCCTGCTTCCCTGATGCATTTCCCAGTTGTAACCTCTGAGATGCGCAGGGGCCTGGGCTCTCCTCTTTCTGTCACCTCAGGTCACCTCATATTCTCTCTCTCTCTCTCTCTCTCTCCCTCTCCCTCCATCCTTTTGTCTCTCTGGGCCAAGGCAGGGTGGCCAAAGCTGGCAGATCATTGCATGCACAGAGAAGAGAAAGCATGTGCGAGCATCACTTCGTGGAGTGAGCTGGTGGGAATGCGGGGCTCTGAGCAGGACATCTGGATTTGGAGTCTGGCTCCCTTCTCACCAGATCTCAGGGTAAATCTCTCCCTCTTGCCATGCAGTCAGCCACTGAACCCAGTGCTTTTATCTGTTGCAAACTTTACAGCGTTACCAGGCCTCTTCACCCCACGCACACCAAACTTCAGTTCAGGCTTGGTTTTGTCTGTCTTACTGCAGGCCTTCTATCCCTGCTCCTTTGCAACAGCTCCTGGGTCTCCTTCAAGTCAACCACACAATTTCCTTCCCATTCATGGTGGCCCAGTCAGTCAAACAAATGCCAGTCACCGCAGGACTCGCCAGCCTCCTAAGCCCTCTCTCACTGCATCTCGCATCTAGGCTCGAGGGTCTCCGAGTCGCATCTGTGTCCCTGCATATCCCTGGGTATTTCTAGCGTCTGTCTCTCATACCCAGTATCCCCAATTTACTTGAATGCCTTTCAAGAGGTGAGACCTATCGGTGATGTTCTTTCAGAGCTCCCAACCCGTGTCAGACCTTGCCACACACAGACTAGGGGCACAGAGAGTTCTGACTGAGTGAAGAAGGAGCAGCTGAATGTTCCGGGTTGGAAGCGGGGCAGACACCCTCACAAACGTGGGAAATGGGACCCGAGGCCGGGGCTCGCGGGGAGCGGGGGACAGTAGCGGTCAGAGCGCAGGGCAATGGCAGGGTAGCTCTAACACCATTGCCTGTCAAATCCTATGCATTCTGCCTGCATTTCTGCTCTGGGCAACTGTGGGAAAGGGAAAGCATGAAGCAGCAGGCAGTGCCTCTGGGAACTCAACACACACAAATGGCAGAACACCAGGTCGAGGCCCTGCTGCACCTGTTGCCAGGATACCCTCCCCTGACCCTTGGAGAGGGTGCACTGCTCCCACCGCCCTTCAGGGAGGTCCTGCCACAGCTCTGCACATGCTGTTTCCTCTCTGCATGCCTTTTCCTTCACTCCAGGAAGAGCTTCTCCATTTCACTAAACCACTGAAGTGTCAGCTCCTTCAAGTAGACGGTCCTGAAGCCTCCTGGGCAGGCACCCCAAACACCCAGCTGAACACAACACTTAGGACATATAGGTCTCTGAAGCCAATATGGATCTGGCTGCTTCACCACCAGGAGCCGGCTGCAGGAGAGGTTGGGAGCTGAGGCAAATTACTCTGAGTTTCCAGAGGCAATGGGCCGAGACCTGGGCTGGAGTGGCTCTGCTGGGGGATGCGTCAAGGTAAGAAGGAAGGAAGCGTGGTGCACAGCCCTCTATTGGGTGGGGCAAAGAGAGGCATCCAGGGCGGGTTGTGGCCATAGAGGGGGCGGAGTTGGCCAGGGATTCATTCAGGTGAGAGGCAAATGCTGATAGGTGGAGTGGAGGGGAAGACAGATCCAAGGCAGCAGTGGGTCTGAGCAAATGCTCCTGCTTCCTCAGGGGCTGGCTCAGGCAGTGGTGAAGGGTGCAGAGTTGGGTGGGGCCCAGCAAGAGGCTGGTTTGTGTGGCTGGGCAGGAGGAGAGGAGGCAAGAAAACCGGCTGGGAGGTGAGTTGCCAGGGCATGGCCACCGTCATCTGCAAGTCCAGCGTCCCGGATCAGGACTGGCTGGACTGCTCAGCTCGTGTGCAGGACCCCTCTCCACTCACTGCAGGCAGGGCTTGTGGACCGAGTTGACCCACTCCCTTGTTGGCAGGGGCCCCGTGATGGAGAGCAAGTTTTCAGGGCCAACCAAAGGAGAGGACCACCTGGGAGTGTCAGAGCTATGGAAAGCGTGTGGGGTCAATTACCCACCAATGCCTCAATTTGTAAAAGGGCTGCTTCAGCGCTGGCTGTGACCGGACATAACTAGGTGCGCGCATTCAGGCTTTGCTCCTCCCGTTCTGAGTCTCTACCTCGTGCAGTGTGCATGTGATTCCCAGGGTGAGGAGTCGTGTGCCTTTCCCTGTCCTCGTAGTCCTGTTCACTAACTCTTGTGTGTTCCAGAACCTGCCCCAGGTCCATGTGACAGCAGTGCCCAGGCAGTATGCAGTTCCCGAGGCTCACACACCTGCATATCTCCAATGATGTCCTCCATGACTACATCATACTGGACGGTGAAGTCGGCCATGATGCCGGAGCTGGAGAAAGCAGACTGGTCTTGCAGTGTTGGGGAGAAGGTGACGCGGACACAAGTCTCTCCCCTCTGTATCCTGGTGGACGGGGGCGAGCCGACCTGACCTGGATGGGTAGGTGGGGAGGGAGGGTTGTGGCCAGATAGCACGGAGGGCTCAGCACACAGAAAAGCCATGCGTGGGGACAGCAAGAGGGGCAAAGTGTGGGGCGGGTGAGAAGTCAAACTCCTGCCCCCGCCTGCTCCTCCCCCTGCCTACCACACCCTTCCAGCTGCCTCAGTCCCACCCTTGCCTCAAGCCCTGACAGGCCAGCTCCTGCCCTGCCCCCTCCATCACTCCCTGCCTGGTGGACCCAGGCCTGCCCTTAGTTCTCAGCACTGGGGCTTTTTCCTTCACCCACAACCTCACCCTGCCTCACTTCCCACCCAACACAAGGCCCACTCTGGAGGACTGTCTTGTCCCAAGATCCATGGGGACCCTGAATCTCCCCCCAGAGAGGCAGTATGGTATGTGTGAGGACAGAGACAGACATGGCCAGGGCCTGCGTCTTCCCCCTTCCCCCTTCCTTCTGTGACAAACAGCAGGCTAGCAGGGCTCTCTTCTGGGATAGAATAGCATGCCTCTTCTCCTTCCTCTGCCCCTTGTCTCCCAACACGACATGTGTGAATAAGCCTTTTAGCCTTTCATGAAGTCACCGATGAATTTCTGGTCCCGGATGTTTGCTGAGCTGGCCGCAAGATCAACTCCTCTGGAATCTTCGTCCAAGACAAGGGTCCATTTAGAAATGTGTCTGTGCCTCCTTTACTCCAGAAAATGGAGACTTGGGAATTCTGCAACCCCACCCCCCCTCCTCCCTGCTACAGCTGTCAGGAAGCTTAGGGGCAAACCAAGTCTCCATAGTCTGAGGCGCCTGCTCACATACGTTCCCTGGGCTTCCTTCCTCCCAGAGCTCTTTGTTTGGTTTTATCCCCACAGGATTGCTTCTATCCTCTGTCTTAACCTTTAAGGAGAAGGGGGAGGGAGCTGCCATTTATAGCTTGGGGCTTAGGCATGGAGGCTGCTAGACTCAGCTGGCCTCTGGGCCCGGGTCTCTGCTACTGCCCTGTGTGCCTGGACCAGTTAGTCCTTCCTCTGGGCCTCAGTCCCTGCATCCACAGCACAGGGGTGCTAGTCGCTCCTTCAGAGGATCTTGCCTGTGGGCTTGAATGTGAGCTTATGGAAAGCATTTGGAACACACCTGGATCTTCCTGAATAGCAAATCATGGGAAGGCTTACCACCATCATCAGTATCCGTTATGACACTTTAGATCACTTGGAGGGAGGAATGGTCTCCATTTCTTACAGCAGCGACTCTCGGGGTGTGGCTCCATGAGAGTGATTACCTGGTATGAAAAAGGCTCAGGCACCGTCCTCAGTTCTGAGAAACATTTCTCATAGTGGTCCTGGGCCATAGATGCCCTCTTCCTCATTTTACCAGTCATCAAAGAGAAGCAGAGCAGTGGGCTGACTTGCTCTGGTGGCCCCACTTTATGGGAAATTCAGTCCGGCATTCAAACCCAGCCTGTGAGTGTGTGTCTGTCTGTATGCAGCATGTGGCCTCTCTGACTTGGCAGGGTCTCACCAACCAGGTCCTCCATCTCTGTGAGGGGCCACTTGAAATTTGTACTTGCCCTGTGCCTGTCTGCTGAGCTCTTAAGGAAGTTCATAGGCTGGCTCATCAGTGTTCAGCCTTGCTGGACATCCAGTTCACCCAAGACTTGTTAAGCATGCAGATATTTGAGGGAATCATGCCTCATGGGGAGTCAAAAGCAGAGTATCATCATTCCTTTTTTCCATACCTCCAAATACTTCTGTTGTGCACAGCCAGTTATTGGTTCCCACATGCCAACTGCTTCCACAAATCAAGATCTTGTCATTCTTTTCTGGCCCTGGCCAAAACTGGTTGCTTCTCTAGCCCCATCACAATAACCACCCTTCACCTACTTTTAGGTCCCCTCATCAGTCCCTTTGTTCATGTCCAACTCTTTGGTCTGTCAGCTGCTGACTGTCAAGTACACAGACAGGTGACCTGAGGACCCCAGTCTGAATCCTTTTTCTCCATGACTCAGGGCTGATGTCCCTCACCGAGTTGTGGGAATCATACCGTCACCACTTGTCCTTCTTTACTGCTTCTTCTTGCTTCCCCATTCCCTTCCAAGACCCAGCTCCTGCTCCAAGATTTAATCCTTCAGGAAGTCCTCCCCATCAGATTCTTTTCCCAGGCAGGTCACTGGCCTTTGAGGACATCTCTCTCCATTCTGGTCTGTCACTGACTCAGTTCATGTGTCTTCCCTGTCCCCCAACCAGGCATAGTAACCCATACACTCTGGGTCCTCATTGCACAGAGGGACTCATTTCTAGCATCTGGTCCTCTGCCTGGGTGTGTTAGCACGCGTATTGCTTGAGAGAAGACTGCTTGGGATGGCACATATAGAAACAGACGTGCAGGGAGGGCACTTGTTGTCCTTATTGTCTTTTATTGAACACCTGTGCACAGCCACAGAACCATCAGCTTTCACACTAGAGGCCTCATTTTGACAGACAACAGTGATGAGAACTGAGCATACTGTCATTGTTTATGGATGAGGAAGCTGAGCCACAGAGGAGCAGAGAGCAGCCCCAGGTTACATGATCAATACACAGCAGCAGAGGCAGGACTGGCCTCAGTCACTCTTTTGGAGAGCTGGGAGGTGGACTGCTCCTGATGCCTTGTCCTTGGCACCTTCTGTTTCCTTCACACTGGAAGCTGTCAGTGGAGGTTGCCTCTGATTTGACTCTCACCTCTCCCACTCAGGCTACTTGGAACATCAGCCTGCCCTGTGGCACTAGTTTCACCACTGTAGCTGACCTCCTCCCTGCCCACGCAGAGCAGAGTCCAATTCATATGCACAGAAGGACCTCCTACACACACAAATGTGTACATACACACACACCAGGCTCAACCTTCACACTCCTCAGCACAGTACATCAGGCCTGTTTTATTTCTTTTTTTGTATGTGTACGTATGTTTGCATGTATATGCATTCATGTGGAAGTCAGAGGTGAATGATACCAAGTGTATTTCTCCTTATTGTTCACTTTGTTTACTGATACAGCCTCCTTTGGTGAACCCAGAGTTCACTGATTCAGCTAGTCCAGCTAGCCAGCTTGCCCAGATGATTCCATGTTTTGCTCTTGACCATTGGGATTACATGTGGGCCACCTCACCCACCAGGCTTTTTGTGTGGATGCTGGAGAGCCACATTCTAAACTTTAAACTTGAAGAGAAAGCACTTTATTCACTAAGCCATCTCTCTAGCCCTTGGTTTCTAAGGCTTGTTGCCACTATCTTTGTGGGTGTGAGTTAAGCAGAATGTACTCTGTACAGGGAGTAGTCTGCGTGCTCCCTAGCCACCACTTAAAGTGGTACTCAGGGCTCAGAGAGTGAATACTGTTTGCATCTTACAGGCAGGATATGAGGCCAGAAGTGGGCAGGGATGTGTCTAGGGACACATAAAACCTTGTAAGGGAGCTAGTGGGATTAGCCTGTCTCATATGCTCCCCGGAAAGTGCTCCTTCTGCCCATGCACACTGACTGCTGACTTGTATCTATCATACAAATGTGTTCTTGTGTGTATTTGTGCAGATGTACCTAGCATACACTACCTTTGATTAGTAACACTCTGTATAGAAGGGGAACAAGTCCCCTGCTCTTCTGGGCTCCCACAGCCTGTGTTCTTTTCATTATATAGCTGTTTTATTGAGAAACAGCTTCTGGCACTTGACAGTTACCTATCAAATTTAAATGACTGGGTCCTGATACAATCTGAATGCCTAATGGTTTCCTCAAGTGACAATGCACTATGAACAATTTATACTCATTTGTTTCCTCTGATCCATCAAATATAAATTTGGCAAGTAACTGCAATGCTCCATCACCAAAAGGCAGTGGTCCACATGAGACTGGACTAGAATAGATCCCAAATGCACTTGTGAATTACAGTAGGCTCACCTTCCTGGAACTCCTCCTGTGCATCATATTACTCAGCTCACCCCTGGGGCCTGGTGCAGAATTCCTGATAACCAATTTCCAGAACAAAAGAAGTCAGGACCATGGTTTGCAGATGGCACAGCACAATAAGTAGGAACTAGCTGGAAGTTGAGCTGTGTGCTACAGGCCTGCTCAGATGCGACCCTGATAGGAAGCAAGGAGGAAAGATCCTCTTTGGAGTAACACATGTGCTTGTCTCTTTATCCAAAAAGCAAACTGTAACCCCAGCACTTAGGAAGGTGGCGGAAGCAGAAGTATCAGAAGTTTAAGGCCAGCCTAGGCTATTTGAGACGGTGTCTGAAAGCAACCAACAAAACAAACAAATAGGACACAACCTGGCCAGAAGCCCTGATTATTGTTGGTTGTCAGGCCAGAGGGTCAGAGAACTAACAGGGAGAAAATCTGAAGACTTAATAGTGATAACAATATTGTAATAAAATACTTAAAAGGCATACATACATTAAAAGGCCAGACACAGTTTGAATTGTTTTGCCTGCAGATATTTTGAGGAGTAAGTTAATAGATATAACAGGCTGTGTAAGAATATTTGTGTCCTATTTCAAGCTCACCAAAAGAAATTCTATCAAGCTTTCTTCAAACAACCCAGTGCTTGTTCAGTGAATCAATGTATAATTGCCATAGTGCAACATAATTTCAATATAGATTGACCTTCACATTTAACTTTTGATTTAAAACATTTTAGTTAGTCATTATTAGCCTTGTGTTGGATACAAAGAATAACACTTAGGGGGCTGGAGAGATTGTTCAGTAGTTAAGATCTCTAGGGGACCACACGTCAAGTTGCATATAACTTCCTCTAATTCCAGCTCCCAGGATTCTTCTGATTTCTATAGGCACCCATATATATATATATATATATATATATATATATATATATATATATATATGTGTGTGTGTGTGTGTGTGTGTGTGTGCATACATGCATACAATATATATATATATATATGTGTGTGTGTGTGTGTGTGTGTGTGCATACATGCATACATACACATATACATAAATAAAAATAAAATAAATCTTTAAAAAGAGTGATATTTAGACTTTTTTGGTATTATCATGCTGGGGATTAAACCAAGAACCTTGTGCATACTAGGCAAGCACTCTACCACTGAACTACATTCCCAACCCTCTTTTTACTTATTTAACACAGAATCTCATTAAGTTGCCCAGGCTGTCCATGACCTCATTCTGAACCAGGCAGGCCTTGAACTTATGATTTTCCTACTTCAACCTCCTAAATAGGTGAGATTGCAGACCTGAGCCACCAGAATGGCTATGCTTACTCTTTAGTTATAAAGCATAACTATGTACAGCTAATACAGTATATTTGTGAAAAAACTTCAAGGGCTAGGGAACAATTTGGACAAAGATGTCTAAAAGCTTCTTAGAGGGTAATTAATAGGTGGTGAAACTGCTCAAGGAACTCTTCCTACTCCTAGCCAAGGGGAAGATGCATGATGTAATGTAGAATTATTTGCATTTAATTAATGATATACTAGAGGAATGACTGGAAATTGTGGTGGTCCATCCATTACAGTAATGGTATCCAGGCTGATAAAGGTGGAAAAACAAGGTTTTTTCCCCAGCTACTCCCTGTTCTGTGCCCAAACTTGCCAAGGATGTGCCCCACTTGCCAAGGATGACCTGTTCTTTCACCCCATCCTACCTGCATAGAGGCCTGACACTTAGGAAAGAGCCAGCCCCTTGTCCAACCAAACTATAGGTTTCCTGGGAAGAGAAGAACCCTACAAACCCAGTGGTCTGTGGAAGGAACAGAGTGGGAATGGCAGAATTCTTCATGATTATGATTCACTCCTAACTCTATCACTTTGAACTTAAGTTTTATGAGAGCCACAGTGCTTGAGTCCTTCAATACCCTTCATTATCCCCTAGCCCCCATTTTCACATAAGTATCATCTGGGAATGAGGTTCTATGCTGGATAACTTCAATTGTCAACTGACACACTTGGGTAGATGGAATGTCAGTTGGTGAATTTCCTCTTTTGGCCTGTAGCCATATCAGTGGGGCATTTTCTTGATTGTTGACTGATGTGGGAGGACCCAGCCCACTGTGGGCAGTGCCACCTCTGGGCAGGTTGTCCTGTGTTATATAAGAAAGCAGGCTGAGCACAGGTCAAGAGAGTAAGTCAATAAGTAGTGTTCCTCCATGGTTTGTGCTTCAGCTCCTGCTTCCAGGTTCATGCCTTGAGTTCCTCAGTGATGAACTGTGACCTGGGAGATGTAAAATAAAATAAATCCTTTCCTCCCCAAGTTGATTTTGAGCACAGTACCCACCAAATCCTTCCTAGGATGCCAAAGCTATCTCTGATTTTGTCTACTTGTCATAGGTACCACCCAGCCTCCCAAGAAGACCATGGCGTGTGCCCTAATGGAAGTACCTCTGCTTTCAGTGAATACTACTGCCGCAGTCAAAATGAAAGTGGACCTAAAGTGATGGCTATAGTAAAGAGCTGTCCCTCTCTGGCTGGAGCTTTTTTTAAAAAATCATGTTTCCTAAACAATAAATGTTGATCTTTGTTTATAGACTCTATAAGGAGGAAAAGATGGCCATTTTAAAAGACTATTCCAGAGATTACGAGTCTGGTTTTATAGGGATTGGAGATGATGAAGAATTCTCCCACAGACAAAAGGGGCAAAGCAAAACTCCCCCAACTCAAGTCAATCTCCAACAGCCTGAGTGCTTGATTCCTTAGTGAGCCAAGTGGCTTGGTAGATACCACCCTCAACCACAAGAGGGGCCTTTGTTTCCTGCCTCATAGTGGTCCCTTTTATCCCTACTCCTGCACCCATACAGGTAATCTGACTGTCCACATGAATAATCCAACTAATATTTTGTCCTCTCAAGTCATTATCCTCTCATTTGCAAGAACCATCTTCTTTGCCTTCCATCACTACTCCTTGGACTTTGCCATTACTCAGAGCTTAATCTACTCTGTCTTCTTACTAACATCCATCCAAGTGTGTAACTAATCCCCCAGGTCAACCTTAAATTTTCTCCATACTCTTCCCCGTATACCTATTTATTTAACATGGAGTCCCATTCTTGGACTTAAGACTACTATCCACAGAACTCTACACTGATCCTCAATCTTTCTCATACACTCGTCATTCTTTTCCAAGTCTGTCTAGGTCCCATTGTCTATCTCTTCTGCCACTCTACATAAATACTATAGGTCAGGCACCAGAACACAGCAGATAAAACCTAGACTCATATTTGCTGCCTTCAGTCCTGTGTCCTTATTCCAAATCCAAATGACAGAACTCAAACCCTGAAATAAACCAATACTCATTTCCTTGGTGTCTATACCTAGAATAACAGTCACACGGTCATGTCCTCACTCCACTGCTGTGCAAATCTAGCCACTCTGCCCACTATTGAAGCCTGCACACTACTTGATGTCTCTCTGAGTACTATCTGGACAGTGCATTTGCATTCCAGACCTCTCATCTCCTCAGGAACTGGGCTGCATGAATCAGTGTTCAAGTTCTCTCTCTCCAGTGGCTTCTGTCCTGTTACGTCACACTTTTCTTCTCTAAAAATATGGTCTCTCTTTAGCTGCCCACCTCTTTCTCTTTCCATCGACATTTCTCAAAAGGAGAGTCTGTACATGGTGTATGTGTGTGTGTGAGACCTCTTCCATCTCTGATTTCTACCACAGATTTGCCCATCTTGGGCTTCTTCTTGAAAGAAGAACAAAACTACAATCTCTGACTCTACCCCATAGAAAGCCTAGCTACCCAAGAGGGAAGTGAACTCAGAGGAATTTACTAATTCTCACTCTCAGGAATCCAACAATGTCACTGAGATGGAAACTTTCCCAATTCTTTTTCAAATATGATAATCTACAAAAAAATCAATAAACTCAGAAATGGCAAACAGATTTAATGTAGAGTGTTGACTTCAACTGATTTACAGTAACTGCCTAGAGTGCTGGGTCGAGTAGGTTTCTGAGAGCACACCCTGGCTTGAGAAGACTGCTGGGATTAGAAAAATCTGAAAATACAAGCAAAGGAACATCAGTCTGTTGATATCAAGCATATGCTCCATGTTCATCTCCAACCCAGGCCTAAGATCCACATTTCACCCCCATGAGCCCCAGTCAGTTCCCTAACACCAGTACAGATAGATACCTGAATCTCACTTGTAGGAGAAACCGCAGGCACCAGAGCTGCCACTGGTACTGGCACCAGCTCCACTAAGGCCAGCAAAGAGCCCAAATGTGAGAGTGGCAGTTAGGCTGGGACTGGTACTGAAGCCACCACTGGAACTGGAACCAGCATTGGTACTGTTACTGGTACTGGCACCAGCACTTGCACTAGCACCACCACTCTCTTGGCCCTTGGCTTTAGCTTCAGCTCCTGCCTGGATCCGGGCTTTGGCCCAGGGTCCAATATCAGCTTCGTCCCAGTTGCAGGGCCCAGCAGCATTCTCAGAGCCAAGACCAATGCCCATTTGAGCTCTAATCTCAGCCCTCGCCTTCGCTTCAGCGGCAGCCTCAGCTGCAGCCTTCAAATCTGCTTCCATTGCCTCTTGGTACTGAGCTGCCCATTCCTTGGGATCCTTCTTTTGCACCTGAAATGAGGAAAAAAAAATCAGAAGAATCACAATTAGAGGATTTAGCACTTACTGTTTGCAAGGTACAAAATAGTACATGCCATATATAATCATTACAATACAGTTAGTACTAGCAATTCTGCACGTACTACTCATTACATCCCTTCATTGACACTTACTCTGTGAACTGGACACATTATCTAACTTCTCTGAGCCTGTTTTCGCATATGCAGTATAGCAACGCCACATGAGTATAAGGATTAAATGATCCAGATACAGTGCCTATCACAGTGTTTGATAACTCACGGAGAAACATGTTTAGACATGAACTTCAGGCTGATCTGAATGCAGAATGCCCCATTTCGGGACACCCCATGATCTTCGTATGCCAAGTACAAACAGCTCTCCAATTACCTTACAAGCAAACTTGAGGACTTTCATCTTGCTGGTCTCATAGTAGGAACGCAGACCCCAGAAGAACTCATACTCAGGAGGATTGCTATTGGGTACTCTAGCGTAGTCCAAGTACCTTCAAAAGAGAGTTTGAAAGCCAGTTTCTAGGGTAACTCATGGACTACTGATACATGGACTTGATAGGCTATAGATGGATACATCCCCAAATAAATACTGCAGCTTTCCTCCCAGTATTGAGCCCCTGTCCTATTGGTCCTGCCCAGAAGCTATGTGGAGGAACAGAGACATGTGTAGGGCATTTGTTCACAAGGAGTTCACAAATGTGTTCCTCATCACAATGGCCCTAGATTCCTGTTGGGTGAGTTGTAAACAGAGGAGCCATTCTTCAGGCCTTCTGCTCTGAGCACACCCTGCTGGAAGAAGGCCTGGCTAAGCTCTGTAAAGATCCTTTATAAAAATGACTGACTGGGCATGGTCACCTTTAATCTCAGCACTCAGAAGGCCAAGGCAGGCTGATCTCAATGAGTTTGAGGTCAGCCTGACTCCAGGCCAACCAGGGCTACATAGTGTCTCAAAAAAATGAAAACAGATTTGGAAGACTATAAGGAGCAGGATATGGTAACATGCCTATAATCCCAGAACTCAGGAGACTGAGGCAGAAGTATTAAGAGTTCAGGGTCATCCTTGGCTACATAATGAGTTTCAAGCCAGCCTGGGCTACATGAGACCTGTCTCAAAAGATAAAAAGACTATAGAGAAAGAAATAGTCAGTCTGGGGCTGGAGAGATGGCTCAGCGGTTAAGAGCACTAGCTGCTCTTGCAGAAGACCTGGGTTCAATTCCCAGCACCCACATGGCAGCTAATAACCATCTGTAACTCCAGTCCCAGGGGTTCTGACACTCTCTTCTGACCTCTGTGGGCATTATACAACACAGGTGCACCTACTTACATGCAGGCATTACACTCATATACGTAAGAAATTAAAATATAAATAAAATAAAAAGAAATAACTGGTCAAGAACATGCTACTTTATGTCTATTTCTTTTTTTTTAAATTTTGATGTGTATGAGTGTTATGCCTGCATGTATGTAAGTGCACCTGTGTTGTTTCAAAGCCTGTGGAGGCCAGAAGAAGGCATCGGATCCTGTAGAACTGGAGTTATAGACGGTTGTTAGCCACCATGTGGGTGCTGGAAATCAAATCTGGGTCCTCTAAAAGAGGAGCCAATGCTCTTAATGACTGAGACACCTCTCCAGCCCTCATGGGTATTTCTGAGTGAGTGAGTGAGTCAGTGTGTATGTGTGTGTGTGTGTGTGTACACTTGTGTTTGTCTATGTGAATGCTTGCATGTTCTTCTCTGAGGCCCAATGACACAAGGTAGAACCCTACTCAAAAAGTCAAGTAGGTAGGACTCAAGACCCAAATGAGCCTTTCATCTCCTGGGGACCATGTTTAATTATGCCCTGTTAGGTACTCAAAACCCTCAACTGTAAATGGTGGATAAGTATGAAAATGCAATCAAATGTAAAAGTTAGGTCCCAGCATAGTTCTGGGCTGCCAAAGTGTATTTTTAATGTAAATTCATTTTTTATGAAGCTCCACCTAGCAGAGCAAAAATAATCAAGGCATTGGAGCCATGTTCCAAATGCAGCCCTCATTTGCTACCTATATAACTCTTCCATATATGTATAACGCTGATGATGACACCCCCACCTTACAGAGTTGTTCTGAAGCCACAAATGAGGATCTATGTAATAGTTAAGATCTTTGAGTGTCCCAGAAATAACCTACCACAGGCATACACACAAGCACACATTCAGACCATAAACAAGTGCACATATGTACATAGACTCGCACAGACCATGGTTTTATCACTCAGTTCTGAAACAGGCAAAATGCATGGAACACAGCAACATTAGACACAGGCACCTACTTCTGCTTCACAAACTCATCAGTAATGAGCTTCTTCACATCCCCAAAAAGCGAGTGATGGATCCTGAGAACATAAGAAAGAAAACTGAATAAACAAATAAATACAAACAGGACTGTCATGCTTCCCAGATGCTGGCAAAACATTTCAATATAGAAAAGAGATTTATAGCACAGCAGGAAGCCCCAGGGAAGCTCAAGAGACAGTGAAAGGGTAACAAGTGAAAAAAAGTGAAAGCAATTTCCCCCATCCACACAGGTCAAAACCCTGAACGCATTACCCAGCCCAGAACCCCCCGCCTGCTCCACCAGACCACCAGGCTGATGCAATCCTGGGACCGTCATTTCTTGCCAAAGGACAACATGGACAGCAAACGCTGAGAGAGCCCAGTCATACCCAGGGCGCAGCCCCAACTTGCGCAGCACCTCCCAGATGACAGCTGCAAGGGGAGGCAAGAAAGAGACAGAGACAGAAAATGAGCATCTGGAATTCAGACATACACCACCTATTCAGTCGCATGTCCAGACACTCACCCTCACTGGACCGATTTCCATTCATGAAGATGATGCTAAGAAGCACCATGAGGAGACCCAGCTTAGGTGAGTCCTTGGTTCTAAGGAATAACAAGACAGAAAGTTTACAACTATGAGCCATCCGCAAGACACAGCAGCCAGCTCACTGGGTTAGTCTCTCCCAGATTCCTCGGGTATGGGAGAATTTGGCCTCCTGTAGGGCCCCAGTTATCTATGATCCAAAGCAGGGTGCTTTCAATCTTGAGCCAAGGTCACCATTCAGCAAAATGGGAAACTGCATCCTACCCGCCCCTACCCAGGGTTGAGGAGGAGATAGAAAAATGCCTGACAACCTGGGAATACATGGGCACTCAGTCAATAGGAGTCCTTCCTTTTTCTCCCAAAGCCCCCAGCCCTGAGACAATTTAGACAGAGCCCCAGTGACAGTCTTGCCCTCAAGTATCATGGTCCACCCACTCCAGAAAGCCATCCCTCTCTTGAGAGCCAAGGTCAGGCATTCACTAGAAGAGACAAGTAACAATAGGCTGACTTCGTGGGAGCTTCTGGAGAGAAAGCCAACCTGATAGCAAGAATGCCGCACCAGGCTCTGAAACCCTTCCATCAGTCACAATCTGGCACCACTATGCACATACTCCCAACCCTGTGTGGGGCTGGGACAGGAGCTTTTATACTCTCTTTCCATAGGACAAGAAGGCAGGAAAAATGCATTACCATGGATGGAAGCAGAAGTCCCTTCCCATCCCAGCACTTTCAATGCTTACGTTCCCAGTATGCCTGCATCAGTGGGTTCTAAGGTGCTGAGAAGAATATACAAGTGGTCACTCTTATCAATTTCTTTCAGTTGAATTCCAAATACCTGTGGACAGGGAGAATAGATTATAAAAATCATAAAATTCAGCTTCCTAGGCATCCTGTAGTTCCTCATGTACCTAAGGATAGTTCTGTATTTGAGAAATTGATGGAATAATGCATATAAAAACACATAACTAAGTACACATTAAACATAACAAACATAATGGTCACCCACATCATCTTTGTAATCAGTGGGACTCTAGGGAGGCAGAGAGTTGAACATCTGGAATACATGAGGTGATATACCCAGCAGCAGACAGAAGCCAAGAGTAAACTGAATGGTCTGGGTCCTATCTGTGTTTTCACCACTAGCTTACTGTGTGAGTGACCTACACCCTTCCCTAGGCTTCTGCGTGCTCATCTGTAAGGCGATAGAAATGTATTAGCACATCTCCAGGCTTCCCCTCAGGAGGCTTATCATGCACCTTTGTTCCTTTCAAGATTTCCCAGTGCACCCACCCCTCCAGGGTTGCCCCTTCACCTTCTCCAAGGAATAGCCTGCTCGTTCAATGATTTCAGGATAAACATCAGTATATTCTTTGATGATGTCCTTCAGCATGTCTGCAATGGGAGAGTATTGTAAGCACCTCCCCTAAAGAGTAGCCAGGTGACCCTTGTGCCCAAGCGATAGACTCTTTGTCATCCATGCCTTGAGTGGTATAACCAATTTCTGGGTTTATCAATAGAGATTCCACTACTGCCGTTGCTTTGGGAGGAGAGACCAGAGCAGAAGAGTGAAGGATGTTCCTAGTACATGACCTTGAGAGGAGGCAAGGGAGGGCAGAGCTCTGGAGCGGGAGAGGGTTTGTAGGACTCTACCTGAGCGCCTGATGGGAATCTTTGTCTGGTCTTTAGCCAACAGGTACTTCACCAAATCATTTGCCTAGAAGAGAAGGAAATGGTAAAAAGCCTGAAATAAGCTTTCAGAAAACACCAAAGCATAACAGAGAAAGTGGCAAAAAGCACAGGGTGAAAAGGATGAAGTTCTTACCCTTCCTTGTAAAAGAGCCACATCTCGAGGTGGAGGTGCTTCTGGTTCCTGGGATGACTGGAGCTTGGCAGCTCTACGGCGGGCCTTGCCCCTCCGAGCTCTAGGTGACCTCAGGGAAAGCAAAGCTCTCCGGGCCCAAGCAGCCAACCGAGTCCTGGATGCCCTGCGGGCCCAAAAGGCTATGGGTCCCCTTGAAGCTCTGCGGGCCATGGAGGCCATTAGGGCCTTTGAGACCCTTCGACCGCCTGTAATTCCAGAAGCCTGAGTCTGATCGCTGTTGGCATCCTCTTCCCCTTCCAGGTGTTTCACCTGCATCAATAGAGAGGAAACAAAGCATCACCAAGTGAAACAGGTGGTCCTTCCTCCTAACCCTGACTCTTCCAGGAAGGACCCCACCTCCAGTCCTGTCCCTGCAGTCATAGTCCGACTCACTAGACACTAGCCATCCTGAGTTCTGGGCTTATCACTGACTTCCAATTGGAAACTTCATCCTTCAGTGGATCAGGAGCAACTCAGAAATAAGGCCTGAGGCTTTTCTTCTTGCTGTGTTCACTACTGGCTCTGCTTGTACCACCCTGGACAAGTCATCTCTCTGGAAGTCTGCTTCCTTCTCTATAAAACTGAAACTCTAAGGAGTTACTTCCAGATATAATGAGACAACACATGTGAACATGTCTAGCTTAAAGTCTAAACGTGTGCAGCTACTATGTAAATATAAATCACATTACATTCAGATTGTAGCTATGTGTATTCCCGCCTCATCTCCCTGCCAGCCTCTGAGCTTGGTGGATACGGAAATTATAATGCAGTCCTCTCAGTGTCCCCTGTGGTGTTGATAATAAGCACAGGGATCTTTCTAACGCTTGCAGAACAAATGAACCCAATAAGAGGATAGATGTGGAAAAGCAAGGGTGTTGACTGCAGAGATCTTACCTTTTGGGCATTCTTGGCTTTGACCTTGGGCCGAGTATCCTGATTCACCTGAACCTGGACAGCTGCACCCTCAGGCTCAGGTTCATCTACTCCAGCCTGAGAACTAGCAGCTTCAGTCTCCGGGGCCTTTGTATTGACCTGCGGATCAGCCACACAGCCGACATTTTGGGTTTGGGTGGCAGGCACTGTCATAGCCTGCAGGTCAGCCTTCTGCGTCTTGGGGTCAGCTTCTGGGCTCTTGTTTTCAGCTGCCAGAACGTGGGTATCAGTCTGCTGTGTGGTAGTTGAGGCCTGGGTGGCAGCTGACTCAGGTACCTCGGGGGTCTTTGAGACCTCTGTGGCTTTTGAGATCCCTGAGGCTTTTGAAACCTTTGCAGCCTCTGAAACCTCTGGTGCCTTTGTGGCCTTTGGCGTCTCTGAGACCTCCAAGTTCTGGGTCACTGTCAACAGGTTCTGCGTCGTCGAGCTGCCTCCCTTTTCTGAAGCTTTGGCCTGCAAGAGGAAGCAGGGGAGCTCACTGACCTTCTCCCCACCCTCAACTAGGCAAATGACTCCAAAATTCCAAGGCTACACTTCTCTGAGCCGTAATGATTCCTACCTGCAATATGCTCTGACCACCTCATACCATCAAGGCCTCCCCTTCCTCTAACCAAAAACTAATATAGAACAAGGGCCCGCCCACCCTCTCTCCCTTCCTCCCTCCACTGAGGAGGGGGATGCACCCAGGCAAGGAAGTGGGTGGAGAAAGACAAGGATGGGAGGAGAAGCACCAAGGATTTGGAGCAGCAACAGGGTCTGTTAAGGCAAAGTATAGCAGCAGAGCGGAACAAGGAGGTCTTACCTGAAAGCGAGTAGGACCCGCACCATTCTCGCTTGTGTCAGACATGTCTCAAATTCGCCTAGCAAAGCTGAGCCTGAAGAGAAGGCCTGGGTCAAGCGGAGAGACCACTGAACGTCCTATCCCTTGTTCTGTCTAGAAGGTGATCCTCACCTTCTCTATGGCCCCAATCCCAAATCCCTCCCCCAACCCCAACGGGTCTGGTCTCAGATACAGAAATCCAGCGTCTAGGTCTCAATTCTCTGCAGCCGCACCCTCCCCTTCTCCAGGAAGATGTGCCAGCGCGGCAGCTCTGAGGACCCCGCCCCCTTTTCCCAGCGCAACCCCCCCAGCCGCAAGTCTATAGTGCGCATGTGCATCTGCTGCAGCACCCTTCCAACCCCGCCTGCTTTCCCAGTACAAGCCCGTTCGTTGATGTCCACCGTGCACATGCGCATTCGGCAGCTGGCCCGGGTGCGGGCCCTTCTCAACACGCCCCTTTCTAGCCATACATATGGCGCATGCGCGATGACCACAGTCTCAGTCCAGCACCCTGCCCCTATACACGCCCCTCTCCAGGTCCGCAATGCTGTTCAGCCCCGCCCCCTCCCCACAAGCCTCCCTTCCAAACTGTCGCAGTGTCTGGAGGTCCCAGCCCCTCCCCTACTCACATCCACTTTACCAATTCCACAGTGCTTCCAGGTCCCGCCCTTTTTCCTAACACGCCCCCCTCCAAAAGGCAAAACCCATCTAGGTTCGGCTCCTTCCTTATAACACCCCCTCCTCAAATCACTATTGAACTAGTGATTCCATCTTGGGCCCAGCCATCGGGGTCCCCCTTCCCTTCCTAGCTGGATGATTTCCTCAGGATCTGGTCCTTAAGGCTGGGATCTGTTTTCTCCAGATCCCAGAGGGTGGAGCCGACCCCTAGAGGTCTCTCACCCAAAGCTGGGGCCCGAGGCTCACCTCGTCCTTCTACAATTTCTGAGTGTGTCCACTCTCTCCAAGCCCCTCCGAAAACTCAGGCTGCCCTCCCCACTCAAGGCCGGAAGTGTCCCGCCCCTTTCCGTCTCCCTAGGGGGCCTCCGTCCCAGCCAGTCTGCCCCTCCCCCCTCACTTCTTATTCCCACCCCCCTTCCTATTCCCTCAGCCTGGCTCTGACTCCCTATTTCTCATCACATTTTCTATTTACCCTACAGAATCTCCTCTTTCGGTTCCTTACATCCTCCTCTGTATTACCTATGCACAGCCTACCCCCAGTGTTCCTTAACTCCTCTCTACACCCTATATTCTCTTCACTGGATCTCCACGCTCCCTCAGTAACCCCCATGTTCGGTGTCCCCCACTCAACATGCACGGTTCCCTCTTTTACTCCCCTGCACCTCCGTTAGTTTCTGCTGTCCAGTGCATATACAGCCCACTACTTTCTTGGTCGTCCTCATTCCCACACCCCATTCAGTAGCACCTCTACTCCAGCTACAGTGGTGAAATAAAAATTGCCCACCCGCCTGGCTGAGTTTCAGGGGGTTGAAACCACTATCTGACTGCCAGGGAACCCCAATCTTGTCCCCCTCACCTTATCCTCCAGCGAGTCTGGGATGCGTATGCCCGCTCTCAGTCCCTCTCGAAGTCTCGTCTCAGCCTCCTGAACTGCAGACCGCCCAGCCCAGCCCCTTTCCGCAGCCCCCTGCCCCCCCCCCGCTCCCCCTTTCCTAGGGGGTGGGGCAATGGGGCCCTGCTCAATGCTGTCTGAAGCCAAAGCCCATGTTTATGCCACTGTACCAGGCTCGGTCTGAAGCCCTTCCAATCCAAACCACCCCATGAAAACGACTCATTCATTGAATTTATTTATTTTGTAGCGTTATTTTTACTTATTACAAAGGGAGTGTGTTGTCGCTGTGAAATTCAGAAAAGTGTAGAAATATGTAACAGACAATGAAAGGACACCTTTAATCTCATTCACCAGACATACTCATACTCATGATTCATGTTTGGTTATACATTCATCCAGATTTTTTTTCCAGTTACATTATTATTTGTGGTTTCTCCACACACATGCATGCTACACTATACCTACCCCTCTGTAACTTTTTTTCAGCTGCATATTTGAGCGTATTTCCTTAATGAACACTTTTCTTCTATAGATGTGCTATAATTTATTTACTTGGTCCAGCATGCCTGCACTTTTGAGTTGTTTCTCTCTTTTCTCACAATTACAAACCATGCTACAAGGAACATCGTGGTGTCTATTTGAATTCTTTTTTTGTTATTTTATGATTTTTTTTCTTATTAACTCAAATCTTTTGAAAAGACTTCCATTTTCAGCATGTTAATTGTACAAAGTACTCAGTTTCATTATGGTATTTACATATATATTCATGTTCTTATCCCCCTCTCCCTTTCCCCTTCCACATCCTTATGAGTCTCCCTTTTATTTTCATGTGCTCCCGAGGCTCCAAATTCCACATACAGAAAATATGCAATACTTGTTTTTGTAAGTCTAGTTAAGTCAGCTTACTACAGAGATACCTTCTCACCATGTTTATTGAGGCACTATTCACATTTAGCCTAGTTAGTGCCCATCAGTGCATGAAAGGACAAAGGTTTCCATTTTTATATAAAATTTGTCAAGTTATTCCCAAGAAATACAAAGACCCAATAATAATGTCTATCATATGTTTTGTGTTACCATGTTACATATGGTAATTTTTGCTTTACAAAAAGCTTAATTATTTTGTAGTTGGATATATCAATTTTTTCATTATAATGACTAGATTCTGCTTCCTGTTTAAAGATGCTTTCACCACTTCTAGATAAGAACAATCCTTTTTTATTTTCATGACTTTATTACTTAGATTAGATGTTCAATGTCTTCTTTTGTATAAGGATTCAACTTGATTATTCTCCAAAATTACGGCATTTTCATCCTATATCATATGGAAACTAATCCATCTTTCACCTCACTAGTTTAAAATGGTACTTATGTTCATTTAATAAATGTACATAAGCAGTTGGGTCTCTTCAAGAGAACAAGATAAGATGTAAAAATAAAGGAAAATAGATAAAATTATCATTAGTTACAGAGCATATGAATACAGACCCAGAAAGTCATAAAGTATCTACTAAAAACTTATTAGAAACTGTTGGGGGTCCCAGCACTCAGGGCCAGCCCCAGGGGGACGGAAGGAGCTCCGCCATCGGGTGAGGGGGCAAGTAGGCGCAGAATCAAGACACTGACTCCAGGAGTTCAGCGGAAATCCAGCAGTGGTGGTCTGCTGAAAACTCATTTATTCAAGAAAGAGCAGAGAGTGTTGTAGGTCTTGTCAGCCAATGGCCTTATGGGATGGGGTCCTGACCACAGCCAATCACAGTTTGTTGCCAGGTGGATCAGATTCCCTCCAAGTGCTGGGCAGAAACTGGCTTCACAACCAACCGATGTGGAGCACCACACCCACGAGAGCCGTTCCTTCATTCCTCCTGGCAGGTGGCCTAGCTAGGCCCACCCTGCATTATGCCCAACAAGAAACTATAGTAAACTTCATCACAGTAGTCAGTTGTAGCAATAGAATTCAGCAGCTTTCCTGTATCCAAATGGTCACTAGTCTGCTTCATGAGGTCACCTTTCCCTTTACTAAGCAAATAAAATATGGATCCCTATGTTCTGTGGATAATTTCATTTACACACATTTCCCACATAGTCAAGGTAGACATTTGCACTCCTGTTTCATCTTCTTCTCTAAGCTGTTACTTCCTCCAAGTTAGAAATGTCACCTCACTACTTTCTTACCTTTTAGGCTCTGTCTCCTAACCAAGTTAGATGTAGCCTTTCATTATCTTTCAATTCTAATATCCTAGATTCCTGTCTCTTTCAGGTCATAAATAACCTTCAATGCCAATATAATAAAATTCTCAATTCTGAGAACACTAAGGTATTACTAAAGGGTCCTAGGGATGGAGACAACATGGACATCACAGGTGGGTGTGTGTTTTAGAAAGAACATCCTAGGTGTTGTATGGGATATGGACTAGGTGTCTTCTTGGAAACATAGAACATAGTTATGACCTTGGAAGTCATCCAAATAAGCCATGCCTGTGGTTTGGCCTAGAATGCTAGCAGTGAAGGTAGTAAGAAGTGATTAAACTCAGGAACTTGAGGGAGAAAAAGTATTAGGAGTTGGTGAATTATTGGATTGTGGAGAGAAGGACTGGGAGGAGGGACATATTGGAAGGATCTCTTGGGGACCTGATTTGAGTGCTTTGTGGATAGTAACCCCTTTCATTGAAATATGGGACACTGAAGGAGGAAGGTTTGAGAGGAGTTGAATGCTGATTTTGAGACACCTATGGTATATCTGAGTGGAAATGACTTATAGACAGTTAAATGCATGTCTGAAACTCAGGATAAAGACCTGAGCAGATATTATCAGTCCAGGAGTTATCATTGTATAAGTGGTTCTTCAATTCACAGGAAAGTGCGAGAGCACTCATGGAGGAATGCATCATAGTGGAAGAGACTAGACCTAGGAATGAGCCCTAGTAACCAGGAACATGCATGGTATAGGTTAAACAAAAAGATCCCATGAAAGAGGCTGTGAGAGATGAACAAAGAGAAAGCAGGAGAACGCACCATTACCAAATCAAGGGAAAAGACTGTTTAAAAAGGAGAAAGAGGTTGGGCTGGGCATCTGGGGGTGTAGCTCGAGTGTTAGAGCACTTGTCTAGAATGCATGAAACCATAAGTTTGATCTCTGTCACTAGAAAAGAAATACACACGATGTTGCTTCTTTATAGCTGGGTGTGATGGCATGTAACTGTAATCCTAGCACTTAGGGGCTAGCATAGACTATGGAGAAGGAAAGCGAGGAAGGGAAGGAGGGAGGCATGGAGGGAGAGAGAGAGAGAGAGAGAGAGAGAGAGAGAGAGAGAGAGAGAGAGAGATTATTAAATGCTGTCAAGAGGTCCAGATGTCCAAGTATTTTGGTGGTTAGGTGGTGATCTCTGGTGACCTTGGAAGAAATAGCTTCTGTGCAAACATTTGCAAAATGAGTTGCTAACTATGACTCTTCTGTCCATTCTCTTATTTTTCCTTAGTAATGAAATATTTAATTTTTAAAAGAATATATAAGCCCTGTCCCCCCAAAGAAAGGCCATGAAGACTAAGGCCACAAGTTAGGGTGGTAGAGCAGTAAACAAAAAAAGCTGACCCCTAACAATTTTCATGAGAGCACCATGGACTGCCTACTTTGGGGTTTCTTTTAATGAGATAAATAGATGTTTGCTTTATTTTCATTGTTATTTCAGAGTCTTTACTATGGGGAGATGTGCCCTTCCTTCTCTTGCCTAGTAGTTTTTCTCATGTAGTTTCTTCCCTGTCAAACACCCTCTGTTACTTCTGTGTCCATGTTGTATCTATATCTCTGTTACAGTTTCCAGCATTTTGACTTCCACATTGCCTCATTTGTGGTCTCTGGAGGAACAGAATTAGAAACTTAGTTATTATTGGATTCAATGAAGCGATCCAAATCTCAATCCAAATTAATCAGAGGGACTGTCTCACTCTCCCCCTAGATTTACCATTTTTCTAACACAATACCATAAATACTCTTTTATTAATTTTTTTATTTTATGTGTATTGCCTACATGGGTATAAGTGCATCCATGTCATACAATGCCCACAGACATCAGAAGAGGGTGTCAGATTCCCTAGAACTGGAGTTACAGACAGTTGTTAGTCACCATGTGTGTTCTGGAATCGAACCCAGGACCTCTGCAAGAGCAGCCAGTGCTCTGAACCACTGAGCCATCCCTCCAGCCCCAAATATTCTTATTTTAGGACTTAGAGATCAGAGAAGGGAAACAATCTTAACAGGAGAGAAAAAACAAGTTAGCAAAAATTGTTTACCCTTTGACTAGAGAGATTTTTCTTCTTGTCAACTATAGAATCATTTGATCATTAGTATTCATCTATAAAATTTAAAGAACTTAAGTCACTAGGTCTCAGATCTATTCCAACATCCATAGATCATCAAAGAAGTCTGAGATTATGAACTGGCAAGATGGGTCAGTGGGTAAAGGCACTTGCCAACAAGTCTGATGAGTTTGTTCTTAAAAACCCTCATGATAAGCTGGACATGGTGGCCCATGCCTTTAATCCCAGCACTTGGGAAGCAAAGGTACACGGATCTCTGTGCATTTGAAGCCAGCCTGGTCTACATAGGTAGTTCCAGGCCAGCTGCAGCTACAGGGAGACCCTGTCTCAAAAGACAAAAAAAATTCCATATGATAGAAGGAAAGAACTGACTCTTGCAAGATGTCCTCTGACTTCCACAGGTGTGTACGCATGCACACACACTGAATAAATAAACTATAATAAAGTTTTTTATGGAAATAAAAGAAACACATGAAATTATATAGATCCCACATATCAACTAAGGAGAAAAATGAAAAGTTGAGTTACCACCATGCATCTCCATTAAGGAGATAAGGAATTCTGGCTAAATATTGCTCAGCATAGACTTATCAAGATGAAGCTGTCTAATCCAGGAGCATTGGGACTCCAGATCTCTGAAGCTAAAAGGGGATGTGCAGAACACCCCTACCGTCAATCCTGCCTGGCAAATTTATCTTCCCCTGAACTATACAAAATCAGTCTACAAATAATGTTGAGAGAAAGTGGCAAAAATGTCCTTCCAGAATATTTCTTTGATCTGTTCTTTGGTCATCTTAGCTGTACAGCACAGCAAATTATAAACTGGAGCTTAGACTTTCTTATTCTTTAAACTCCATGGCTTTTCTCAAAGCCGGGGAAAGTTTCATGCCCCATTCCTGGGTGGGCTCTTTCTGTCCTCTTAACTTAATGGAGTACAGCTCCATTCCTTCTCATTTCCAAGTTCCTCTGTCCTCTCTTTTGAAATACCAGTGGAATCTCTCTTTTTTTCTTTTGTAAGGCAATTTAACTCATTTTGTGTTACTCTAGTAAACCCCTAAGTTTGGAGAGATATCTATCAAAAAAGGCTATCTTTTGTTAAGTAAAAGGTAAGTTTCCCAAAATCCTGACTATACTGACACAGAGACCTACTAAGAACAAGCCTGTGAGAAAGGATTGGGCCATCCAAAAGAAAATGGGGACCAACCACAAAGGTGGCCATTGCTCGTAAAATGTTTACACTTGGGCAACTCATTTTTAAGTCCCCTCCTGAGTGGTGTTTCATGCACCTAGTCTTGAGATTCAGGCTACTTTCTATAATTGTGAATTATTAGTAAAAGAATCATACCTCACCATTGGAGGTCTCTCTGTTTATTATGCTCCCACCATTATGCTACTTGTGCTGTTGAGATGCAGTCAAGGCTGCCAGCAACAGAGGTACAACAGATGGGGCTTGATAATCTTAGACTTTGAACATGCACCCTTAGGTGCTTTATTATAGCAATAGAAAGGCTAAAACACCAGCCCTCTTCCTAAATGTGTTAAGGACATTGCAGTATGATTTTCATGTATGGAGGCATGTCTAACTTGATATTCATTTAGAAAGTATCATAGGATATATAACTATTTCAAGCCAGGTGTGGTAGTGCAAACCTGTAATCCCAGCATTTGGGAGGCAACAGCAGGATGACTAGCCCATGTTCTAGGCAAGCCTGGTCTATATAGCGAATTCCAGGCCAGCCAAAGGCTCCAATTTGAGACCCTGACTCATGAAGAAAAAAAATCATTTCATTTGTGAGAGCAACGTAAAGTTTCGAATAACTGATTTTTAATAAATTCATGAGGGTACATGGTATCAACCCAAAGAAAAGCATATTATGAAAATAATCCCATGCTTCAACATTCTAAGTCTGCATCCCACACTCTTGAAGCCACCTTTTTACGTTTTTAATTATTTTCATTTTTATACAGGTATATATTATATGTTGAGCATATTTCCCCATCACACTTTTCCTATCCCTCTCCCATTAGCTCCTTTTCTTCTACACAGTTTCACTTCTACCCTCATATATATATGGGTTGTAAACAAGAGAATACGTATGATATTTATCTTTCTGAGATTGACTTAATTCAATTAATATGATGACCTCCTGCTGCATCTGTGTTCCTGAAAAATAACATAACTTTGTTCTCGAAGCCATCTTTTAAGAATTTTTGGTTTTAAGTCAAGTGTGGTGGTGCACTCGGGAGGTAGAGGCAGGTCAATCTCTTTGAGTTCGAGGCTAGCCTGGTTTACATAGTGAGTTCTAGGCCAGCCACAGCTACGTAGTGAGATCCTGTCTCAAAAACAACAAAAAAAGAGAATTTTTGGTTTTATTTCTCTTTTGATTTGGTTCTTTTCACAACTCTTAATAATATGTACATGATGTTTATTGGCATATAAAAATTTGGACAATATTCTATTAAGTTCCTCAAATGGAATGTGGATTTTCCTCCTGCATACAGCTTCCTTCCTTTCCCCTCCACTCCTCTTGCACTAGCTAACATCAATATTTCCTTTTTGTTATTGCTTATTTTTTCAGCCTGAAAAGTGTGCAAATCTCAATTTCTTATCTTGTCCTTTTTTGACAATGATTCCAACTGCCTGCTTTTAAAAGCAAGTGTGTTAGGGCTAACGATTAGTTAGTCACACATTACCCATCAATGCCCCATATTATTTGTTTCATCTTTCCTTTTACATTATTCATTTACATTCTGTTCTACAGAAATCGACAGGTCTTCCCTGCTTTGTCTCTCCAGGTTGGATCTTAAATCTAAAACCAATAAACAGCATTTACCTTGTTGTTTCTATGTAAATATCTTTCAAAATCCAGTTAAGTAGTGAGCCAAGAATATATTTCTTTCTTTACAAGTCCAATGTCACAATCTTACACCTCTCAGAGGAGACTGTTTCTACTATTAAGGTCAGATGGGGTCTCTCTTATACTTCATTAGTTGTTTATAACTATATTTTATTTTGTTTTATATTTGAACCACAACTTTCTTATAGAATTATATACAGACTTTATAATAGCTTTTATTTTTCCATAAATTATATGTCTTTATTATATCCACTCATTCAACAAATATTTACTGAGTGTCTGCTATGTGCTGAATGATGTTCAGGGAGTTGAAGACGTAGCAATGAAAAAGACAGACAGCAATCCCTCTCCCCGATGGGAATTATTTTAGTAAGGGGAAGAGAGAAAATAATCAGATCAAGAAGAAAAATTTGTAATGAATAAAAATGTGTAATAAAGTGCTACAAAGAAAACTAAAAGCCAGGTGTGGTGGCTCACTCCTTAATTCCAGCACTCAGAAGGCCAAGGAAGAGCTGGAGTTTGAGGGCAGCCTGAGCTACAGAGTAAGATTCTGCCTCAAAAGAAAACTGAGAAGGGAGAGGAAAAGAGGGAGAAGAAGAGAAAGAAAGAGAGGGAGAAACAGGGTAAACGAACTAGAGCTTGTCAGTGAAGGAAGGAGATAATTTCAATTTTAAATAGGTTGGTCAAGAAGTAACTCATTAAAGAGATACCATGTGAGTAAAAATTTGCATAACGTGAGAGAGCTAAGTGGATGTCTGGGAAAAGAATCTTCCAAGCGGAAAGGTCAGTTCAAAGACCCCGAGGCAGGACCATGCATGACCCTGTTTCTCCACCTCTGGCATTTTAGAAGAGCATAAACTCCAGGGTTGTTAGAGTAGTTGATGGATAAAGGGAAAATTAACTAATAGGCTCTGAGATCAGAAAGGCAATGAGAGCTTGCTCGCCTAATCAACCCCATTCACATAAGGCCCTATAAGTAGGCAATGGTGGAATCCACCATGGCTTTTTAACAGAGAAGAGGAAGGATGTGGATTGTTTTAAAAGGATCTGAAAATATATTGATGGAAGACAGAAGAGAGAATGATAAACGTGGAAGAGGACTAGTGTGAGAACTGCTGAGGTGCCTCGGTTGGATCCACTGTTTTCTGGATTCACTATTCTGGCCCCCACTCCAGAGATCTTTCTTTAGCTGTAGGAAATTGCCTTCTAATACACTTTATTTTTATTTTGTTGACAGGGTCTCAGTATGTATTCCTGGCTAGCCTGACACTCACTTTGTAGACCTGACTGACTGTGACTTGCAGCAATCCTTCCACCTCAGCCTCCCCACTTACAGATATGCGCCATCATGTTCAACTCCTAATATGTTTCTTTAAAAGATTTCTTACTTTTCTTCCTTCAGTCTGTAACTCTTTTCTACAAATGCTGAATCTTCTAGATTGATCTATATCTTTTCTATTTTTCTTTTATTTTTCCTCTTTTGATTGTCTGTTTTATTGTCTGTCTGGTTGGTTGGTTGGGGTTTTTGCCTTATATTCTGGGAGATTTCCTCTATGTTATTTCCCAGTCTTTCTGTTGATTTTTTTTATTTCCAGCAACTTCTTTCAGTTTCTGAGATATCTTTCTTTTCTCTGATCATTCCTGCTTTGTAGCATCTAGGTCTTGTTTTATGCATGTCATATTTTCTTGAGTCATTGACAATGTTATCATTCCCCTCCCAAAGTTCTCTTTTGTTCCTCAAAATTCCAACTTGCTAAGGGGCTCAGTTGTTCTATTTGTTTATTTTAGTTTATTGCTTCTACGTTATAGGCTTCCTTAATTTGCTTGATGAACTTTTGTTATCTGTTAATCTTTAAGAGAGAGACTGGGTACCTCATGGAGTTTTCCCTGTTGCTGCATAAACAAAGCTTTTCTTTAGCTAGAACTATCTCCCAAGAGGAAATTTCTTTTTTGTTCTTTTAGACATGGTCTCACATATCCCAGGCTGTTCTCAAACTTCCTTTGTAGATGAGGATGACATTGAACTTCTGATCTTCTTGCTTCTACCCTCGGAGTGCTGAGTTACCAACACGCCCCACCACACCCAGTTAATAGGACACTGGAGACCCAACTCAAGGATTCATGAATGCTAGGCAAGCACTCTACCTACTGAGCTACATCCTCAGCACCCTCCCACACTAAGGAGGGTGGAAATTCCAGTGGGAAACTTGGGTGGACTTGAAAGAGATGCCACCCAAAGAAAAGATTTGGGATACACCTCCCCAGTGACCAGACTAAGAATTCATTGTACAGTAATAAATACCATAGGGCAAACTAGAGTGTCCTTGTATCAGTTTATAAAATGTTCTCAGGGTTGGTCCTGGAACTCTTGTGAATGTAATCTACGTACATGAGATAAGCATTCTGACACATGCTAACAATGGCCCCTGTGCAGGCCTACTGCTCACTCCATCCTCCACAGGACCTGCAAAACCTTGAGCCCTCAATTCTGTATCTCTCTCTTCCCTTCCCACATCTCCAGTGGGACAGGGAGTCTTCTCAAACTCTTTTGCTCTTGTTTTTAAGACAGAATCTCACTGACATGGAACTCATCAAGCAGCCTAAGCTGGCCTTGAATTCAAAATTCTCCTGTTTCAGTCTCCCAAGTGTTGGATTTATAAATGTGCACCTGACCACCATACTTTGATTTTTGTTATACCTTATTGTAACAAGTATTTACTGAATGTTTTCCATATATCAACCATTTCAAAAGTAAAAAAATCACTTAATGTTCACATTGTATGAAATGCTATTATTATCTGCATTTTACAGGGGAGGAGACTGAAGCTTCAGAGAAGTTAGTTGACTTGCTCAATACCACACAGCCAGTAAAGGGCAGAACTGCAATCATACCCAGATGCTCTCAATCCAGAGTCTGCGCTTTTTGTCTGTTTTTTTGAGACAGGATCTCCCTATAGCCCCAGCTGGCCTAGAATTTGACCAGGCTGGCCTAGATCTCACAGAGGTCCATCTATCTCTGCCTCTCAAGTGCTTGGATTAAAGGCATGTGCCACCATGCCTGGTTCCAGAGTCTGTATTTTGAACCACTGAATTACATTCTTTTTCAGCTTTGTTTCAGTCCATCTTGACCTTGACTATTCAGGAGAGTGAAAAATCTTGTGTTTATAAGATCTTTACATTGTTATAGTTCTTACTGTGTCAAGAAGTCAATAAGCAGAAAAGGCCAACACTGGATGTTTGTCTCTCCAGCCCGCTTTAAAGTCTACTACCATTTTTAAGATCAGTGCTGAGTGACCTTTCCCTGGCTCCAGCTATTGAGCTCCAGTGGATGTTTATAGGAAAGAAAAGCCCCACCCTGAGCCAACATAGCAAACAGACAGACCCAGAACTCTGGTATGTTTAGTTTCCATTCATCTTACAGCTGAGGGGAAAAGGGGGAAGCATGGAATTGGCCCTTCTCGAGGCAAGATGCCAGCCTCAGCTCTTGGACAATCCTGACTTGTGTAGGCCTCAATGGCATACTCAGAGACTTCCCCACACTTCAATACGGCCCCTCCCTCTCAAGAAAAGGGTTACCTGAAAGTTTAAAAGAGGAAGGATTTGAAGATTGGGCTCAGACATTCTGGACGTGAACAACAGACACAGGCCTGAAGCGGCACCATGCCTGATCGGAGGTGCCTCAGCTATGTCAGCTTTTTGCTGACCATTCTCCTACACCTAGCACACCAGGAACCCCATGGCCCTGCCTCATCAAATACCAAGGTCAGTTATGGCATGAGACGGCAAAGCTCTGGAATTTGGGGTCTTTGGGGTGGGGGTCTTAAGACAAGGGTTTTTCCAGTCTGTTTCTTCCGGGCCGAGAAAATCAGGCCAGAGAAAAAAGTTACTATTTGCTGAGTGCATGTCAGGTGTTACACCAATGGTCTTAATTATTATTTCAGCTAGTCCTCACAGTATTCCTGTAAGCCAGGCTCTATTATTATTCTCATTAGAGAAAGTAGGAAACAAATATTCAGAGGTTAAGACATAGAACATTGCATAGCCAAAACTTAGACCTATGTATATTTGATCCCAAACTGCCGCCATGCCTCACTTCCCCATACTAAGGACAAACTAGATGTATGAAACATGTGGGTAGATAGATGGAGGGACTGTGATTACTGGGATGGTAAGAAAGAAGTTATCTTGCTGCTGGATGAGCTCAATCTCTGAGGCTGAGTTAACACATCCATAAGATACAGGAAATAATAATGCTTAACATGTAAGACTGATGTGAAGATTAAATAAGATCATGGATACTGAATACTTATTATGCTTGCAGTACATGATTGTACTTATCAGGTTCAGTCTTTACACCTGAAATCATAAAGAGGAAAAAACTATCATATTGCCTTATGAGAAAGTATGGCCCGATGAATACAAACCAATCTGTTACATTCTAAAGCCTTATTAAAGTGTTGTACTCATTCTAAATAAAATCCAGCCAGCAGCAGCCTCAGGGATCCTTTGATCAAGGATCAGCCTCTCCCCAGTCTAGAGCTGCTGAATCAGAATCTATGTTTTAGCAAAATCTCCTGAGTTTATGTGCACATTAAAGTTGGAAAAACACTTGTCTAGAGGAACTTTAATTTGTGATCTTCTCTGAGCATTGGTTCTGAGACTTGCTAAAGCTTACTACACTATCAGACAGACTCACTAAATGCATGACAGAGGCCATTTTCCCTCTTTGAATCTCAGGTTCTTCTCCTATACCCCCAACCCAGGTTAGGAACCTTGAGTTCCCAAGTACCAGTACATCTGGACTAACAAAGAACTCTTTATTTTTTTTATTTATTATTTTTATTTTTTATGTGTATGAGAGTATCACCTGTACATGGGCAATCCTTGTGGAGATCAGAAAAGGGTGCCGTATACCCTGGAACTGCAGTTATGGACAGTTGTTAACCTCCATGTAGGTGCTGGGAATCAAACCTGGGTTCTCTGCAAGAGATCTTAACCGCTGAGCCATGTCCCAGCCCCAAGAACTCTTTCTAACCTACCTCTCATCGTCTCTCTCAGCTGTTGATGACAAGCTATTCCATATGCTCCACTATGGAGTCTCCCTATGCCCACACCTTGGTCACCTCTGCTTTCTTCAATCTACATGCTGAAGAGCATGAAACCATCTTTGACCTGAATCTGCCTCGCACTGCTTTTATCTCCAACTTCACTATGTAAGTCTACTTACACACTCACTGTTTAATTAACTTAAGCATATATTCACTCCATCCTTTGTTTTGTTCTTTCAGTAGAGCAGAGTGGTTAGAAGGGTGTGCTATGAGATCAGATTTCTTGACTTTGAGTCCTGCCTCTGCCAGTTGTGGGACTCAGGATAAGCTACCTCGCTTCTAAGTCTTATTTTATACATCTATAAAATGAAGGTGAAATTAGAACCTATTTGCAAGGATTAAATGAGATAAAATATGTAGAAATATATGTAAAATCATTGCCTGACATGTGATAAATACTAGCTTTTAAAATAAAACCAACCATTTCCTGATGCTGACTGTTGACTTACAGAGTGCTGGATATAGTGGAAAGAGGAAGACAGATTGCTTCCAGTCTACAGTCTAATGAAAAAGACATGAAAAAGAAAGCAGATTGTTTGAATAAAATACACTAGAAGGAAAAAGAAGTCTGAATGCAGAATGGTGGGAAGCACGAAGTCCATCAGAAAATAGTGGTCAGTTTCCCACTCCCGCTAAGCCTCGGAGAAATGACAAACTGAGGCTTGAATTACAAGATGTTTAACAACCATGCATCATGAAAGCAGGGCTGGGAAATCAAGGCAAAGAAATCAAGACACAAATGTTCCCTCATGAGAAGTGCCTGCACTTCTATGTCACTGAGGTGTTAGAAGACAGGCAGAGTGTAGAAGTGTGGTCAAAAATGAGATTTGAGAGGCTGGAAAACACTAGGTTCCAATGGACTTCCAACACTAAAGCAAATCCATAAAACTCACTTCACATATATGTATAATTGACATATATGTATTAAGATGTATATGAATTTACGCATCATATTAAATATGCTACCGAATGAATATATGTCATGAAGAGTATAAATGTAATTCATCAAATAATAATGGAAAATTCTATAAATAAGGAACTAATAGTCTCCCACTCCCTTCCAAATTTGTCTCCAGCATCCCTAGAGACATGTATACCCACTTTAGAGATAGCTAAGATAGATAAGCCTCTTAATAAAGAGACACAGCAAGGTGTAAGCAAGGAGTGACAATAGTGAAGCAAGGGTAAGTCTGAAGAGCTAGCCAAGAATCTGAGCAGCTGAGGAAAGTCCTGTGCTACAGTATGGATGATACAGTGATGGTGGGACTGAAGAGACCATCAGAGGGAGAACTGACCTGCTTATGAAGGGAGTAAGTTAAAAAAAAGTGCATGCTTTTTTTTTCTGTTTTGTTTTGTTTTGTTAGATGACAGGGCCCTGGTTCAGGTGACGAACAACAGAAGAAGAATAGATGAAGAGAGAGCTTAGTGGGGTTTTGTTAGCCCATATAACATTTTAGTGTAAATGACAAAAAGGCTTCTGGGGCTGGGGTTATAACTCAGTTGGTCAAGTTCTTGCCTACTATACACCAAGCTTGGGATTCAACCTCCTGTAACACTTAAATGGCCATGGTGATGCATACCTGTAATATCAGTACTGAGGAGATGAAGGCAGATGAAGGAGATGAAGATCCGAAGTTTAAAGTCATCCTCAGCTATTATAGTGAGCTCAAGTTCAAGGCCAGCCTTGAATACATTAGATCCTACTTCAAAAGAACAAAAAGATGGAGGGGGAGACCTTCTGGCTTTGAGAGGAGACACTCTCGGGCTTAGCGGATTAGAGAGGCCAGTGAAAACAGAATTTCTACTCTTGCTTGGTCACCCTCACCCCTGTGATTGAGGAAAAGGTTCTTGTACTGTAAACAATGTCTATAGCCCTGGAGCCCAAGCTGTACCAACAAGAACCTCCTGGTTGCACTTTGGAAAGTGGCTAGGTTGGCAAGAGGTAAAGTCAGTATAGGGCAGAGGAACACAGGTAGTTAAGGAGAACTTCCTGGCAACAGAATTTCCAGACAGGTAAGATTTGAAAGGACCCAGATCATTGCATCTTGGGGACTAAAAGAATCAAGGAGAAAACCAAAAGCAGCACCCCCCAAACAAACAAAAGCCAGGTATTATATGAAGTATAGGAGCCAACCTGAGAGGTCAATTGATGTAAAGGCCAAGAGATCAGGCAGAATTTGGATTTTATTTTAATAGAAAAAAAATACCAAAAGTTTTTTTTTTAATTAAGCAAAGCAGGCTGGAGAAAATGTTCCTGGGCAGACTCTGTGGAAAATATGCTGGCTGGAGGCAGCACACACACAGAAGCCCCAGTGTACTGCTGCCAGAGTAGCTCCACCCTAACCACCCCAGCCCCCAGGAGACCTTGAGGCCCAGCCAGCTCTGTCCACCCCCACACTAGCCCAGCCTCGGCAATACTGTTTCAGCTGCCTTGAAACACTTCTTGCCTGAGTAGTCTCTTCTGACAGCTGTGTATCTTTCTTTAGCATTCCTGGAAGCTGCTGCTATCTGTGCCTTAGGTACTCCATTTGTGAAATGGAG
The DNA here is from genome assembly GCA_035773235.1 of Eospalax fontanierii. Taxonomy (NCBI): domain Eukaryota; kingdom Metazoa; phylum Chordata; class Mammalia; order Rodentia; family Spalacidae; genus Eospalax; species Eospalax fontanierii. The sequence goes on from CM069525.1 coordinate 51,509,585, forward strand.
ACAGTTGTTCTCACCTCCTTACAGAGGTGTACTAATGTTCTCTAGGACACCAACTCTCATAGCTCAGTAGCTAGTTCTGAGCCTATCCATCTCTTCCCATCTTGAAACTTGTCCATCACTCCACATTCACCATGGCAGAGGCCTTGTTACAAAATAAGCTCGTTGAGTTTTGAGTTCAAAACCTTGAATTCTCTAGCCTTCTTTCCACATCTCCCTTCTCTTTGATCCACTGTCCTGTGAAACGTACTCTGCTTTCTCTTACTGTCACTCTAAGATGTCCATTATGAAATAGCTGAGTGTTATTTGTGTACCAGGCCATATTCCTGACACCAGCAACAGTTGCAGTCTCCCAGAGAAAATAAGACATGGAAAACATAAACAAATATATATCAATTTTCCCGTTAGAAGTGTTACAAAAAATAGAGAATAGAGCAAGGGAGACAGAGATTGAGTGGAAGATGCCAGTTAATTCATCAGTCTCTGAGCTCCTTATTAACAGGGGTCCCTCCCAAGTCAGACCCAGAAGTCTTTGTAGTAATTTGTACATGACTGACAATTTTTACCACCAACACCACTTACAATATCACTTACCTGTGTTTTCTTTAAAAAGACATACTTTTTAGATTGTTTGTCATATCCCAATCAACAGAATTCATCAGCTAAGGGATTCAATGGGGTGTGTGAGCGTGTGTGTGTGTGTGTGTGTGTGTGTGTGTGTGTGTGTGTAAAATTTGAGACAGGGGGCTGAAGAGATGGCTTGGCAGTTAAGAGCACTTGCAGCTCTTGCAAAAGACCTGAGTTCAGTTCCCAGCACCTACATGGGAAGTCACAACTGTCTGTAACTCTAATTCCACGGGTTCTGACATCCTCTTCTGGCCTCCATAGACACTGCATGCACTGGTGCACATATATGCAGGCAAAACACTCATACATATAAAATAAAAATAAATACATCTTAAAATAAAACTTGAGACAAAGTCTCCTGAACTGACTGGCCTGGAATTCAATATATATACCCCAGACTGGCCTCAAATTTGTGATTCTCCTCCCACAGCCTCTTAAATGCTGAGATTACAGGCCTACCGCCATGCCTAGCTTGATGTGTTTTATTTAAAAGTAAATGTTGTAGCCAGACATGGTGGCACATTCCTTTAATCCCATCACTTGGAAAGATCTGCCAGATCTCTATAAAATCAAAGCCAGTCTGGTCTACATAGTGAGTTCCAGGCCAGCTGGAGCTGCAGGGAGACCTGTTTCAAAAATAGTTGTAAATATATAATAAAATGTTCAGTTGGGCTACACCTAAAAAGATTTTTTGCATGTCAAAAGGCAAACATTATTTATTCAATACATTAAGAAACATAAAAATCCAACACTGAGTCTACCATATGCTCCATGATCTTCCCTTTTCCCATGTTACAAATATATATCAGAAGAACGTCTTCATCTATTTTATCTCTTTCTCTTTTCTTCTACTCAATTCTTCTTCCTCAATCTTGAGTTTAAAGATAGTATTTTCTTTCCTTTTTCTATCCCCCTTTACTTCCTCCTTGTTCTTTGTATTTATGTTTTGAGCATCTTTTTGTTCTTTCTCTGTCTCTGCTGTCTCTTCTTTTTCTTGCCCCATCAGGACCATCAACAATAAAGTCTATGTTGCAGAAATAAAGGAAAAGCACAAAGCAAAGAAAATCTATGAAAAAAGCCTATCATCAAGGAAAGACAGCTGCTCATGTAGGCATCAGGTAGGACTCCATTTAGTCTGAAATATGATTAAGTCATCTTAGCTGTGTGATAAGGATAGAATCACCTTCCCTTTGGACTTCAATCTCTAGGACTTGAAAATGAAGATAGTTATTTCTACTTCACAGGATTACATAAAGATTATGTGATAGTGAATATCAAAGTCCGTAAAAGTAGATTTTCAATAAATGGGCATTTACTTCCCCATTTTCAGTTTCCTTCTGCTAGGAACATATAGCTTGTTTAAGAATTTGTACCATCTGGGAAGGTTATGTACAAATGAGATTTTTCTTTTTCTTTTTTTATTTTTAATATGATTTTTTATTTCATTTATTATTTTTATTTTATGTGTATGAGTGTTTTGTCTGAATGTATGTAAGTGCACCCATGTCTTGCAATTCCTGAGGAGGTCAGAAGAGGGTGTTGGATCCCCTGGAACTGGAATTACAGATGGTTGTTAGCTGCCATGTGGGTGCTGGAAATCAGACCCAGGTCCTCTGCAAGAGCAGCCAGTGCTCTTAACCTCCAAGCCATCTCTCCAGCCTCTTAATATATTTTTATTCTTTGAGAATATTATGCATGTATACAATGTATTTTGATCGTATTCATCCCCTATTCCTCCTCTAACTACTTATATACCTCCTCAACACATCTACCTCCCAATGTTATATAATGTTCTGAGTCCAATTATTTCTGCCCATATGTGGATTGGTGTGGGGGCCATCCACTGGAGCATGGGCAACCTACCAAGAGTCACATCTTCAAAGAAAGATGACTCTCCCTCTACCAACAGCCACAACTAACTCTTCAGCTCCCCGATTCATGCTCAAATGTTGACTGGCTTGATCTTTTGCGGATAACCATGGTTGCTGTGAGTTCATGGGTGTAGTAGGCATGTCATGTTCAGAGGACAGCCTTTCACAGCACTCTTTCCCATCCTCTGGCTCTTACATTCTTTCTGCTCCCTCTTCTGTAATGTTCCCCAAGCCTTGGATTTGGGGGATTAACATTGATATCCTCTTTAGGGCCGAGTACTCACAGCCTCTTATTCTGAGTACCTCCACCAGTTATGAGTCTTTGCATTAATGGCTTCCCACTGCAAAAAGAAACTTCTGTAATCAAAGCTGAAAGCAGAACTAAAGTATGGGCATAAACATAAATATTAAAAGGCCGTTTGACAATATGCCTGTGCTGGATAGCTTCAGTTGTCAACCTGATACATGCAGGAAGAGGAAACCTTGATTAGGGAGTTTCCTGTATCAAGTTGGCCTATGGTATGTTTATGAGGCACTTTCTTGATTATTCAGTGATGTACCCAGTGAAATATCAGTGGTGCCACTCCTGAGCAGGTGGTCCTGGGTTGTATAATAGAACATGCTGAGCACAGGCCAAAGTAAAAATCCAGTTAGCAGTGTTCCTCCATGGACTGTGCTTCAGTTCTTGGTTCCTGCTTGAGCATCTGCCCTGGTTTCCTTTGATGAATCTGAAATAACCCTTTCCTCCCTAAATTGTTTTGGTCAGTGTGTATTACAGCATTTTATCTCAGCAACAGAAAGCTAACTAGAACAGTGACCATTTAGTAAAACAGCTTTTGAGTAGGTTTACAATATCAGGTATGAATTCCTTTCTGTGCAGCAGGCCTTAAATCCAATCTGAGACAGTTGGGTATCTTATAACAGTCATGCCACTGTTGCATCCGTGGATGCATCTTGCCTGGCACATTCATATTATAGCATACAAGATTCACAGCTGGGTAAGATTGTTCATGACTTTTCTCCTCTGGCAACCTACATAACACCTTCTGGCACTATGAAAACCAGCCAGTAGGGAGGAAGTTTTCCAGAAGCTCAAGACTGATTTCTCTGTGTTCTGTAATCAAAGTGTGTGGTGTCTTCAGTAATAAGATCTTACCATCTAGGTATGGTGGGAAACCAAGAGAAATGGTGGTGGTCTGCATTGTTTTGGGAGTATCTAAGATTTCCCTGACCGACAACTCATAAGGAAATATCCCATACCTGGCATTGGGATTTTTATTTAATAACCCATGGCTTCTGGGAGTACCAGAAGTACCACTCCAAGTTAAATGCAGAAATCTAAAAATTCAAAGCTAGAATTAACATATGAAAGAAAAAACACAATGTTTGTGTTTGTGGGCCTGAGTTAATAGATAAGATTCTTATCTCCTATTTCCTAGCTGAGTTCCATTCATGTGGCATGCAAGGTACCTTCATTTAAACCCCTTTTAAAAATTATTTCTTTCTTTTAGTTTTTTTTTTAAGCAGAGTCTCCCTGTAGCCTGAGTGCTTCTGGAAATCACTATATAGAACAGGCTGCCCTCAATCTCATAGAGATCTGCCTGCCTCTGTCTCCTTAGTGCTGGGATCAATGGCGTGAACCACTATGCCTGGCTAAACTCTTTTTTAAAACTCTTTTTTATAAATTTAACTTACAAAGTACTGAGTTTCCATAAAGCTTTTTCATACATATTCGTTTTGCTTAACCCACATCCACCTCTCCTTCCCCCATACTCCCACCCTAACCCTCAATTAAATCTTTAAACTCTAGTATCCCCTTGCTCTTCACTCATATCATATGTGTTCTACTCTTCCCTCGCCCCATTAAGGCCTCTTTCCCTGCCCCGTCGAATGGGCCCCTTCTGGTGTCCTGACTACTACAGACACTCCAACTTAAACGCAGAAATCTAAAAATTCAAAGCTAAGATTCACATATGAAAGAGAAAATACGATGTTTGTGTTTGTGGGCCTGAGTTAATAGATAAGATTCTTTAAATTGACTCTTATTCCTAGGTGAGTTCCATTCATGTGGCATAAATACTTTTTTTATGGTTTCCTCTTAGCTTCTAAGAGAGTTACATCCTACAGAAAAAGTTCAGATATGGCTTTTAAAAACTGAGTGATTTTGATATAAATAAGCTTAATTTAACACATGAGTCTGAGCAGGCTTGAAGGACTATTTAATGGGGGAGAGGCATGGTGTTTGTCTTTTTGTAAAACAAAGTACTAGCCCCTAATTGTCCATTTCTCAATTCATGTTTTCACTGATTATGTTTACTTAAGGGAGAGCCACCTTTGATATAATATCTCAGATAGAATGCTCAGGAGTGAAAATGAAGGTGGGAGAAAGGTTGATGGGTAATTAGTTGTGGCCCAGAAACTTAAAAGAGACAGAAGCTTGGTCCAGTCCACTGGGATGAGAGTCAAGTTTAGCAAAAGCATGCCACCTAACAGATCCCTTGCTCTGAAGGAAATTTAATTCCCTTCTCATCTATTTCTGTTTCTTTCCCAAGAATCAAGAATCAGAAAAATTCCAAATCTCCTCTAGCCTGGCAGCAGGTACAGAGATAAATTTTGCCCTGGCCTATGAGGAACTATTGCAGCGACATAAGGGCCAGTATCAGCTGCTGGTCAGCCTATGGCCCAGACAATTGGTGAGGAAGCTAAATGTAGAAATCACTGTGTCTGAGAGGACAGGTATTGCCTATGTGCACGAGGACCAGCCGTGCACACACCAAAGACAACACAAGTATGTGGGCAGCATTCTAAGATATTGTCATTCCTGAATGGGAACCTTGATATTCTGTGGGGCATTCCTCTAATGGTGCATATCTCTGTACACTCTGCCAATTTCCTTCCCAAATCAGAGAGAAGAGGGTTTGCTACAAGTTGAAATATTTGGGGTCCAACATCTTTGTGGGAACTTGACATAACAAAAACTTCCCAAATTGTAGATTTCACTCACTACAAAGGCTTGATAGGGAACACGGAGAGATTCATAAAATCCACACTAATAATGTAGAGGAGTTTATAAGTCACGTTGGATGAGAACAGTTTTCTCCTCAACACCTCACGGAGAGGAGAGGGGAGACATGTAGAAAGGAAGAACAGGCCACAAACAAGGACCAATGTACAGCCACGGGGCATATTGACTACGAGGGTAACTTGAAAGCCCAAAATGCAAAATTATGACAGATAAATGAGCAGAAGAACAAACAGCATATAATAATTCAAAAGCACAGTAATCTGTACCTCACCTATTTTGGATCCTGGATTGTTGCTTGGGGATGGGATCAGAAATCTTCATATATCACCAGACTTGAGTGAACTGGATATCCAGCAAGGCTGAACACTGATGAGCCAGCCTATGAACTTCCTTAAGAGCTCAGCAGACAGGCACAGGGTAAGTACAAATTTCAAGTGGCCCCTCACAGAGATGGAGGACCTGGTTGGTGAGACCCTGCCAAGTCAGAGAGGCCACATGCTGCATACAGACAGACACACACTCACAGGCTGGGTTTGAATGCCGGACTGAATTTCCCATAAAGTGGGGCCACCAGAGCAAGTCAGCCCACTGCTCTGCTTCTCTTTGATGACTGGTAAAATGAGGAAGAGGGCATCTATGGCCCAGGACCACTATGAGAAATGTTTCTCAGAACTGAGGACGGTGCCTGAGCCTTTTTCATACCAGGTAATCACTCTCATGGAGCCACACCCCGAGAGTCGCTGCTGTAAGAAATGGAGACCATTCCTCCCTCCAAGTGATCTAAAGTGTCATAACGGATACTGATGATGGTGGTAAGCCTTCCCATGATTTGCTATTCAGGAAGATCCAGGTGTGTTCCAAATGCTTTCCATAAGCTCACATTCAAGCCCACAGGCAAGATCCTCTGAAGGAGCGACTAGCACCCCTGTGCTGTGGATGCAGGGACTGAGGCCCAGAGGAAGGACTAACTGGTCCAGGCACACAGGGCAGTAGCAGAGACCCGGGCCCAGAGGCCAGCTGAGTCTAGCAGCCTCCATGCCTAAGCCCCAAGCTATAAATGGCAGCTCCCTCCCCCTTCTCCTTAAAGGTTAAGACAGAGGATAGAAGCAATCCTGTGGGGATAAAACCAAACAAAGAGCTCTGGGAGGAAGGAAGCCCAGGGAACGTATGTGAGCAGGCGCCTCAGACTATGGAGACTTGGTTTGCCCCTAAGCTTCCTGACAGCTGTAGCAGGGAGGAGGGGGGGTGGGGTTGCAGAATTCCCAAGTCTCCATTTTCTGGAGTAAAGGAGGCACAGACACATTTCTAAATGGACCCTTGTCTTGGACGAAGATTCCAGAGGAGTTGATCTTGCGGCCAGCTCAGCAAACATCCGGGACCAGAAATTCATCGGTGACTTCATGAAAGGCTAAAAGGCTTATTCACACATGTCGTGTTGGGAGACAAGGGGCAGAGGAAGGAGAAGAGGCATGCTATTCTATCCCAGAAGAGAGCCCTGCTAGCCTGCTGTTTGTCACAGAAGGAAGGGGGAAGGGGGAAGACGCAGGCCCTGGCCATGTCTGTCTCTGTCCTCACACATACCATACTGCCTCTCTGGGGGGAGATTCAGGGTCCCCATGGATCTTGGGACAAGACAGTCCTCCAGAGTGGGCCTTGTGTTGGGTGGGAAGTGAGGCAGGGTGAGGTTGTGGGTGAAGGAAAAAGCCCCAGTGCTGAGAACTAAGGGCAGGCCTGGGTCCACCAGGCAGGGAGTGATGGAGGGGGCAGGGCAGGAGCTGGCCTGTCAGGGCTTGAGGCAAGGGTGGGACTGAGGCAGCTGGAAGGGTGTGGTAGGCAGGGGGAGGAGCAGGCGGGGGCAGGAGTTTGACTTCTCACCCGCCCCACACTTTGCCCCTCTTGCTGTCCCCACGCATGGCTTTTCTGTGTGCTGAGCCCTCCGTGCTATCTGGCCACAACCCTCCCTCCCCACCTACCCATCCAGGTCAGGTCGGCTCGCCCCCGTCCACCAGGATACAGAGGGGAGAGACTTGTGTCCGCGTCACCTTCTCCCCAACACTGCAAGACCAGTCTGCTTTCTCCAGCTCCGGCATCATGGCCGACTTCACCGTCCAGTATGATGTAGTCATGGAGGACATCATTGGAGATATGCAGGTGTGTGAGCCTCGGGAACTGCATACTGCCTGGGCACTGCTGTCACATGGACCTGGGGCAGGTTCTGGAACACACAAGAGTTAGTGAACAGGACTACGAGGACAGGGAAAGGCACACGACTCCTCACCCTGGGAATCACATGCACACTGCACGAGGTAGAGACTCAGAACGGGAGGAGCAAAGCCTGAATGCGCGCACCTAGTTATGTCCGGTCACAGCCAGCGCTGAAGCAGCCCTTTTACAAATTGAGGCATTGGTGGGTAATTGACCCCACACGCTTTCCATAGCTCTGACACTCCCAGGTGGTCCTCTCCTTTGGTTGGCCCTGAAAACTTGCTCTCCATCACGGGGCCCCTGCCAACAAGGGAGTGGGTCAACTCGGTCCACAAGCCCTGCCTGCAGTGAGTGGAGAGGGGTCCTGCACACGAGCTGAGCAGTCCAGCCAGTCCTGATCCGGGACGCTGGACTTGCAGATGACGGTGGCCATGCCCTGGCAACTCACCTCCCAGCCGGTTTTCTTGCCTCCTCTCCTCCTGCCCAGCCACACAAACCAGCCTCTTGCTGGGCCCCACCCAACTCTGCACCCTTCACCACTGCCTGAGCCAGCCCCTGAGGAAGCAGGAGCATTTGCTCAGACCCACTGCTGCCTTGGATCTGTCTTCCCCTCCACTCCACCTATCAGCATTTGCCTCTCACCTGAATGAATCCCTGGCCAACTCCGCCCCCTCTATGGCCACAACCCGCCCTGGATGCCTCTCTTTGCCCCACCCAATAGAGGGCTGTGCACCACGCTTCCTTCCTTCTTACCTTGACGCATCCCCCAGCAGAGCCACTCCAGCCCAGGTCTCGGCCCATTGCCTCTGGAAACTCAGAGTAATTTGCCTCAGCTCCCAACCTCTCCTGCAGCCGGCTCCTGGTGGTGAAGCAGCCAGATCCATATTGGCTTCAGAGACCTATATGTCCTAAGTGTTGTGTTCAGCTGGGTGTTTGGGGTGCCTGCCCAGGAGGCTTCAGGACCGTCTACTTGAAGGAGCTGACACTTCAGTGGTTTAGTGAAATGGAGAAGCTCTTCCTGGAGTGAAGGAAAAGGCATGCAGAGAGGAAACAGCATGTGCAGAGCTGTGGCAGGACCTCCCTGAAGGGCGGTGGGAGCAGTGCACCCTCTCCAAGGGTCAGGGGAGGGTATCCTGGCAACAGGTGCAGCAGGGCCTCGACCTGGTGTTCTGCCATTTGTGTGTGTTGAGTTCCCAGAGGCACTGCCTGCTGCTTCATGCTTTCCCTTTCCCACAGTTGCCCAGAGCAGAAATGCAGGCAGAATGCATAGGATTTGACAGGCAATGGTGTTAGAGCTACCCTGCCATTGCCCTGCGCTCTGACCGCTACTGTCCCCCGCTCCCCGCGAGCCCCGGCCTCGGGTCCCATTTCCCACGTTTGTGAGGGTGTCTGCCCCGCTTCCAACCCGGAACATTCAGCTGCTCCTTCTTCACTCAGTCAGAACTCTCTGTGCCCCTAGTCTGTGTGTGGCAAGGTCTGACACGGGTTGGGAGCTCTGAAAGAACATCACCGATAGGTCTCACCTCTTGAAAGGCATTCAAGTAAATTGGGGATACTGGGTATGAGAGACAGACGCTAGAAATACCCAGGGATATGCAGGGACACAGATGCGACTCGGAGACCCTCGAGCCTAGATGCGAGATGCAGTGAGAGAGGGCTTAGGAGGCTGGCGAGTCCTGCGGTGACTGGCATTTGTTTGACTGACTGGGCCACCATGAATGGGAAGGAAATTGTGTGGTTGACTTGAAGGAGACCCAGGAGCTGTTGCAAAGGAGCAGGGATAGAAGGCCTGCAGTAAGACAGACAAAACCAAGCCTGAACTGAAGTTTGGTGTGCGTGGGGTGAAGAGGCCTGGTAACGCTGTAAAGTTTGCAACAGATAAAAGCACTGGGTTCAGTGGCTGACTGCATGGCAAGAGGGAGAGATTTACCCTGAGATCTGGTGAGAAGGGAGCCAGACTCCAAATCCAGATGTCCTGCTCAGAGCCCCGCATTCCCACCAGCTCACTCCACGAAGTGATGCTCGCACATGCTTTCTCTTCTCTGTGCATGCAATGATCTGCCAGCTTTGGCCACCCTGCCTTGGCCCAGAGAGACAAAAGGATGGAGGGAGAGGGAGAGAGAGAGAGAGAGAGAGAGAATATGAGGTGACCTGAGGTGACAGAAAGAGGAGAGCCCAGGCCCCTGCGCATCTCAGAGGTTACAACTGGGAAATGCATCAGGGAAGCAGGGTCTGGTCAGAGTCCAAATGCAGCTAGTGGTTGGGAAACAAGCTAGTGCGAGTTGCCTTTAGTGAGAGAAGTATGAGTCTGGGGAGACAGGAGCACATGCTGTAGTGGGTTCAGCAGGAGTCAACTGCGAACTATTGCGGCTACCCATGCCTTTACCCTGAGAGGCTACCCAGTAGAAAAGAAACTGGTTAGAAGTGGGAGAATTGGGAGCAAGGGGTTGTGTTGATGGATGGAACACACCTGATTTCTACATTCTAGGTAAGACCCAGTAAGCTGCCTGCTGTGAGAACAGTTGAAAGGGAGATAAGAGTGCTAGCTAGGCTCCTACGTGGCCTGTGGCAGGACTGTGTGGGCCTCAGCAGAGGGCAAAGGCTACTGGGGTGTGAAACCCTCCAAGCCATGGTGGATAGTTGCAAGTGTGCATGACCCCAGTGTTCCTGGACTGAGAGCATGGCGTTACTGAGTGGGGGAGGGGGGAGCTGTGGCAGGCTGGCAGGCAGGGCTGAAGGACAGCAAGGGAAGAGCTGGTGAGCATGGGGTCAAGGAGAGGAAGGGATGATTTCCACACTCAGGTATGGCAGGCATACAGGCGGCCCCAAAGATGCTGCTCAGTGCTTGGCAGTGACAGGGTGGACGAGTGTGAGAAGCCGTGGGGAAATTGCCGCAGAGGGCCAGCATTATGTGGAGCCGGGTCTCCTGCATCCCTGGAAATTAATCCTAAGGCAGAGATGGAGAGGAAAAGCACCTCTTGCGTGTGCTGCTTCCTCCGATAGAGGAGGAAGCGGGGTCCATCCTTGTCATAGGGTGGATGAGGGCAGACAGGAGGAAATGCTGCCTTCCCTCGGCAGGGCCTCGGGCCTGGACCCTGGCTTGCAGGCTGCAGGCTGCAGGAGAGCCTAGACCCTTAGGCAGTCCAGGCCTCTCTGGGCTCCAGAGGACACTGGTCCTGAGGGGCCTGCTGGCCCCTTCCCCTCCCCTCCCTTCCCTCCACTGACCCAGCCCTCAGGTTCTGCAGAGGGAGAGGTGGAGTGGGGGCAGGAGACCAGCAGCCAATCACATGGGCACAGCCCAAGGCATCTCTACCTGATGCAACCAATCCCCTCTGCCTCTGCTGCCTCCTCCCCTCCCTGCTCTGCCCAGCAACAGCAGAAAGGCGGTTTGAGGAGGAGAAGGAGGCCCTGCAAACTCCCAGCCCTTGGCAGCAATGAGCTGGGCCCCCGGCTCACTCTGGTGAGGGAGGTTAAAACAATACTTCCAGTTCCTGGAGCCCAGGCAAATGTCCCTGGGGACCGTGGAGCCTGTGGAAGTCCAGCTCTCTCACGGACAGGAACTCGCATATTACAGAGATGCTGACCCTTGCGGGCCTGGGCTCCAAGCTCGTCGTCTTCACTCTGCTCTTCTGGCCAGGCCTGGCCTGAAGGTCTGAACAGGGGAGACCCAACTGGGCTCCGGTGCGGAAACCAAAAAGCTTGAGCCGATAGCCCTAGCAGGCCCCTGTAACTGGGGAGAGTGAGATGGCCTGCGAGAGAAAGAGCAGGGGTTTATGTGGGAGGCTAGCAGGGGCTGTGATTCAGATTGGCTCTCACGGCTCTTCTCGACTTCCCTTCTTTTTGTCCAGATTTACGGTGGCTATTTTATCCATTGCTTTGCCCCCAGAGGCCTCCAGCCTGTGGAGAAGAATGTGGTGTTTGTTATTGACGTGAGCGGCTCCATGTTTGGAACCAAGTTACAGCAGGTAACAGATCAAGGATGTGATTTATAGCAAACTTTTCTTCAGAAGCCATGGAAGATAGAAGACAATGGGATGAAATGTTTCTGATTTTGAAGGAAGAAGGTACTAGCTTAGAATTCTGTGCACATAAAGTCATCCTTTCACTGTAAAAGAACCAAATACTTTCTCAGAAAAACAAAACTCGATGTAATTGACAGTTCTTGAAGTTCTTTAACATGTATAGCATTGTTGCATTTCACATACTTGAGATAAAGAAAAAGAAAGTATCAGAGAAGGTGCAAATAAAGATATTATAACGTATTATATTTTCTTATTAGCTGTTATTAAAAAAATTAAAATTGTTCAAAATAATAACAGTAATAATGTATTCTGTGAGTATAGATTATGGGTATGCCAAAATTAATGGCAGCAATTTTGTAAGAGCAAGAAGGAAAAGTTGGAGTGCCCTGTTACAGGGTATTTACACTATGAAGCCTTGTAAAGTGTTATTTAAAAGAGGACCTGGATTATATAAGCGCATAAGGTAAACTCTAGACCAACAACTAAATTTTTTTCTATAAGTCTAATGGGCATGTTAACAGATGAGCAAAAACTAGAGTTTATATAAAATGTTCAAGTAAGACTAGAGATTACAGAAAGAGAGTAGAGAAAAATAAATAAAGGCAGCAAATACAAAACAGTCACAACACAGCAAAGATTAATGTAACTATACCAATAAACTTTAAAATATAAATGGTTTAGTACATCAGCCTAAGACAGAGACTGTCATCATGGATAATAAAATGAAACCCAATTGTGTCCTACTTGCAAGAAATCTACTTCAACTACAAAGACAAAGGTTGACTTAAAGAGTTAGAGAATGTTATACCATGCAAACACAGACCAAAAGGAAGCTGTCATAGTTACTTTAATTAAGATAAAATAGACCTCAGAGCAAGAATATTATCAGGGTATGAAGTACTTCATATTTTGATAAAGTGTTCAATTCTCCAATCTGTATGAACTTAACAACTGTACCAAAATACATGAGATAAAAACTTACAGAGCTGAAAAGAAAACTGGATGAGCCCACAATTATCATCCCCGTGTCAGTAATTGACATATCCAAGAGGCGGAATATCAGTAACACAAAATTGATCTGAGCAGTGCCATCAATCCGTAATATCTAATTGGCATTTGTACCAACAACCGAATACACATTCTTGTCAAGAGTGCATGAAACATTCACTAATAGACTACATTCTGGGCCAAAAAAACATCAGGTTTTCATTGCTGTGACAAACATTTGAGAGAAACCATTTAAAGGGAGGAAGAGTTTATCTTGGCCCATAGTTTCAGATGTTATATTCCAAGATCATCTTGCTCAGCTGCTTTTAGGTCTGTGACAGGGCAGACACATAATAGAGGAAAGTCATGGAAGGGGGAAACTACTTACCTCATGGAAGCCAAAAGGCCAGATAAAACAGAAGAAGGGGCCACAGACAAGACATGCTCTTCAAAGTCATAATCACAGTGACCTACTTCTTCCAATCAAGTCTACCTATCACAATTCTACCATTATTTCAATAATTAACTCAAAAATCTCAAAATCTGAATCCATGAATAGATCAAGTAGATCTGAACACTAATGATCTCATCATTCCTAATAAAACCTTCATAGACACACCCAAATATCTACTAGCCTAGATGTTTCAACCCAATGAAGTTGTCATTGATTGAACCATTTCAGTGTTGTAACATTTTTAAAACAATATAAAGCATATAAAGTACACTCTTAGATCAAGTCAAATCAAATGAAAAATCCATGAGAAAGGTATCTGGGAAATATCAAAATAAATAGAAATTAAAGACTAAGCAACACACTTCTTCAAAGATAATCTTTGCCTGATTGACAAGAGGTTCTAGCTTCTAAGCCCCCATAGAATCTCACTTTTTTACTGCTGTTCTCTCTTAACTCTCTCTTGATGGAAATAAGAGTATGGTTCTCAGCTCCCAGTACTAGGATATATGTCCTATCTCAAGTTTTCCTCATAGCATGAAAAGCACTTATCTGCTTAGCATTCAAGATATCTCCTAGAGAGAGAGAGAGAGAAAGGCAGAGCTCAAATGTCCTTCCCATGGTCTTTGAAATCCATACCTATCTAGCCAGTTGATGCTATAACACTGTGCATGTACTCACTGGATTTAATACTTCTCAAACTGAATTGTGTCTCTCTGATCCATCAACTGCTAGTTGTGTAATCCTGAGTCAATGACTATTTCTGTGAACCTCATGGGGATAATATTAATGTCTTCTTCATTGTGTTTCTGTAAGGATTGAATGAGTTGGTGCAGTAAAGTATTTAGCAATATCTGGAATCTAACACTAGATTTTCCTCACCATATTCCCTGAACTTCCTGCATGCCTAGCTCTTCTGTCAGTATTGTCATGGGAAAGAAAGATAGGAACAGGAGGCATTCTAAGTCTTGCCAGTGGGCTTGATTGGAGAATGAAAACTTGAGAGCACTAGTGAACAATCTGTGGAAGGGAATATCCAGGTGAGAAGGATGAAAGTAGATAACTCAAGAAAGTGCTTTCAGGACTGGAGAGATGGCTCAGTGGTTAAGGGCACTGGCTGCTCTTGCAGAGGATCTGGGTTCAATTCCCAGCACCCACATGGTGGCTAACAACCATTGGTAACTCCAGTTTCAAGGGATCCAATTGCCTCTTCTGACCTCCATGGGCATTGCATGATGGGTGCACTTACATACATGCAAGCAATACACTCATACACATAAAATAAAAAATAAGTGAATTTTAAAAAGTGCTTTCCAGAGAAGTGGCAACTGAAAAAACAGTGAAGACATAATAAAGAAAGAAGAGGTGGTGTGTTATCTAAAAACCACAAGGACAAAGTTATGAAGATGATGTTTAATTGGGATCGTCCTGAGCATGATGAAAATATAGCCTGAAAGAAAAAGAGGGAGAGTGAGGATGTAAAGCAAATTGGAGCTGAACTAAAGCATACCAAGTCACTGATAGTCAGCTATAAATATCTGGAATTATAAGATCAAACTTTAGGGAACTGAAATCATTGAATCCAAGATCACAGAGTCAGGAACCATAGAAACACATAGATTCCAGAGTTCTAGAAAGCACAGAGATTGAAATCTTTAGAGTGATGCTGTCCAGCAGATCTTTCTCTTTTTTGTTTTCTGTTTATTCGTTTTGTTTCATTTTGTTTTCTTGAGACAGGGTTTCTCTATGTATCTCAGGCTAACTTAAAACTCACAATCTTCTTGTCCCAGCCTCCTGAGTCCTGGGTATAGGAATGCAGCACCATACCTGGTGCCATTAGAACATTCTTGATGATCTTAGATTCTTCACTGTCTAATAATACAATAGACACTGGCCAAGTGTGATCATTGAACACTTGAAATGTGGCTATTGGAAGTTGAGATGTAAATTTTTTATTTTTTTATTATTTTAACTAACTTACATTTCAACTTCAATAGTTACATTTGGCTACTAATTGTCATATTAGGTAGTGAAGTTCTCAGCCTACCATGGTCTGTCAAGCATTTTGACTTGATACCTTAGACTCACAGAATGCTGAAGTCAAATATGGCTAAAACCATAAAGCATTTAGACCTTAAGGTTTTGTATAAAAAGAGTCAAGTTCATAGACCGCAGACCTCATCTCGTCTCCTTCTCTTCAACCATATTCTACAGATTAAAAAAAACTATGAACATGATCCTCAGCGACCTGCAAGCCAATGACTACTTCAACATCATCTCCTTTTCTGATACAGTTAGCATCTGGAAAGCTGAAAGCTCAATCCACGCCACTGCCCAGAATATCCATAGTGCCAAGGAGTACTTGAGTCACATGGAAGCTGATGGTTGTAAATGTCAGACCTACCTACCCAAATGGACAGGCTGTGATGATACAGGAAATTCCTTAAACCTACTCTTCATTCTCTCATGCCTTTCACTTCGAACACTATCTGCAACATCACTAGTACAGTTGCATAAATAAATATGTGCTTTCATCCTCTAGGTTCCCTCTCCTAATGGAAAGAGCACAGTTGATCTTCCATGTATCTTATGGCATATTTCTCATTTGACCTCCATTTCCCCTTCCTTCAAGCAAACACTCACAAAAATTTGCTAAGACTTTTTATATCAATAATCTAGATTTTATTTCTAAACATTTGAACAAGCTGCTGCCCTGATTATGACTTTTGTTAAATTCTGCCTCAAATAATTACTGAAGCCCCCCGCCCCACCTTTGTCATTTAAGCCCTCTTTTGTTTATCCCTGTAGCAATAAGGTGGCAGTACTATCTCTGGGTGGCTGATCTGACAAGAGAATGAGACAACCACCCACCCTAAGAAACAAGCAAAGAACAATCTGAAAGAGTGATAAAAGCCAAGGGCACGTGGGTCCCAATCTCAGATCTCCTGTAGCTGGGGTGAGAGTGAAGGAGTTGGGAGGGATAAGCTGCAGGAACAATGTGATTAAGATGAGGTGTGACTGAGCCTGGGAGGTTGGTGCAACAGTAGAATGCCTCCAATGGGAGTAAGAAATGACCTAAGGAGGTGGTTTCACAGTCTTCTCCCCAATTAGGGACTGACATCAGTGCAGCTCTGCTGGCGGCTGCTTCAGTGCTGAAGGACAGCAATCAGGAGCTTGGAAAGGGCCCCAGCATGAGGCAGATTCCCCTTATCATGTTCCTGATGGATGGGGAGCCCACAGCTGGTGACAACTCCCAGTGTGATCCTTTCCAACATCCGTCAGGCTCTGGGCCACAGGGTATCACTTTTCAGTTTGGCCTTTGGGAATGATGCTGACTTCTCACTGCTGCACCACTTGTCCCTGGAGAACCAGGGAGCAGCTCACGCATATATGAGGACACGGATGCAGCCCTGCAGCTACAGGGCCTCTATGAGGAGATTTCCATGCCTCTGCTGGCACATGTGCGTCTGAACTACCTGGGTGGTTTGGTTGGGACCTCCCCTTGGGCCCTTTTCCCTAATTATTTTTGTGGCTCAGAGCTGGTGGTAGCCGGCCAGGTGCAACCAGGTGAGCAGGAACTGGGCATCCACCTGGAAGCTCGTGGCCCCAAAGGTCAGCTTCTCGTGGCCCGCCACAGTGAAGAAGCCACCAACAGCAGTCAGAAAGCCTTTGGATGCCCTGGAGAGCCTGCCCTCAATGTGGCCCATTTTATCCGCTGCCTGTGGGCCTATGTTACTATTGGAGGACTGCTGGAGGCCCGCTTCAAATCCCATAACACTACCACTCACCATCTGCTGGCTGCCGAAGTCCTCAACTTATTCCTTGAATACAGTTTTGTCACACCTCTGACCTCAATGGTCATGGTGCACCTTGAGAAGACCAATGAGGAGTCCATGAGACAGCCATCCACTACAACTGGAACAGGCACCATCACATCCTTGTCCAGCAGCAGCCATGGACTAGGAGCAGGCACAGCACAACCAGCATTGCTCCTCAAGGTATCTCCCAAGTCAAAGCCTGTGAAAACAACTTCAACTACTACTGTCACTACAAAGAAGGTGCCCTGTTCCAAAGAGCTGGAACCAGTGAGTCAGTGCTCTAGCAGCCTATCAACCTCGGTACAACCAAAGCCCCAAACTCTAGTACCACAAGATTCCAACACCTTGGTGCCACCAACTTTCAAAATGAAACTTCTTACCCTTGGGCCTTCAAATCCTAGTGTTCTATTGCCTCTGAAGCCCAGCACTCCATCACACCAGAATCCTGGTATTACATCACCCATTAATTCTAAGGTACATATCCTGCCTCTGAATCCTGTAATCTCAGCCCAACCCAAATTTAGCACTATGAAACACCATACTCCACATTTCAAACCTTGCGCTCCATCAGAAGCCAAGCCAGAAGACCCATCAAACCCTCAACCTAGGGAACCCAAAAGCCTGCCACAGCCCAAATCTGTCTCCACACTTAAGATACTCAAACACACATTACACATCAAACCCAAGGTTTCTGCTTCCAAGAGCCCCCCAAATCTGCCAAGCCCTAGACCTGGGATCATCTTGCTCAAGCCTCCTAAAATCCCTTCATCTCTTAAACCTAGTGTCCCATCTCATTCAACTTCTACTAGCTTATCACTTTCCAAGCTTAGATTCCCCAACTCCCCATAGCCCCCAAATCCCTCTACACCCTAGAACCACCAGACCCAAGCCAGTACTTCCTCAGAGCCTCAGCACATTTCCAGACACACTCTCAAATCCCACAGGTCCCAGCAGTACTGTGACCACTTCTGTCCTTGGAAAACTATTTCTTTCTCCCCTTTACTCCCACTGAGCCCTCTCTGCTGCCTGCTGAAGGGCTCTGGCATCAGCAAGACCTGCTACTAGGACCCAGCAGCACCAAGTAAGTTTGGGGACCATCGATGCTAGAAATTCCAACAATGGGCCTGGCCAACAGCTCTAGTCCTATGCCAGAAAGCAGCTTCCCAAATCCTCTACTCTTGCTGCCTTCCAGTACTCTCTCTGAGGCCATCAGTCTTCACCTTATTCCAGAGGAGCTACAGCAGCTACCTGAATCAATGGTAGAGGCCAAGTTCATGGAGTCCTTGAACCCACCATCTTTCTATACCTTCCTCACTCATGACAAAGATGGTGAGTGCCACCGGTAAGAGGTCAAGCCTTAGTGGGGAGGTAGGGACAGTAAGCTGAATGTATATAAGGTGTGTACAGATGCTAGCAGTAGTAATGCTTCTTTGGTTGCTTTGGGGCTTTGGACTAAACATTTCTGGACCTCAGTGCACAGGCACAGAACTAGAAGCCTTGGCAGATAAGACTGGGAAGGCTGAACAGAAACAAACTGGCCGAACTAGCTTTGACATTTGCCTTATTGAACAAGACAATTGTTGGTGATTACCAAGCAGGGGAGGAATGTAGGAGATAAACTGGAGCATGACTGGGTAAGGCATATCTGCCTGATTTTTCCATGCTCTGTGAACAAGTCTGCTTTATAAAAAGGCTGAAAAGTTTTGGGAAGATGATGGAAATTACTATTACATTTTGCAAAGACTATGAAGTAATATTTTCAGCTCTTCTTATGTACAGGTATTTCTCTATATATCATATTTGTAATCTATCATTTACTTCCCACAGAAAACTATTGATACGTGCATTGTACATACAGAGAAACTGAAGCACAGAGAAATGAAATAATTTGTTTAATGCACCAGATAGTCCGAAATTAGGACCCACACATGCTGTTTCACCACTTCACTATTCTGCCTTTTTAAAAGAAGGAGCAACATTTCCTGGATGACTTTACAGTACAGGATTAGAAATGTTTGAGGATAGCAGTAATTCACAGGAATGCAAATTTCGGCAACATCCTCAGCATGCCCTCTCCCTCACTTCCCCCAATAGTCCATCTATCTTTGCAACCTGGAAATGTTATGTCTAATATATTTCCCAGATCCATGGAATTCTCATGACTCCAGCTGTCACTATCACAAGTCAGACCACCACTGCCATTTCATCTAAAAAAGTGTTCCTGACTACTCACTAGTCTCCCCATCTGCTCTCTTACCCTGCTGCAGGCCAAAAGATCTTTCAAAGAAACAAATACATTCCTATCCCTTCCCTATGTGATATTCCTCCTACATTTCCCATCACACTTGGAATAAAGCCCAAAGTCTTCTTCATGGCCTACAAGGCCCTGCATGGTGTGCTCTTTACACCGATGCCACTCTGACATAACCTTCTCCCATTTCTCCCATTTGTTCTCTGAACCTTAACCCCACTGATCTCCCCACTCCTCCTCTGCCCTTTCCCATAGTCCCCATCCCTTCTATTGGCCCTAAAACTCCAGCTTGTGCCTTAGACCTCAGATCAGCTCCCTCCCCCACAGGTCACTTGAGGCTTCTATGACTCCCTTGCTCAGTTCACTATTCTTTTATAATGTCTGCCTCCACTCATAACCATGACTATGAGATTTCACCAAGTGAAAAACCACGTATCTTTTTCACCATCATATCTTCTTGCCTGAGTAGTGTCTGGATGAATAAATGGGTCAATGAAAAGATGAATATATAGGTACTATGAGAAAGAATTTCGAACATATCTGAGTTTAAAAGACTAAGAGGCTGTGACAAGTGTAAGATCCCAGAACTGGACATAAGCAGATCAGTTTGGAAAACTAGTGAGGTCTCTCCTATTCAGAAGGAAGATAGGACCAGGCATGGAGGTCAGATATTATCCCAGAACTTGAGAGACTAAAGCAGGGTGATCAATAGCTGGAGACCAGCCTGGACTATGAAGTAAGAACCCGTCCTATCTTTGCCCTAAGAATATAAAGGATTCCTTCTTTTATGTTTGCTAGGAAGTCTACATTGGGATGGCAGTTCTGAGGAGATCCTGGGAGCACCTGAAGGCAAAATGGAATCTCAGGGAAATTCTGTAGAGCTAGTACAAGGTAAACAAGAAACTATTGGCAAAGATTCCCCTAAATCCTCATTTTCATTCAATTATAAAATCAGAATTCTCGTTGATATTGTATGAGTCCAGAGAAGGAATAATATATTAATTTCCTATCATCACATAATGAATGATTAGCACAAATTTAGCAATTTGAAACAGCACTCATTTCCTTCCTTCAGTTTGTATTGTTATAACTGAATACTACAAAGTGGGTCATTTATAAAGAAGAAAGATGTATTAATCTCACAGTTCTGAGATGGAAATCTGGGAAGTCCAGGGTTGAAAGACTATATCTGCTGAGAGTCTGTTTGATTGTAGGAACTCTGCAGAGCCCCAAAACAATGCATGTCATCAAATAGCAAGACAGAGCAAGCTAGCCAAAGAGAGAGGTGGCTTTTATGACAGTCACTCTCTCAATAATCCATTAACCCACCAATTGATCTTACCTTGAAGGATAACTACAAATTGACTTTTGGCAAGAAACAGAAAACACAGCCAGAAGTGGTGGCACACACCTTTAATCCCAGCACTCAGGTGGCAGAGGCAGGTGAATCTGCATAGTGAGTTCTCGGCCAACTGGGGTTACAGGGAGACCCTGTCTCAAAAAAAAAAAAAAAAGAAAGAAAAGTAAAACATTCCAAGTGGCAAGAAAAACAGGAACTAGCAAGAGACAGCAAGGAACTCATAAGGACAGACAGGTCAGGGCCAGGTGTGATGATCCTATGTAATCCCAGCACTCTGAAGGCTGAGGGAAGGAGGATCAAGAGTTCAAAGTCAGATTAGGCTGCACAGTAAGACCTCACCTTAAAAAAAACAATGACAATTTATTAATTTGACTGGGAAAGAGCATAAAGAAAAATTTGAAGAGTTAAGTAAGGCATAAATTCTTGTAAAGAACTTTAAAGTCTGAGCTGAAGAATTTGGCCCTTACCTGGGAAACAGTGACTCAGAAACTAGAGGGTTCCAGGGTTGTTCTGAACATGTTAGATCAGTCCCTTACCAATGCACATCCTCTCTTTTTCGTAGGCACATTGTCAGGCGTCTTCACCTTTTCATCCTCTGGTAATCCAGTTGCATCTATGCCCTCCTGCCTGAGTGCAGGACAATTTGTACACTGGAACTGACACTGGACTCTATCTCTGGGAAAATAGACATGGCTTTTTCCATTCCCTTCATTTCCTTTCTCTCTCCTTCTTCCCATTCCTTCAAGTCATAGCTTTGAAGTTGTATCTCCTGCCTTACAGTGGATGGGGACCCCTACTTTGTGATCCACATTCCACCTTCAGAAGACAAGATCTGTTTCACACTGGATGGGAGCCCAGGGGACATGCTGCAGCTTATAAGGACCTAAAGACAGGTGAGAACACCAAGGACTCCACAGCACTACATCTGGATGTTCTCATGTCAACAATGCCAGACATTTAGCACCTTATTAACATACAATAATACACAAGAACAACCATGATAACAAACATCAAGATAGCCAGAGATATACACCAGGGCATATGGTAAATTATTTCAAAACTCTACACACCCATAAACATGCAAGTAGCGTGTACACATCAGCCCATTCCAATACTTAAGTCCTACTGCTTCCAGATTCATCCCAATGCCCAGGAATTGAACACACAAAGGTAGCACATATCTTCTACTACACTAGACACATATGAAATACACTGGTGCACAGAAATGCTCACCAAGACACACACTGATACACATCTAGATGCATGTGTACTGATACCCTGAGCACAACTGATGTGTACTGACACCCCACAAACGACCAGAAAATATGCAGTGTTGCACCAAGACATAGGACACCAAATATCCAGAGGCACATAAAATCACACAATCAAAAATACACACAGAAACATGTCATGTTACTCAGACATGTACATGCACCGACATACTCAGAGATCATCATCCAAATATAACCAAATACACAGGTTTATACACCAAAAGGCAAATATTCACACACACACACATATATATATATATATATATATATATATATATGCAAATAGCCATATTAGGGTTGGCATGTGTACACATATTACATATGCTCCTCCCCCAATTTATGCACAGCTCAAGGTGGATCATGGTGGATGCATTTCCACTCAAGAGCTAGCACTCTAGTCATAAATCTGTGTTATATTCCTCTGGATCCCGAAACCTAAGACTTCGTTACTGCCTGTGCTGTGGGTGACCATGTGCATGCTCCAATTGAAAGCCTATACTCTAGGCCTGTATTTCTCCTTTGCAGGACTACATGTGCGTGGGCAGCTGCTTGGGGCACCACCAAGATCAGGCCATGGGGACCAGATCCGTACATATTTCCAGTCATTTCAGATAAACCCCGGGCCTACACTGTTACAATCTGCTGCAGTTCCATATCTGTTCGAGGTGAGGGCACCTTGCACTTATTCTGGGACCAACCTGCCCTGATAAAGAAGTCCCAACTGGAGCTTCGTGTGACTTCTGCAGCCCATCTCTCCCTCCGTCTTGGGCCTCCCCTTGAGTTTCACATTCTTCGGCACCGCTACAGAAATCCCAACATACTACAGCTATCCCACTTGGGGTTCTATGTGGCCAATGGCTTGGGCCTCAGTCCCTTAGCCCATGGCCTGATGGGTAAGTGCTGTTCAGGCTGAGAGGAGCCAGGGTGTACCAGTCCCAACAGGAACCTTTATGTCTTTCTCTCTCCTCTCTCTCACACACACACACACATTTTTAAGCATATGAATATTTTGCCTGTATATGTGTATCACATGTGTGCTGGTACACATGGAGGCCAGAAGAGGGCACAAGATTCTCTGAGCTTGGAGGTATAAAGAGTTGTGAGCCACCACATGGGTTCTGGGAACTGTACTCAGGTCTTCTACAAGAGCAGTAAGTGCTCTTAACCACTGAGCCATCCTCCAGCTCAGAAACTTTTTTCAGAAAAAAAGTTAGGCTAATGGTTCCTAATTCTCAGTACCTCCAATTACAAAGAGAAATTAATGCCAACCTCTGCCGTTAGGGAGCTCCTGATTTTGGAAAAGGAAAGAGCCAGACATGGATAGTGGTCACAGGAAGGAATGAGTACAAGGCAGAAAGCTAGAGCAACCCAGAGTGGAGATCTTGCCCCACAGAGTTCAAGAAAGACCTCCCAGAGGAGGGAGAGCACTGCATCTAGAAGGCTAAACTAAGTAAGGGTATGGAGGAAAGGAATGAAGATAGGAGGCATTAACAAGCTGAATGTCAAGATAAGAAATTTGGCTTTATCTTGAAGACACTGTGGGGAGCCATGAAAGATGATAAGCAAAGAAAATACACAGTCAGGTATTATAAACCACCCTCTGAACATTTATCCTTTTGTGAAAGGGGACTGAAGGTAGCCAGACTGTAGGTCAGAAGACAGTGACAGAATCTGAGGCAGAGGCCCATGCCAATAGACAACATATATACAAACTCACAACCAAAACCATAGGTCACATGCAGAAAGACAGCAGCAAAGACACAGGCATGAAAATAGAGAATAGAAATAATGCAGCAGAAAGTACAGGGAACTCAGAACAAATAAATATGAACAGTTGGGCATAGGTGCCATATGCCCGTAATTTCAGCACTTGGAAGGCTTGCTGCAAGTTCAAGGTAAGCTATAGTCATAAAAAGAGCATGGTACTGACACAGAAATAGTTGTGTAGATCAATGGAAGACCCAAACATGAGCACACATAATCACAGCCTCCTGATAGGTGACAAAGATGCCAAAAATACACACTGGAGGAAAGACAATATCTTCAATAAATGGTGCTGACAAAATTGGATCTCCACATGTAAAAGAATAAAATTAAACCCATATCTCTCACCCTGCACAAAAATAAATCCCAAAAATGGATCAAAAACCTCAAACCTGAAACACTTAAACAGAAGAAAAGGACTTTCTAAAATGGACTCCATTTGCTCAGGAATTAAGGCCAGCAATTGACAAATGGGACCTCATTACATTAAAAAGTTTCTGTACAGCAAAGGAAACAGTCAATTCAGTGAGGAGGAAGGGTACAGAGTAGGAGAGAATCTTTGCCAGTTACACATCTACTAAGGATTAACATCCAAAATATGCAAAGAACTCAAAAGTCAAGGAATCAAGAGAACAAACGACTCAATTAAGAATGGGCTATAGGGGGACTGGAGAGATGGTTCAGCAGTTAACAGCACTGACTGCTCTTGCAGGACCCAGGTTCAATTCTCAGCACCCACACTGTGGCTAACGACCATCTGTAACTTCAGTTCCAGGGAATCCAATGCCCTCTTCCTCTTCTGACCTCCGCAGGCATTGCACGACATGGGTGCACATGTAGACATTACATTCATACATATAAAATAAAAATAATAAATAAATAAAATATTTTTAAAAGAATGGGCTACAGATCTGAAAAGAGAGTTCTCAAAAATAGAAATAAAAATTGCTAAGAAATATCTTTTAAAGTGTCCAACATCTTTAGCAAGTAAGGAAATGCAAACTAAAAATACTTTAAGAATTCGTCTTACCCCAGTCAGAATGGGGTAAGATTGAGAAAACTGACAAGAAATGTTACTTGGGTGGGATTGCAAACTAGTACAGCCACCAAGGAGATCAGTGTGTGGAGAATTCTCAAAAAAATAAAACTAGATCTAGCATATGACCCAACTATGCCACTCCCTGGCATATACACAAAGGACTCAATAATCCTACTACAAAGATACTTGCTCAGCCATGTTCTTTGTCATTTTTTTCACAATAGCTGGAAAGGGAAACAACCTAAGTGACCTTCAACTGAGGAAGAGATCATGAAAATGTGACATACACACAATGGAATTCTATTCAGCACTAAAGAAAAATGAAATCATAAAATTTGCAGGTAAATGAATGGAATGATAAAACATTATACTGAGTGAGGTATCCCAGACCCAGAAAGACAAATGCCATATGGTACTCTTATTGTGAATCCTAGCACCAAATCTTTAAAAATGAATATATAACCTGAAGAAACCACAGAAGCCAGGAAAGTAGAAAGAGATCATAGGGGTAGGGAGAAGGAGTTCTAGAGAAGAGGATTAGTAGGACACACGCACTACCAAGGAGAAAATTGGAAAAACAGAGAGGACTTTAACTGGGAAGGGTGGAGGAAGGGTAACATGGAGGGAGAGGAAAGCAAGTATAGTCAGCTAAGTCTAAGGAAGGTTGAAAAATAGGATTTTATAAGCTTACTTAAAAATATGCATGTGTGTATACACAGACACACACACACACACACACACACACACACACACACACACACACACAATGGAGTACACCACTCAGGGTAATAAGGTTCCCCCTAAGAGCCATAGACAATCTAACAAAAACCCCAGTGCCAGAAGTCAAAGCCATTCACAAAACAATATAGGTTATTGTCATTGCCCTTGGTTTCCTCCCAGACCTTGAAGGGAAGATTCTGTTATTAAAGACACAGGATTTAGAGGAATCCAGCTGAAACTGACCTGGAAGCCTTCTCCTTGAAGACAAGCTCTCATAGTATTGGAAGGTGCTATGCGAGCAGCCAAGGGAGAAAAGCAATCTGTAGTCCTACCTAGATGTAAAGCCTACGAACCACAACAATGTCCAGCCCAAGAAAATATCTCCATTGGAGCAATTGTGGCACTTTTATCTTGGGGATATTCAAGAACTATCTGATTGAACTTAAGGATCACTCACAATAAGAAGAAATTCATGCCCCGTACTATAAACCTAGCCCAATACTCATGACTAGAGAGGTCATAGACCCTATAGGGGAGAATCTACTACTGCCATTTTCCTAAACAATATAAATTCTAACTGTATTCTAAATATTAATCCTTATACTCACAATAAGTGTAGCTGTCACTCATCAAAGAAGCTTCTTTTTGCAACATACAGAGACTATTGCAGAGATCTACAACTAGTCAAAATGTAGAGAAAACTACCTTAGGGTGCCCAGCTCCAATTGACTCGTCTAAAATGCAACCCTACACCTAAGGCTCAGGGAACATAAAGGAAGAAGGGGAGGAAGGACTGTAAGATCCAGACAACCAGGACATTTGCTGCTAGTAGTGTTTTCCAGGCATGACAGAGAAGTTGGACCCATCAAATCTCAACAATATGGTTGCCTAAAGAAGATCTACATAGTAACAATATATATCAACACGGATGGGGGAAATTTCACAAGACCCCACTTCTAGCTGATGAGCTACAGGCAATCAATGGCTGTTGAGAAAGGGAGAATCCGTGTTCTCCTGGGACAAGCTCCCTGATAGGTTATTCAACCCCAAGTGGTCAGCCCTAAGCACATGTACATGTAACACTAAATAGAGTCAGTAAGTTGTATATATGTGTGTACACATACATATATGTACATGTATGTAACAATAATTAAAGAAGAGGTCATCAAATTGAGAGTGGACATGTGAAGAATTGGAAGGGGAGTGAGAGGGGATAATTATGTAAAAACAGTACTCACATATGAAATTCTCAAAAAACAGAAATTTAAATTAAAAAAATACACAGAGATATGAGAATAAGAAGACAACCAGGGAGACACTGATCAGGATCATAGTCCAAAAAACCAACCAAGGAGAGAAAAGTAGAAATGCAGAGATACCCTGGCATTCTGACTTGCAGGCATAGGCAGAAATGAGATGACAATACAGAGACACAAGGCCAGAGACAAGCAAAGTGTAGAAACAACATTACAAGGACACAGATTTTATAACAAAAACTTGTTGATGTCAGCACATGCAGAGGAAGAATGGGGCATCACAAATTCATATAGTCAGAAATCTAGAGACAAAGACAATGAGACATTTGAACAATATAAAACACCAAAAAGAAAAAAGACAGAAATCAGGCCAGATAGCACAGACATAAGGACAGGCAGAGTGTAGACTCAGGTACCATGGGGACATTGTGTCACAATGACAAGGGAGTGGTACAAAAATTCAGAGACAGAGTCCCTAGAACAAATGGACATGGGAATGTGAACCCACAAGTCCAGCCACATGGGCACAAGTAAGACTCAGGAACAGAAATACATAGACATTCCTGGAAATATAGTGGAAGGGACAAAGAATTCTAGACATGGAATATAGGCAAATGGGCAAAAACACAGTGACAAGGGAATCTATCCAGAAAGGTGGAGAGGTAAAGGCAGAGAATGAAGATACACCAGGGGACATCAGAAATAGTCATATAAACAGGTAACCATAGGCACAAATGAAGGGATAAAGATAGTGATTTCAACCCAGGGACATACAGGCAATGATTCAGTGATTTAGAAGCATGCTTTCAGACACCACCAGACAAAATGGGGAGGCAAGGACACAAAACAGGAGAGTGAAGCAGAAAGAAATAGATGCAGAGGACCACTCAGACAAATAAACTCATAGAAATGGGAACACAATAGCATGGACGAGAAAAAGACTCAGGGACTAAGAGATGTGCAGGCTCAGTGGAATAAATCATGATACAGAGACATTGACAAAATATGGCAGAAACAGATGGAGATGAGAAATACCAAAACACTGGTGATTTGAACACAGAGAACAAAGCTCTGGAGATGCACAGACTCAGGGACTCAACACTAGGCACATGGAAAGAAGCATTTACAGACCTGTGAGCACACAAACACTGGCTGGAACAAAGGTGATTAGGGACACACAGACAAAAGAATACAGACACTGAGGAACACATATACTGGATCAGAGATTCCAAGATACACAAAGATTTGGGGTTGCACAGAGATAAGAACAAATTGAGAGTAGAAAACAAAGACTCATGGATACCCAGTCACACAATGTAGCCACTAGGTAACATGCTAACACTCAAAGCAGACTCAGAGATGAACAGAGATTCAAGGACACATGAAGAATTGTGAATACACAAAAATTCAGGAACATGGAAAGAATCACAGGCAGGTAAAGACTCAGGATTGTACAAGAATCAAGTGATGCATAGATATATTCACACACTCAAAATAGAAAATCACTGAAGAACTCATGAACACACAGAGACACACTATTATTGTGTCATTATATTGTTCTGTCTCTGAGCTTAGCTTTCTATATGCTTAGCTTCTTTGTGTTCTAGTAGCACATATGTCTCAGATTCTGTGTGTCCTCCTGTTTATGTGTCCCAGTGTCTGTGTTCCTGTACCTGTTTACTAGAGTTTGTTATCATTACAGATATCCATGTATTCGATACCTGTTATAGAGCATGTATGTATCTGTGTGTGTTTTGAATATTTGTTCATGCCAGTGTCTTTGTGTGTTTTAGTAGTTGCCTTTGGTTCCTTTTGGAACCCGATATCATAAATTATAATTCCTGTACTACAAGTATCTGAATTATGTCTACTGAATTCAGTTTCCCAAGAACTATGTATCCCAAGGTCCTGGTATTTGTAGTTGCTATTGAATATTGTGGTCCATTATCTGTATGTCCTTGGTTGTCAGTAAGTCTGTGAGGGTCTGGTTCCAACTCTTAATACATCTCTGAGTCTGCCTGTCCTAACATGGCACAATAAATAAATAAATAAATAAATAAATAAATAAATAAACACTAAGGTGTATAGACAGGAGGATATAAAATGCCACTGAGATGCAAGGATACAGAGTCTGACAACAGTCTAGTAATTAAACACCGTGCTACACATACACTGAGGTACACTGGCAGAGGGACATAGGAAAGGTAGGACACATGCACTGAGTCACAGAACCAATGATGAAGCATGAACATACAGACACGTAGTTATATAAAGCTGGTCTTTACAGATATTGAGACACAGATACTGGGACACAAATATACAGACATACAGAAATGCTAACTAAAACCAAGAGACAATGCAAGATGTGAACAGTCACAAGTCACAAGAGTAAGCAGACACTGAGCTACATGAACACAGAAACTTGTAGTCATTAAGACAGAAACAAATACTGAAGCATGTAGGCATTACAGTATACAGACTGTAATCTATAGATAATGGGAATTATACAAACACTGTAACACACAGTCTTAGGGACACAAACATTGAAAACAGATCCTGAAACCCAGAGACACTTGGACACATAGACATTGGTTCATAGTCAGAGAGATAAAGACAGAAATTTGAACTTATCGGGGTATACAGAGACGGATACATAGACACTGAGGCACAGCCCTGACATACACTTGAATGTACAGAAACCCGAGGGGATATAGTCATTGGAACACTCAGAAGCTAGCAAACAAAGATACTAGTGGACAGAAAATAAAACAAATACTGGGACATATAGGCACTGAAACATACGTGCCAACATACAAACACTATGGCACTTAGATACTGGAACGCAAACTAGATACTCAGAAACTGGGACACATAGACACTAGAAAATATTCACACACTGGGACACATATTCACTGAAACACACTGCTTTCTGAAACACACAAACATTGGAACATACAGAAACTAGGATGTGTAGAAAAAAACACAAATAAACCAAGGAACATCAAAATACTAAATATACAGACACATGCTTACTCTGGAACACAAAAACACTGAGGTATACAGACACTAAAGTAAACAGAAAATAGGATAGGCTGAATCTGAGAAACACAGATACTGGGATACCCAGACACAGTAAGATATACAGACCTGGTGCTCCATACAATGAGACATGCAGATGCTAGGTTAAAAATTGTATGAACAGTCACTGAGACCTACAAGTATTTGGATACAGATACACATGTGCACACAACACAAATACATAAAAATACACAAAAATACAAGCAAAGAGACACAAAACTACTAAAAGTAGAGACACAATGCAACATTCTGCCTGAACAGACAGTGGAATACACTGAAACTGAGAACCATTGAAACACACACATATTTTAAAACATACAGACCTTGAGGTCTAAGAAAGACACCCTTAAACAAAGATACCAGAGTACAGTGGCACTGATGTATAGAGACACTGAGATACAGAGATGCTGGGGACACACAGACACTTAACAATCTTCACATGAAGACATGCAAAGGTTGTGACCTAGAAACACAGGAATATACACAGATACTGAGACACAGACAATTCTACTTAAAGATAGAGAGTGAAATTGACATTGGGGGATATGCATCTGAGACACATTAGACATCAGGGCATACTCAGATGCCCAGATAGAGAGGTAGTGGTACAAGGAAACTGAAGCTGAAAAATACAAAACAACATGGCAACACAAAGTAATAAAACATGGATAAAATGACAGATTCAGAAACAGAGACCTTGGGATACACTGACCCAGGCACAAACAGTCAATAAGAAGCAGTTAGTGTTGACTAGACGTGGTGGTGTATGCCTTTAATCCCAGCACTTGAAGGCAGAGGCAGGTGGATCTCTGTGAGTTCAAGGCAAAAGAAAAAAAAAAAAACAGTGTGACTCTTAACTAATGAGACACCCAGACACTGAGACATGAAGAATCTGAGGAAGACATACACCTTGATATAAATACATCAAGAAGTATTAGCATAAGGGTATGCAGTCATTAAGACTCACATATCCTAGGACATAAATAGGCTGTCACATGTACACATGTATACATAGACTCTTGCACATCTGTTCCAACAAACATGAGCATTGAAATGCACAAACACTGTGCTGTACAAATGATGGCAAAATGGGCACTGGCGCACTCAAATTGGTGTACATCCCCCCCACACACAACAAGCACGAACATACACATATACATACACATACACATATACATACACACACCTACTTGGACCCATAGAAATCCCAAAACACAGAGACACTGGGAAATACACAAATCTGTGACATACAGACTAGAAAAGAGACATTGAGATGTATAGCTACTGGGACAGTTTGAAATAGGAAAATCAAAGGCACTATGATCTACACAGAATTTGATACATATTGCCCAATATAGTTACTAGGCATGCACAGACACTGGGGTGTATAGATACTGGCATCTACACATAAATGTAAATACCAATGCCAGAAATGGTAGGTTCTGGGATATGTAAACACAGACACTTGGATGCACAGAAAAGCTAGGGCATATAGTCACTGGAATCCGGAGACACTGACATAAATACAAAGCCAATACGGTGTAAAGACACCATGAATCTCAGAAACTGAAATGTATGACACTCAAACACACAATCACTGGGATATATTCAAACACTGTAACACACACACAAACAATGGGACATACAGATATTAGGGTATGCAGACAATGGAATACAAAGAGCTGTTCTAGATTCTACATATTGAAGAACCAGAGGAGAAAAGAAGGAAATAGGGGGGAAATAGCCTCATGTTGACTTCTGAGAAGGGAGAGGCCTTGACAAAGGTCTATGAGGAGATTGATGACTAGACAGAAAAGACAGCAGGGGAAACTAAGTGGTGAGAAGGAGGGAGTATGCCTCAGAAGCGTAAGATGTCTCCTGGGGCCAGTAGAGTCAGAGTAGCTTGAGACAAGGGCTAGAAGTGTTTGAAGCCAGATGAGGAAAAGGAGAGGAAAGAGGAGAAAAGAAAAGGCCTTGCTGAAGTATTAGTGGGTAGGAATAAACAACCCAAAGTTTCTATCTTTGACTCACACGTACACCTTTCATTCATTCATTCAACAAACATTCATTACAGACT
Organism: Eospalax fontanierii; assembly: GCA_035773235.1. Lineage (NCBI taxonomy): Eukaryota > Metazoa > Chordata > Mammalia > Rodentia > Spalacidae > Eospalax > Eospalax fontanierii. The sequence goes on from CM069525.1 coordinate 51,541,404, forward strand.
TCTTCTGTGTCTGCCCTGTGCTAGACCCTAGGAGCAAAACAGATAATGTAATCCACAGATCACTGTCTTTCAGTAATGCCAAGTCCACTTGAGGATATGGTCAGTGAAACCCGTAATAATGACACAGTGTGACCGATGCTAAGATACAGGTGAGTACATAGATCTGTGAGAGTCCCAGTGCTCAAGAAATACAGTATAAAAGTTATAACAGCTTTTTCAGAGGAAATAAGATCAAGGTCTAGTGTAAAAGGGTAAAGAATTGGTCAAAGAGGAGGTCATGAGGAGGAAGAGCATTCAGAAATAGAGGTTTTCTAGAGAAAAGGCTGGAATATCATGGAAAAGGAGCCAGAAAGATTGTAAGAGTCAGAGGATGCCTGCTGCTAGATAGTGTTTTCCCAGACATGACAGGGAAGCTGCACCCATGAAAGATTTATTCTTTTAGTCACTCATTAATCCTGCTAATATTAGCAAGCACCTCGTATGTGAAACGCTGCGCTATACGCTGAGAATGTGCAGGTGAAGCGCAGGGCATGCCCATGCACTTATGGAACTTACCTTTTGCAACAGAATCGATGAAACAGCCAAATTTTGTAGAGGGAACAGTTCGTCAGGACAGGAACAACGGTGGGAGAGGAACATAAAAAGTGGCTCAAGAGGAGGTGAGAGTCAAGTGAAGAGATTCTCGTGGACCATGGTATTTGCAGTGTCGCAGAGGTGACAGCTTTGAGAGATAATGGGGGATTTCAGAGATAACAAGGAGATAGAGGTGCACTGATGAAATCTTTGATTGAGGATAAGAAAAAAAAGAGTCCATTGTCATTTCCATTTTTTTTTCTAGCTTAGGCAAGTAGGGAATACTGGAGCCATTTTTTGAGATGGAAAAGCACAAAAGAAGCAGTTTTTGATGAGGATTGCATATTGAAGCATCAGAGGGCCTCCCAGATACGGATACATTAATTCTCTTTCTCTAAATCTTGTGAGGTTTCATAGCTCTCTTTGATAGAATTATTATAGTTGCAGGTAGCAGAAAATCCAATTCAAGCTGTTTTGATGAAGGGAATCTATTGAATCATTTAACTGAAAAATAATCTAAAAGCACTATAGGCTTTAAGTGAATATTGAATCAGCCCAGCTGCTTAATGTCACCAAGGATCCAATCATTTTCTTTCTTTCTATCACCTCTCACTGCAGTTCTCTATCTTGAGCTCAGCTCCACTGATCTGATGGTGTCTGCCATCAAAAGTAATCACAAATCAAAATTTCCTGAGCTGCACTGTAACTTTGGTACATGCCCCCTTGATTGACACAATCTTTGTGTCCTGGTATATGAGAGAGCCCAGGACAAATCTGGAGTCATTCTTGGAGTGAAACATCATGTCAACCCCATCCAACTATATGTATGCTACAGGTTGGATGAAGGAGGAAATGGACACTGAATATCAAGCATGTCACTACAGTAGAATAAATGGTTTGCCTATGAAGACACTAGATCAAAAGATCAAACTAGATCAAAAGAACAAGCAAGGATAACAGAGCCCTTGTACCAGAAGATCTAGGCAAAGTAAATCTATTGCAATGCAGCCCAAAACCTTGATCCAAGAAGTATGACATAAAGAAACAATACAATGACAATTCTGAAAGTAATCCACATAATAACCAATGACTATTGTCAAAAATTACATCCCCCCCCTATTTTTGTAAATCATGTAGAATACGCAATTTAGTAATGCTCTATTAACGTGATTAAAGTGAGGTCAAGAGAGTGTGTATGACTAACTCTGTGAACAGTACAAGTTTATAGCAGGATCAGGACTAGAATTCTCATGATGTCAGTTCTAATTTAAGCCTAAAGAACCTTGCTAAGCAGGTACTAGACAGCTCACAGAGTTTGGAAAGGCTGGATAATCAGGTACAGAGGCAATATAACAAAATACAATGCCTCCGAAAATCCCACCTCAGATGTTTCCCCGAAGAAATGCTGCTCATGATGCACCTAAAAACTACACATGCTCATTCTCAGTGCCCACAGTACTGGCACTTCCACCGCCTCTGGAAACTAGATGTGGATTCTGCATCTGTATTCACCTATTCCCGGAATAGATTGCACAGAATTCATTCTTCCTTAAGCATTACTTCTCAATTCTAAAGAAATATATTAATTTAACACATGTCCAAGTCACAATTTCAAAGGAAGCTGGGCAAACGGAGCCAATATGGCAAGCTAGCAACAGTAAGAGTGAAATGGGCCTTGGAAAAATTTTTCTTCCCTCTCCTCCTCCCAAGCTGGTTGCAGTGCTTTTCTCACACAGGAGCTCTTTTGAAAACTAGCCCCAAATCCTCTGAAATAAGGTTTCAGACTGGGAGGGAGCCCAGCAGAAGTGATCTTGGAAGATAAGGAGAATGCAGAAAAGAAGAAAAGAGAAAAAAGATATTGCATTGTGGTTGCTGTTTGTCCTGAGTAGCTTTGATTGTCAGTTTGACATAGCCTAGAGTCAGCTTAGAGGAGAAGCCTTGAATGAACAACTATCTAAATCAGAATGGATTGTGGGTATGTCTATGAGGTATTAGCTTTATTACTTATCGATTCAGGAAGGCCTAGTCTACTGTGGGCAGCACCATTCCTAGGCAGTTGGACATGGGCTGTTTAAGCTAGATAGGCAAGTCAGTGAACTAACCAATAAGCAGTGTTCCTCCATGGTTGCTGCCTCCAGATTTCTGCCCGGAGTTCCTGCCCTGACTTCCCACAATGATGGATTAAGACCTGGAAGCATAATACAAATAAACCTTTTTCCTTTCCAAGTTGTTTTTGGTCAGAGTGTTTTATCACAGCAACAAAAACACTCTCTTTAACTCTCTTCTTCCTAATCAGGTCCATATCGGGTTATTGGTTGTTTGGGAACATATTCTTTTAAGTTCTTGTTGGAGAGAAAAAAAACTCTAGGTTACAGAGTACATGGTTAAACTAGTGTCATCAGAGTTCCAGGACTAGATTCCAGAAGCCACCCTGGGACCAAAAGCAAACAAATTCATGCTTTTTCTTAATTATTTTTAAGTGTATTGATTTATTGCCTGCATGTGTGTAAGTCACCCATGTCATACAATGCCTATGGAGGTCAAAAGAGGGGGCCCTAATCCCTGAAACTAAAGTTACAGGTGGTTGTTAGCTACCACGTGGGTGTTGGGAATTGAACCTGGACCTCTGAAAGAGCGGCCAGTGCTCTTAACTGTTGAGCCATGTCTCTAGGCCAAATTCATGTTTTTTTAAAAGCTAGATGATACACAACAGTATCCAGCCATAATCTCTTCCACTGTCACCCACCTGAGTGGGTGAACACACATACCATTTCTTCCTTTTCTTTGTCACGTTAGATCAATAATTTCCTCCAAATCTTAATCTCTACTTTGTAAAATGGAGAAAATCAACCCTGTTTTGCAAGAAATGCATATTTACAGTCTAGAATACATGCGATATTTGATATTATTATTTGTTACAGAAAATCAGAACCCAGAAGACCTTAGACTATCTGCTTTAACACTTTAGATGCTACTGAGCTTTTCCTCCCTTGCCCCTGCTTGGGCTCTCAAAGCAAGTTAATGGCAGAGAAAGAACTAGAACCCATTATTGCCAAGTTCTTCTCCAAGATGGCTTTTCACTTTATCTACTTGGTTCATATTGGGAATAATCCATACATTAAGAATAAAGTCAGTGGGTCCAATGGGTATAGTCTTCTATAGTTAGTAGATTCAGTACATTTACAAAAATTTCTCTGTGCCAAGCTACTGATGGACAAGTTTGGGAACCAGAGAACATCAAAACCTGACCCATATCTGAGGAATATAAGCACAACTGAAAACAACAAGGCAGAAATACATGTGCTTGCCAAGTAGTGAGGGTGCTAAAGGCAATTTAGGAGGATTTTAGTTTCCTCAATATAAACTCCATCATCCTCTCTACATTTACCCCAAATAAATTGGCATGGATAACTATAGTTTCTTGATTTTATATAAAGTGTGAGAATATTCTTGAGAGGTTTCCAGCTATGACTGAATGAGATCACCAAGTCTTCTCACCAAAAAAATAGCTATAAAGCTGAGCAGAATTGATTTTTCAAAACTTTTTTCAGAGTCTAAAATCATTCAGCAATTTTGGAAATGCTTATACTTTAAAAACTAGTGAACTAGAATAAGAACAAATGACATCTATAACATCTGACCTTAGGTTTGTTTTTCTCCACTCAGCTAGACAAGTGAGGTTCTGCCAGGGTCATATAAACCATGAGCACCAGTAGGTTCTCTACCAGTGTCAACAGTAGGTAATGACCATGATCAGTGATACTGTCACTGGAAGTGGCTGTTTAACCAAGTGGGTGAGAACATGACAAGTCATACTCTACTCTTCTGATATTATAGTCATGGCTGTGGCACACACACTCCTGGGTGGACACTAAGAGGCCATAAGCTTCTTGCTAGTCCTCAGGCTATGTGAAGGAACCGGGGAGAATTAAAGGAGAAAGTAAAACCTGGAGCAGACTTTAAAACCATCTGAACTTTGAATTCACTTCCTAACACATGCATAGATCCATTGGCAGAGGCAAGAAGACCTACTGGAGCAAGTCTCTTTTCAACCATTGACTCACCAGTAGGCCATACAAAAACAAGCAAAGCTTCTAGGAAACCAGTATTTTCTTAAAAACAAATATTTTTAAGTGAAAACTCAACATAGATATTGGTGGCTATGTGCCATGGGGAAGACAAGTTACTAAACAAAGAAAAGACTTTTGAAAACAGCAAAATAAGGGCTAGAAATGTAAATCAGTTGATAGAGTTCTTGCCTAGCATGCACAAAACCCTGGCTTCAGTCACCAGCCCTGAATAAACTAGGTGTGGTAGCATATGGCTGTAAACTCAACACTTGGAAGGTACAGGCATGATGATAAGTTTGGGGTCATCCTTGGCTACATAGTGAGTTAAGGTCAGCCTAGACTAAATAAGACCCTGTCTCAAAAAATTCATTTCAGATAGATGTTAAAAATAGGTGTTAAAAATAAGGTAAAGAGACAGTGACTGGTAGGGCTTCTTTGGATAGATAAGTTCAGGAAAGCCTCACTGAGAAGGTAACATTTCAGCTGAGACTAGAATGTCATTAAGGATCCAGCCATGGAAAGATTTAGGGAATGTTCTAGGCAAGAGAAAAAGACTAAAGCAAAACTCTAAACTGGGAATGTTTTGGATTATGACAAATTCTATGTGTTGTAAGAGTCAGTTCTCCAAAGAGATAAACCCTGATCTAGGGCAAAGACAATGGGGTTTAGAGAAAGAGATGAATCCAAAAATGTAAAGATAAACAGCTCCAAACAACAAAATAGACTCTAAACCAGATGTAATGATAGAATAGACCAAAGACTATGAATAGGATGCCTGGCAGAGTAAATGGATTACAAGGGACCCTGACAGGGAGTAAGGCTTTCTGGCCTTGGAATTCAGGAATGTTTTTAAACAAAAATATCTCAAGTATTCTAAAAGCAAACTAGATGTGTGTCATACAAAAATGAGCATTGATTGTTTTACACAGACACTTTTTCTACATGTTGGAAATAAAGCAGTAACAAGACAAGAAACTCCACATCAGTGGAGTTTATTTTGCAATGCAGGGATTGAAAACAAAGAAATCGGGTATGTAAACAGAGTAGGAAAAAGGTAGCAGAAGCTGTGAGGACATGGGCGCGAGTTATTTTATAGAAGGTCATTGATCCACCCTTGTGCTTCACTGAAAAGTAGAAGGTTGAGCAACTAGAATGGTTTTTCTGACATTGTCCTGGTTTTAGCACTGAAAACTTCCATGTGTTGGGGAACTCTTCAGTTCTAGGGAAATCAGACTTAGTCAGCCTAAGAACAGAAAGAGGAAAGAAAGGAGAACCATGGAATTGCCTGGTCAAAAAGTGGTCCACTTGACACAGTTTCCCACTTCCACTGCAACAGGATGGGAAGGTATCTTTTTCCAGACAGTACTTCATACAGCCCAGGTAGAAAGGAAGGAAACAGCAAGAAGAAGTGAGCCTGGAAAGACTGGGATGTGCAAATGCTGCCTGCGCTTAGTGGACTTTGCTTGTGCTCTCTCTACTTACATAAGTGCTAGAATTGTTCAGAATTGAATAATATTCAGATGTATTGTTCGTGTATTTGATATTCAAAAAAAATCTCTGTATTTTTTTGCTGGGAAGCAGTGTCTCATAGAGCTAAAACTGGCCTTGAACTCTTGATGTCCCTGAGGATGATCTTGATTCTCCTGCCTTAGCACCCAAGTAGCTGGGATTATAGGAATGTGCCACAATGCCAAAAGCTAAAGATAGGTATTCAATGTAATTTTAAAATGAATTCTTGGTTAACATCTCTGTATGACTTTCATATTTGTGTCCATGGATCTACGTCTTTCTTTTGCTAAGCTCTTACCTGAATACCAAGCTTACACTGTTGGCAGTGAGTCACTACTCAACAATGTTGAACAAAAGGCTATAATGTCAGAGGAGGGATTTTGAGGAAATCGGGTAGCATTATAGAAGACAGAAAGGGAGAGGTTAAGACCCAGAAAAGACATATCAACAACAAAGAAGTTCACTGCTGACAGTCTGTTACTGTATCTAATTAAAGGCAAATCTGGAAACCAATTCAGTGTCAACTTGAGACTTTGTCCTCTGAAGTGATGGAGATTAAGAAGAGACTACCAAGAAAACATACCAAGCTTAAGTTCAATACATGTCTCGTACCCCTAACCACCTAGTGCCTTCTCACTCTTTCTTCCTGTAAAACAATCATTTGGGAAACACAGTTCATAAAGAAGCTCACAAATTCTAGTGGTGTTATCCTTGAGGATTAGTCTGTTACCCAGAGAAGGGCTTCTCAGAATGTGATGTTTCAGGCATTAGGCAAAAAGTAAGAGACTTTTTTTTACAGTAAATGAGATTTTTGGTTTTGGTTGGTGGTTTGGTTGTCAATCTACTACATTAGAATGAACTTTCCAAACATGGAGCTGTCCAAAGTATGGATTATTCCTTGACAAGCATTTTAAAGAGTGGAAGGTAGTGCTTCTTTGAATGAACAACTGGTTTCAAACAAATTCAAGTCCATGTCTTTTCCAATCCTGGAATACTAAGCTAAGGATGGCAGTAATGAGGCTTCCCTCCTATCTACCTACAAAAATCACTGGAATCTCTGTTCTTCATCTTAATGGTATCTGTGAACCTACAGGAGCAGACCCAGGCTGGTTATTCCCACAGAGCAATACCATACCTAGCCCTGAACTCATCATACTGCACTATCTACTACCTTTCTAGACTCTGATGCTGCTCATTTACCTTGAGCAGAACCTAGAGCAAGAGTGAGGAATCCGATTGTTGGATGTCCGGAAAACCTCTTCTGATACATGACTTTGGTGTTGGAGCTGGAAAATGGCAGGTCAGGGAGCGGAGGACTGATCTATTTGGAACTTGCTTTACCTGCCACATGAACTGAAAGAAAACTCAAAATATAACTTAACATTTTAATCATCTCCACTCAAAAAAATAATAGGTTATATCTAAGGTCAGTAAAGACTACGTCACAGTCTAGACAGATAACTCAGTAGTTAAGACCACTGGCTATTCTTACAGAAGACCTGGGTTGGAATCCCAGCATCCGCATGGCAGCTAACAACCATCTGTAACTCCAGTTTCAGGGATCTGACACCCTCTTCTGTTCTCCATGAGCACTGCATGACATGGGTGCACTTATACACTTGCAGGCATACCATTCATACACATAAAAGGAAGAAAGAAGAAAGAAAGAAAGAAAGAAAGAAAGAAAGAAAGAAAGAAAGAAAGATTAAAAGTCACAGATGATAAATTTATATGCTAAAAATTGGAAAATATTCCCAGCTACAAAGAGAATCAATAAAAATGATGCATAAGATGCTGGACCTATGCAAAACAATACTCACTCCAGTAACCTACTTACACTATTCCCAGAATCTGCAGTTACTCAAGTGTCATACATTCACTCAGATTTCATACACTCATGATACACTACTCCAGCTCTTTGTGTTTCTCTTTCTCTCATATACACATCCTTACATGCTACCCCCACTTTTTCAAATGTCACACAGAATCATTCAGATTTAGTCATCGAATTTTCATGTCTCCCTTATCCAGCTGTCAACTATGATCACCTAAATGTCACACTTCCTCAGATGCCACACAGTCCTCAGATAATGCCAATACCAATGCTACCTAGGCTCCTTTGTATATCATATGCACTCATTAAGGCATCCTCAAATCCCTTATTTTTCAAAGCATGGTCCTTATACCAGCAGCACTGAAATTATATGGAAGACTGTTAAAAATGCAGCATCTCATGTCCCACTCAGCTATGATGAATTAAAATCTTCATTTTAACAAGATACTGAGGTGATTCATATGCATATTAGCAGAAAAAGCTCTAACATCATTAACACCATATTTCCAGCACCTATGAGGTGCTCAATAAATGGCTTTTAAACAAATTAGTGACAAATTCTGAAGTCAGCCATGCTCATAAAAATGTTCCCTCTTGCAATTCCACCCTGAAGTACATTTCTGAAAGAAATTTTTGCTCATGTGTATAGGAAGAAAGATAAAAGAATGCATGCTGTAGTATTAGTTGGTATGGGAAAAATAGAAAACCAGAGCAATCCCCAAAATATGTTTATTATCTATTAATTCAGTGACAGTGCTAAATATCCATGAAAATAATGAATGAAAGGGACAGATATTCTGGCACTGTTAGCATAGACCCTAGGGGAAAACTTACCGATATTATTCTGCTAAGTGGACATAGTATTAAACCAATAGAATAGTACCTCTCTCAGTTCTCATCAGAGATGCTTCTTTTAACAAAGAGACCTACAACTGGTGACCATGCAGACAACAAGAGACTGTGGAGTGCTCAGACCTAAAAGGGACATGTATATCACACCCCTTCCTCCTGGGCTCAGGCTAAAGCAGGGGGAGGGGTGGAAAGAATGTGAGAGCCAGAGACAGTGGATGACTACAACAAAATGGTGTTTTCTGAATACAACAAGCAGTTCCACACATGAACTCACAGTAGTTGTGACAGTATGCACAAGACCTGTACAAGGTCAAGTCAGAAGAATCTCAGCATGGGATGTGAGGACAAAGCCTCAGCTATAGCTGAGGAACTATGGGCAACTGATAAATGCTAGGAGAGGAAGAGTCAGTTTTCTTTAAGGGTGAGACTGCTGGTAGGTTGATAACACTACAGAGGATGGCCCCACACCCAAGAGTATTTGGAGAAAACAAATTGAACTCAGTGGGCTTTAAAAAAAGAGGACAAAAAATTGAGAGGTAAGAGGGTTGGAGGTTGGATCTGAGAGGAAATGAGGAGGGAGTTGAATATAATCAAAATACATTGTATGCAATTCTTAAAGAATCAATACAAATATTATTTTAAAGTGACAAGTATTGTTATAGATAAAAGTGTAATTTTCAGAGAAAAACCAAGTTACAGAATGACAAATTTGCATGATATTATTTATGTTAATCATAGGAAATACTGTTGTTCATGAATACATTAATATTTAATAAAAGTATAAAAAATTTATAAGAAAATAAAAAACAAATTCAGGATATTGAATTTCACATAAATGGAAGAAAATAATTAAGAGTGCCAGGGGTTTTAAGTGTACTTGTGATATGTTATTGCCTAAAAAGGAAAATATCTTTTGTTAATTGCCTTATAGTATCACAAAGTTGCACATTGGAAATATTGTGCTTCTTCTACAGCAGCATGCCAATTGCCACAAGTCAAACAATTTTATCTCCCACATATGTTTATGTGCTTTTCATTGAACAAGCAACTTACACTTGTCCTTAAAATTGTTACTATAGGTTCTAAGTGTAGCTCAGTGTTAGAATGTTTGCCTAACATGGGCAAAGCCATGGATTCCATCCCCAGCACAGAAAAAAAATGTTAACACAACCTTACCTTTTCCTAGGATATGACAAATCTCTAAATATCCATAAAAGTCCAATGGTTGTTCCTTTGGCTATGTTCTAATTATAATACGAATGATTCCTTTACCATTCCAACCTAATTCCACAGATAAGGTCAGACTTGCGTGACATAATGAAACCAACCAAATTAACCTATACTGGAATGAACCTTAACTAGTCTTTAAATTCAAGACTCAGCAGAAAGGAGAAGACTTCAGTGCATACCTAAATAATGCTGATGCTTTGTACTAGGTCCTATAAGGGTTCAGCTTTTCCATTTCTGTGTATATGAGTTCTGAAAAGTCTTAGCTATAATGCTCTCAAAGACTATAAGTCCACGTTATCAACATAAGCCTATAGTGGATTATAGCATAAGACTATAAGCCTATGTTATCCACATAGGCCCATAGTATAAGATGAAGTTTGAAAAATATTTCCATTTAAATGCTAACTGGTAAATCCTTGTTTCCAATAGTTCTAGTCAATATTGTGCCACACAATCATAGCTGTCAATATATTTTTAAGCCAATGCATTTGATTTTCATGCCACCTGAATGCGACTTCACTGTGTTAATCAACTTAATGGTGTCTAGAATTTTCAGAATAGTAGAAAAATTGAAATTTTCTATCTGGTGTCTCCTTCCATCTAATAGGTTTAGATTTTTATCCAAAGGCTCATAATGTGAACCCTATTGACTTTATACTAGAAATACATACATTTTTACACAATAGCTAAAATATAAAATCAACTTTGGTGCCCACTAACAGATGAATGGATAAAGAAAATACAGTATCTAATCACAATAGAGTATTGTTCGGCCATAAATAAAAAGGAAATCTTGTAATTTGTAAGAAAGTAAATGGAACTGGAGGACATCAGATCAAGAGAAATAAGCCAGATTTAGGAAGGCATGTACTGCATGTTTGTCTCACATGGAAAAGTGAAAACAAAGAACACTGACCTGAAATAGAAGAGAGACTCTTGAGGACAGAGCAGGGAAAGGGGCCAAGAGGTAGGAGAAGAAAAGATGGACATAATCAATGCATGGTATATACATGGATGAAAATGTCACCATGAAGCCCATTAATTTGTAAAATTAATGTGTCATTAATAAATAAAATAAATAAATAAATACACAACTGTGTATTCTTTTAGAACAGCATTCTAAATCATTTCACATAACTTAAACAGTGCATCGATATAATTACAGAAAGTAGATTTTGGATTGACTCTAAAGATTTATGTTGTCATAAAATTGCATTCTTGGCAGAGCACAGTGCATAGTGCCAAGGACAAGTCTGAATAGTGTTATCTCTAGAAGATCTTTATTGGACCTTTGTCTGCTTTACCATCTCGAATTTGTACTTTTCTATCTTCCATATTCCACATTTGTAGCATTCACCTTATGTATTATCCCCTATTTGGGGCAACTGATACATTTTATACAAAAGATTCTTTAGGATATAATCACTGTCAGAAGGATTACGAAAGGGGGGGACTGGGACTGCTGGATTAAGCCTGAAATGCTACCCCTGGGATTATACCCCTTCTGCTTCTTCTCCCCATTTCTATCATCTAGTCACTACTTAGTACAGAAAGGTTTGGTAGGATTTTTTAAATGCTGAATGTGTCCACAAAGGAAATAGGAGCAAAGTGTCAAATGGGTTGAATTATGATTTAATCTAATTGTACACAGTATCTGAAATCATAATTCGTCCAGACTGCTCAGAGGGAGGTTATATATGCTTCTCCATTCACTTGTGCACCATTTCATTTCAACCGTATTGTGGATTTTACATTATGATGGATCAGTTAGAAATCCACATGAATCATATCAAATTAGAAAATGGAAGCAGTTTTTTAAACTTTCTGAAATTTTTCATGCTAAAGTTTAAAAAGCCATTTTTATGGGCAACTTCCTTTGAGTCACACCATATCAGGTTGCTGTTTATTTTAAACCGTTAATCACTAAATATCAAAGATTGTGAACTAGCTTCAACTTCCAAAAAATGAATACTAAATCTCTTTAGAACCAAGTTTTACTTCACTTAAAAAAGACTAATTCATAGTGCCTCTCAGTTCATGTATCTGTGGGACAAGATACAATGATAGCAATGAATGTAACTGACAAGTACATAATTATGCTAATATTTCATTAATCATTAAGCACTTTATTAAAAAAATGTAAGTATGAGTTCTAATAGGAATGTGATACCTGGTTCTGACACCAAGCTGATAGATTTGAGTTGGCAAGGAAAAACAAGTTTTCAATAATTAGTGGAGGATGAAAGGGGAAGTACAGTACTACACTATTAGTTACTAAGATTATGAGTGGACGTGAAGTAGGTTGAGTAAAGATACGGATCAGTATTAGGTCAATTGAGAAAAAATTGAGGTGGGAGGAGAGAACTTGGGATGATGCCAGGGCCCATAGAGTTTAAAGATTATTAAAGCTATGGAAGGTTATAATTAAGAAATAGAAAAGAGAAAAGGAGAGGATAGACAAGGAGAGGGAAGATGGAGAGAGGGAATGAAGTACAGGCGAGAGGGAAAGTGTAAGGGTTGAATGTGGAAGAAAAGTAGAAAGATAGGATGGGTGCAGAAACACAGAACAATCAGAAAACCCAACTGAGTGAGACCATTAAAAGATTTAGGGAAGAATGAAGATTTAAAAATTTTAAAGTCTGGTGGTGCACGCCTTTAATCCCAGCAGTCTGGAGGCAGAGGCAGGTGGATCTCTGTGATTTCAAGGCCAGTCTGGTTTACATAATGAGTTCCAGGCCAGCTGAGGCTACAGGGAGACCCTATCAAAAAGACCAAAAATATTTTTTAAGTCAAAATAGTAAAAAGTTAACAATAAGAGAAAAAAGATAAAGTGTAATAAAAGTACATTGGACTTAAAAAGCATCTTTGTGATGGTTCATGCAGTAAGTTGTGTTGATGGGGAAGATGTAATTTTTTATTAAATTTCTGCAGATTTCATACAATATATTTTATTGTGTTTAGATCCCCTTCCCTAACTGCACTCCCCTTACTACCCCCACCTAGTTATAACTACACACACACACACACACACACACACACACACACACACACACACATATACATATAAAGTCAAATTTGTATTCTCAATGCCTTTCCGTGTGGGTTCATCTACTGGAACCTAGTCAATCTATCAAGAGTCTCACCCTTAAATGAGGCTGAGTCTCCCCCTCCCAGCAGCCATTGGCTACAAGTGCTTCCTCAGGCAGGGTTAGGGTTTCTTACCCACTTTTCCACGTCTATACTGTGATTCTGGCTTCCATTTATGTGGGACTTGTGCTTGCTGTCATCATTTCTGTGAGTTCAGTGAATATAGCAAGACAATGGTTTGTGGCCTCTCTTCTGTGCCAAGAGAAGGCACAGAGGAACTGTTGTAGAACCTGGGAGGGACCAATGGCCCAGTACATCCCCATGTGGAGCCTGGGGTTTCGCCCTGGTGTGGAGACCAGGGCTAAAGGGTGATAATCTCAGGCTGAGGCAATCTTTCAACAATAGCTCCTGATGAGGCCAGCAGGAATCTCAGCAAGCACCATGCTGCTGACACATCAGGAAGAGCATCAGTGAGGAAACTGATAAGCACACGGAATCTAAATGCCGGGGTCTTTAAATACTATCAAAAATCTATTCCACTTTCCCCAGTGAAGTTTATTTTTATGGAATTTTTAAAGTTTGATATCATTTCTTGATCACCCTATCATATTCACTGCAATAGAAATATGTATATAAACTGAAGTTGGAACTGAAAGGTTCCAAGTAATAAAGTTTTCTTTAAGATTAACTTATCATTATGGTAATTATATGAAATTGTTCAAAACAACATAGGCTATGAATTTGAAAAACATAAAAATGCCATAGGAACTGGGTAGATCTCTGTGAGATTTAGGCCAGCCTGATCTACATAGCAAGTTCTAGGCCAGCTAGGGCTGGCTACAGGGAGACCCTACCTAAAAAAAAACACAAAAAAGTTATTCAAAATGTAACTATTAATTATATAAACAGGTGTTTTGAAACAATAGTTCATTGGGGCCACAGAGATAGCTTAGTGGGTAAGAGTATCAGCTGCTCTTGCAGAGGACCCGGGTTTGATTCCCAGTACCCACATGGCAGCTAACAACCATCCATAACTCCAGTTCCAAGGAAATGGAATGACTTTTCTGACTCCACAGGCATGGCACAACATGAGTGCACTTACACATGCTCTTATACACATGCGGGCAATACACTCATACACATAAAAATAGTAAATAAAAATTTTAAAAAGAACAGTTCATGTATGCTTAGAGCAGTACAAATTTCTTCTAAACCAAGACAACATTAAGCTCTTCCTGTTTTCCATTTATATAGATTTAAAGCACTGGGAAATAAATATTTGAGAGTGAAAAATATTTTTGCTATAGTAGTGTCAGTTCTTTGAACTCTTTTAAAACATCCTAAAATTCATGTACTCATCCATGATCAGAATTTTTCATGATTTAGCAGCTGCCAACTACATAGGTTCTTTTTTTCCATTTTGTTAAAAGACCTGGAAAGTAACTGTTTCACAAAAGCGTTTATTTACTAGTAATACAACCACTCACTTTCTCGACACCACAATCTGTCTTTGGAATTTCTCCATTGTTGGATATCTGGATAGATGTTTTTGAAACACCTGTAGCAATGCACTGCTCTCTCTTTTTTTGGATTGCTATAATGTTTTCTTTTCTTTTATAAAAAAAAGCAGATTGTGAAACATGAAATGAAGAAGAAGAACGTGTTTCAGAGGCATAAACACAGACCTTGAGAATATGAATTTTCCAAGTTGCCTCGCAAGCTCTTGTCCTAATCTAGGCATCAGCAAAAACTTACTCTGAACAGTTACTGGGTTCTTAACATCTTAAAGCACTATACACTGACCCCCTTCCTTTCCCATTAAGACTTTCTTGTCTAACTGTCTGGATTTATCTGCTTGTATGTGCTGAGCACGCATTGCCACTCAATAGTGCTTTATAGTTTTTATTTCACTTAAATCTCACAAAACCAAGATAGGACTAGTATTATTTTCACACTGTTTTAAACGTCTGTCTCTAATATTAGGGTTGCCTGTTCATGCCGGCTGAAATATTTTTTTCACCATAGTAAAGTAGAAATTACATAACTCCAGGACACCAAGCCTAAGTATTGGTTTCCTGCCACTTTTCTTCTCTAAATTTGGCAATGCCAAGTATTAACTCTATTCAACCCCTTGGCCTTGGAGGTACTCAATCTTATTCCCTACAGGGCTGGTGACAGTCTTTGTAGATTTAGGACAGAGAGCACAGTTTCATAGTTAATTTATGTCTGAGGCCCAACTGACTTGTGGGAAAAATGTTCGGGGAGGTCACATAGAGTTAGGAAATGGGTACAGAGCACAAAGTTGCCAAGTAAAAAGAGTATGTGGGTGCGGAAATCCAGGCCACACTCCATATGTCACACCCCACTCAGCAGGGCTTAGCCCCACAGAAAGAAAGCCCTTTTCTGATGCATTTGCCCAAACAGGTCATCTCTCTCCCATGTTAACAAAATCATGCTGGAAAACTTCTGTCTGTTGATTCACTCTGTCATAATATATATGATGTATGCTGATTTTTTCAATTTTGGAATCAACTAACATACAAAGTCTGGTTAACTTAGTTTTGCTTACAGAACAGAATAGAATGTTATAAATGTTGAAATTATATCAGTTTAAAAAAAGACTTTTAGAAGGTGGAAAGTAGAAGAAACAAACTCTAATATCGTCCTGTTACAGGAAATAGAACAAACATGTAAATTCAACTTTTAACTTAAGAAGTCAGAAAACAGAACAAACAATAGACTTGAAGAAGCAGAACAGGATAATAAAGATATCATAAATTCTTTAAAAACTAAAGACTGGAGGGGTAGAATTAATACTTACAGGGGCTGGAGAGATGAATCAGCAATTAAGAAAGAACACTGGCTGCTCTTGTAGCAGACACAGGTTGGGTTCACAGCAGCCATATGATAGCTAACAACTATCCATAACTCCGTAAGTTCCAGTGGATCCGACACCTCTTCTGGCTTCTTCAGGCATTATACCACACAGGTGCACTTATATACATGCAGGCAATACACTCATACACACAAATATAAAAATAATAAATAAAATATTTGGAAAAGAATTAATACTTACAAAGGAA
This sequence comes from Eospalax fontanierii, assembly GCA_035773235.1. Classification (NCBI taxonomy): domain Eukaryota; kingdom Metazoa; phylum Chordata; class Mammalia; order Rodentia; family Spalacidae; genus Eospalax; species Eospalax fontanierii. Next base: position 51,557,642 of record CM069525.1, read on the forward strand.
AACAAGCATTTGTTTATCTATACACATATTACATTTCTCTTCAGCATAGGCCCCAGAGCACATTTTACAAGTCTTTTCCTCCATTAAGTCTTCTTATCCTGGAGTATCCAAATGGTACCAACAAGGCTTAACTGCTTTCATTTGTGTAACTATCACAGTTTGGTTAACTTACAAAGAAAAGAAGTTCATTCTTTATAGTTCCACTGGCTAGAACTCCATCAAGAGGCTGCATCTGGCAAGCCATCTCTTTTACGTTGTTTTTTCATCATTTATTTTTGTTTTGGGGGGTACACATGCCACAACGTATATATGGAGATCTAAGGACAACTTATAGGAGTCGGTTCTCTCTTTCCACCATATAAGTCCCAGAGATCAATAAATCAGAAGTCTTGGTGGCAGACACCTTTACCCACTAAATTGTCTCACCAACCATAGAGCCTTCTTACTGGTGGGAACTTTGAAGTGTTCCAAAGTGGCACAGAGCATCACATGGCAAGACACAACAAAGTAGCCAGAGAAAAACGTCGCTTTTATAACAAAGTCATTTCCTCAATAACCCATTGCTATGTAGCTTGGCCCACAAGGATTCATAAGTTGGAAGCCTGATCCCCAAGGTGATAATGTTAAAAGGTGGTAGGACCTTTAAGAGATGTGGGCTAATGGAAGGTTACTAGATCAGTAAGGGCACTATCCTCACAAGAGATTAAGATAGTTTTCCTAAGACCCTGGTTAATTGCTTTCATTTTATTTTGTACTTGTTTATTTATCTTTGGTGTTTTGAGAGAGGATCTTATTTTATAACTGAGACTGGCCTCAAATTTTATATGTAGCTAAAACTGGCCTTGAACTCCTGATCCTCCTTCCTCTACCTCCCAAGTTATAGAATTACAGATGTGTGCTACCACACCAAGCAACCTTAGTCAATTTTTGCAAGAGGACTGTTATAAAAGAACAAGACTAGACCTCCCTAACCTTTGAATTATTGTTTCACCATGGGATCTCAACCTCTTGTACATGCTAACAAGCATGAGGTCCTCACATGAGATTAAATCATTTGGACCCATATGATTTTGAATTCTCAACCTCCAACCTATGAGCTAATAAATCTCTTTTAATGTACTAATTATCCAGCCTTGAGTATTTTGTTACAACTGTATAAAACAGACTAATAAACCCATTAATCCATGGTAGTGTTGAGTTCCGTGGGACTTGAACCCCCGTCACTTCAACCCGACGCCTTGCCCTGGGACTCGAACCCAATGGCACCAGGGCTTCAGGACTCGAACCCTCAATGGCCGCTTGCTCTGGGACTCGAACCCAAAGGCAGGGCCAAGAAGACCAACGCCAGATGCAAAAGCAAGAGGTTTTTAATAAAACACTTGTACAAGCGGGCGCCCTGCTTCGGGACACAGAAGCGTGCAGGCCTACAGGGGCCTGCTTCTTTTAAAGCATAAAACCGCAGGCGGGGATTTATACAAACATTCCGAGAATTGGCCAACACTGGCCAACACAATGCATTCCGGGAACTTACAAAGTTTCACAAGGAACAGATGGTATCAGCTTTACAAGAAACAAGGTTTCAAGGACACATTTTGTACATTCTGTGGTTTGAGACACACCTTGTGGTTTACAAAACAGTTTCAAGATAAAGTACACAGTAATCTTTTCGGGCGGGGGGGTATCTCAGCTTGGCTCTTTGGACTCCATTTTACTTTTCATTCCCCCCTGTTCTTTTTGTCCCAGTATTAATCTTAATACTTAGCAAGTAGATTCTTCTTCTTGTTTGAGGGGTCTATAGCCCTGGGTTAGTACGAGGGCCTGGATAACTGAGAGCCTTTCTCTAAAAAACTGCAAGAGCCTGTTAATTATACAAGGTCCAAGGGTTATCAGCAGTAGAAAAATAAGGAGAGGACCTACTAGGGTGGAGACCAAGGTCGTGAGCCAGGGGGACTGGTTAAACCAGCTTTGGAACCATCCTTGTTGGTTTTCAAAATCTTTTTGTCCACCGTGGTTCCAAGGTCTCTGCTCAGTGTCTCCGAACCCACACGTGGTCCCCAGGCTGGTACCAGTGAGGGATTACACTTAAGCCGGGTGTCTGGTAGGCATCAGCCAACGGTTTCCAGATTTCCTGCTGGATAAGCTTAAGAGCTTGTAAATGCACCAACAAGGAAGGGGAAGCCTGTGGAGGAATTTCAATATTTGGAGGGGTAATAAGAGGTGGGGGTCCCCCATATAAAATTTCCTCTAGATCATGGGATTATCTGCAATCGCAAGTCTGATTGCAAAGCAGCAAACTAACTCAGGGGGTTGCGTTGGGAGGCCTGATTTCCCCACAATTCCCCCTTTTTTTATATATATAATGGGGAGGTATATAAGGGCCCAGTAAACGGAGAAGCCATACAGTAGGCTGCTGAAGGGCACAAGGACAGTTTTTGGTCTTTTGGGGTCTTTTTACCCTAAACTGCCTAGCCAAATTCTACCTCCTATTCTCATCACACCACCCTCTGAAGAGGTCACCCTTATTGCCAAATAGGGAATCGGGGCGCTGACCGCTCTGGCTTTTTCAAGGCTGAATAGGGTCGTAGATTGTGGCAATAAGGGTACCCCTTCAGTGAGTCTACCTAAAAGACCCCTGAATTGCATAACTGTTAGCTGTAGGGGAAAAGAAAGTCCTTGACTGGTCCCTGGAAGGTGAAATTAAAATAGTCATTACAGGAAAGAGTTCAAATGTCCAATTCAAAGTCCATTAGAATATCTTGCTTAAGGACTTTCAAAGGCTTCCATCTTTTGGGTTCCTCTTTGTCTTTCTTTTTGACTGCCAAGGCTGAACTTGAGAGTCTTAAAGTCAGGATTTGTTTTCAGGCACCTTGATAGCTGGAGTGGCTAGAATCAGGGTGATTTCCCTTCCAAATGGCTTCTAGACAGGGGGAGAAAAGAAATCATTTAATTTTGTGGTTAGAACAATGGTGGGCTTGCCTTTCTTGGCCACAAGTATGCACTGTAGTGTTGAGATAGGCCAAGAATTGAAGTCTTGCATCTGAATGGCATTTCTTATTAAGAACAAAATCATTAGTGAGAAATTGTGTGAATAACATCTTATATAAACTTAAACCTAATGTCTGGGAAGTGCAATTCCTTATAGTTTTAAAGAAGTATACTAATCACTTTCATTTTTTTGGTTATACTTTCCTTTTGGGTGTTTAAGATCATATAATTTGGCCCAAATAAACCAACTTAATTTGATTCTTAAGGTCAGTTGAGTATCTGTTCCTCAGGGGGATGACATGGGCTTGAGAGGAGCCCCTGGCTCCATAGGCCTTTGTTTTACCAGTTCCATCTATGTGAAGATAAGTCAGAAGGTCTTGCTAGACCATAGCTTCACTTTGAAGCAAATCAAGGAAATGTTTTCCTGTGCTGACCCACCTCTTTGCAGACTGGACACTGGTTCAAGTCCTTCTGGTGGAGCCTCCAAGAACTCCCTGAACAGGAGGACAGGTGACTCATCACATTTACAGGACATTATGAGAGATGCCCTATAGTCCCCTGGAACTTAGTTGACCTTGGAGGGCAAGAGACAAAAAATTGTCCCTTTTAGTCCCTCTGACCAGATTAGAGGCCTTTTAATATGGTGGTTAGACACCCAAGAAGGTTAGTTTCACCAATACTGAACTATTAATTACTGTATGTTATGCAGCTAAAGCTTGGACAAAGGTCGAACATATATTTGTTCTTCAGACCGTCTGAACCATTACCCCAGAAATTCCAAGATTCACATACATAAGTCTCTCACCCTTTATACATTACAACACATTGTCTCAGACCTTCAATCACTTGCATAGACTTTCTCATTTTTCCTTTTCTAGTCTGGAACTATCCAGTCATCATAATCTTCCTACATAGATCCTTCTTAATAAAATATTTCAATTCTCATATTTTTCTAATACCTCTGTTCACCTTTTCATTTTCTTTCTTAGTACCACGAGATGTAATAACATTAAAAATTTTCTTCCTGGGTGTACTAAGCAATGTTTATTCCCTTTCTAAGGCTTTAGCATCAAACCAATGTTTGATCATATTAAAGTTCACCCTGTAGAATGAATGACGTTACACATACAGATGGGTGAGGTGTTACTAACAGGTATATAGGTAACCTGAGAGCAGATGCACCGGTAGTCTTTAGCATGGATGTTGATTTATTTATTATTATTTTTTTTTAATCTTTAATTTCTTTTTTTTTAACCTCATAGTCAAGTCCTTTCTTTCAGCCTTTCCCAAATTTCCTCCCCAAATGCAGGAGACCATTTGTGATTAGGGCAAAATTACATACAGCTGGCTGGGAAGAGTAGCTGGATACTCAAGTCGGGGATCCAGCTTACTCCTCCTTCAGTTGAAGAATACAACCGTTAGCAAACCCAACTGTGATGAACTTCTGTAAGTAGGCACAGCTGAAATCACGAGCATGGCAGTTACTCAGGAGTGCTGTGCAGCATTATCTTAATAAAGAACATAGGATGTAAATTACACACATCATTTTACTTTATAAGTTTCTAGTAAAACCTTATAGTATTTTAGTGAGTTAATCTACCAAAACCTTGCTTTAGATCTTGAGAATGCAGATTCTAGATAGAGAGAAGCAATTGGTACGTAGTAAATAGTTACATTTAGGAATCAGCAAATATACCATATAAAGACATTACAATCCAAAATAATTTCTTTTAAAAACAGATAAAGATGTTATATAAACAAATACCAGAATTTAAAATAGTTCCTTGTAAAAACCACTAAATGCATAAGATGATGTACCAGTAAATACCATACTAAAAGTTAAAATTTAAAATACTTTTAAATGTATTAACCTTGTGACAAAAGACCATGTCAGAAATCGCTTGGTTTTCTATGATCCCATCAAGAATATAAAATGAAAACTAAAACAAAAGTAAATTGTGAAAGGATTAGGGCATGTGATTAAATGGCTGTGGTCCAGGGAATTCCAAGATTATAGTAAGAGAGAGAAAGCAGAGACAACCAAAAAAAGCTTCACACTTCGTAAAGACAGGAGCGGACAGAAGAGACAAGACAACTAAAAAAGACTTTACACTTATGTGAAACAGAAAGGTCACAACCAAGACAAAATTCCGGAACTCTGATAGGAGGACGAAAATGTTGAGTGAGTGCCGCGGGACTCGAACCCCCGGCACTTGCCCTGGGACTCGAACCCAAAGGCACCAGGGGACTCGAACCCCCATCACTTCTTTGCCCTCCCTCTCCTGACCAAATCCGTGGGGCGTCCCCCAGGATTTACGGGACAGCGGGTGGACTCGTCAGTCCCTACCGCTCGCCCCTACCTCGACGAAGGTGGCCACCAAAAAAGAACAGAGTAAAGAAAATAAAAACAGCCGGCAAAATCTTACCTCCTGGCGTCTTCAGGTGCTGGGCAAGGCAGGTGGGAATCCCGGACGAGCCCCCAAAATGTTGAGTTCCATGGGACTTGAACCGCCGTCACTTCAACCCGACGCCTTGCCCTGGGACTCGAACCCAATGGCACCAGGGCTTCGGGACTCGAACCCTCAATGGCCGCTTGCTCTGGGACTCGAACCCAAAGGCAGGGCCAAGAAGACCAACGCCAGATGCAAAAGCAAGAGGTTTTTAATAAAACACTTGTACAAGCGGGCGCCCTGCTTAGGGACACAGAAGCGTGCAGGCCTACAGGGGCCTGCTTCTTTTAAAGCATAAAACCGCAGGCGGGGATTTATACAAACATTCCGAGAATTGGCCAACACTGGCCAACACAATGCATTCCGGGAACTTACAAAGTTTCACAAGGAACAGATGGTATCAGCTTTACAAGAAACAAGGTTTCAAGGACACATTTTGTACATTCTGTGGTTTGAGACACACCTTGTGGTTTACAAAACAGTTTCAAGATAAAGTACACAGTAATCTTTTCGGGGGGGGGGTATCTCAGCTTGGCTCTTTGGACTCCATTTTACTTTTCAGTAGATTAAACATTTTATGGCCCAATCATCCCCAAAGGTCCTACTTTTTGAACACTATTAATATATGACTTTGGAAATTAAATTTATAACACATGAAATTTGAGGTACACATTTAGATAATAACAGGGCCTTCTCTCTATTTCTCTCACTTTCTCTGTCATTATCTTCATTCTATGTATCTTCATTTCCTGACTACTCTCTCATTTTTTACTAGTATCCTCTTTCTCTTTCAATCCTTCTCTCACTATACATCTCTGTTGCTCTTTTCATTTCTCTCTGTGTCTTTCTGAAACACTGGCTCTGATTTCCTAGACCAGACTGGACTTGAACTCACAGAGATCCATCTGCTTTTGCTTCCAGAGTGCTCGGATTAAAGGCGTGTGCCACCACACCCTGCGGCAGTAGCTGTTTTTATTTGCATATATTCGAATCTCAAAATGTCAAAACAAAATTTAAATCTCATAATAAATTTTATAAACAACAGATATTTACATTATATAAGAAAGTGTTATTTTAAAGATCTTAGTAAAATATGCAATTGTTCATTTAATCAAAAATAATAGAAAAACAGATATAAACCAACATATGAGATACAGTATTGAAATACAGTTTTTCAAACTAGAAATAAAGAAGGTAACAAAATAGCAAATATTTCATTAAAAGGAGTTCAAGTGAAGATAGTCACAGGAGATGTAGTGCTCTTCTACCCTGTTTATCGTCATTCACCTTGAGTCTCAAGTGATAATTTGAACATATCGCTACCAGAATTCTTTTCTGATTCAAAAATTGAAAGCAATTTTCCAAATGCCAGGATGAAGCCTACTTCAACAATCTAAAGTGTAATAGCTCCATTAATATTACAAAAACTGTCAAACATTTAAATGCCTCATGCTCTTAGCACCAGAGACCCTGAAGCATCTATTCACAATGTACACAAAAACTTTCCTTTTGCTTGTGCAACATTTTTCTTGGGATTAAAGCTTGTGAGTAAAATCTCTTTCAACTCAGACTTCAGAACTTCAGAAACAAGAACAAATTGTTGCAGAGGCTCTCTTATTCATCTAAGAATTGATGAGAAAAATAAGCTACTTTTAGCATAAAATGTATAAATATAAGTTTTGTGGATGTTTGCATGAAGACGAAGACAATATTTATTCAGAATCAGAGTAGAGCACGCATGCTTGCAGTGAAGGTGCCTTGTCTGTATTCTGCATAATAACCCTCAAGTAGCATTTGATGTTCTTTCTGTTAACACTGAAAGAATTGTCATGCAATTGTTCTCTTACTTTGGCATTTATATTATTCAAATTCAGCAATTAAAGGATTTTAAATTTTTGTTGACATCTGGTATTATTCATTTCTCATACACTGAAAAATATGTTGGCTCTTTTTAACAAATAAAGTTGAGAAAATCCCCAGTTTATCTGAAACACTTAAATACTTTAGTTCTGAAATCGAGGGCTTCTAAATTCTGAACTATTTTAAAAATTCATCAAGCAAAGCTTACTTACTTTGTGTTCTTGTCAATACAACCAACATCTCTATTTAAAAATATAATTGCTAATAGAGAAAAGAGCAGACATGTTATTGAAATAATTCTTGTCAAAAAGGTTTTGATTGCATTTTTTAAAACAACTAATGAAAAATTTATCCATTTATGTGTTTCTTGAAAGAAACGTTACTTATGAACAGGAAAAGAAATTATGACTTGAAGTAAATAAGTATTTTGGCACTTACCATGACTGTCATTTAAGAAGGATTTCATGTCTTGAGGAATTTGATTGTTCTACAAGGATGTTACTACTCTTGAAGAAGTGGAGTCATTATGTGCAGTCATCAGGAAAGGAGTAATTAGACAATGATATTCTTTTGTGATGAGCAATATTTTTAAAAATCATTAATAAAGAAATGCAGTGTAGCTGGACTTAATTATGCATGCCTTTAATCCCAGCACTCTGGAGACAGAGGCAGGCAGATCTCTGTGAGAGCCGAGGCCAGCCTGGTCTACATACTGAGTTCTAGGCCAATGGCACTACTGGGAGACCCTGTCTCAAAAAAGGAAAGAAAAGAAAAAGAAAAAAACAACAACAAAAAAAGAAAGACAATGTAAAAGTTGGGCATGATGGCACATACCTGGAATCCTAGAACACAGCAGGTAGATAAGAGTTTAAGGCAAGCCTCAGCTACATGAGACCCTGTCGCAAAAAACAAGGTCTAGGGGTATAGCTCAGTTGATAAAGTATTTGCCTATCATGCACAAAGTCTTGGGTTTGATCCTCAGCACCAAATAAAACCAAGCATGGTAGCATGTGTTTATTAGAGATGGAGGCAGGAGGATCAGAAACACAAGGTCATTGTCAGCTACACAGTAAGTTCCAAACCAGTCTGGGATACATGAAACCTTGTCTGAGGGGGTTTGGGAGGAGAGGATGAAGAAAGGAGAGAAGGAAGGAAAGAGAAAAACAATACAATGTTTTTTTAATTATTATTTTTATTTTGTGTGTATGAGTATATTGCCTGTATGTATGTAAGTGCACTCATGTTGTGCAATGCCCAAGGAGGTCAGAAGAGGGTTTCAGATCCCCTGGAACTGGAGTTACAGATAGTTGTTAGCGATCATGTGGGTGCTGGGAACTGAACCCTGGTCCTTTGCAAGACTGGCCAATGTTCTTATCTTAACCGCTGAGCCATCTCTCCAATTCTTTTTCTTTTTTTAGCAATGCAGTCTTGAAGAATGGAACACAACTGAAGGATTTTATTGTGTATTTTACTAAATTTAAAAAAAAAAAAAAGCGGTTTTTGAGACAAGAGCTTCCTGTATCCCCAACTGGCCAGGAGCTTGCTATGTGGACCAGGTTGGCCTTGATCTCACAGAAATTCACCTGCCTCTGTATTCTAAGTGCTGAGATTAAAGACATGCACCACCACACCCAGGCACTAAATCAAGTTTTCAGAATAATTCTCGGAAATGATAACTTCATCAAGATACATGTTCATCATACTGACTCATAATGGTAATATTTCACATGTTTTTTCAGTAAAAATGTCCATTGAATAAAAATCAAAATTAATTAGATGTGACCAGGATAGCAGTTGTTTTACAATATAAATGGAGCATAAGCTACAACTGTAAGGAATTTCATAAGCAAATTCTTCAAAACCAAAACTATTAATTACAGAAAGCTATTACAGAACCATAATTTTTAAAGTATGCAATTTTGTTTTGCATAATTAATTTAGACAATCAACAAATAATGCTTAGTAGAAATACATCCCATGCAGTATTTTTCTTTTAGATCAATGTAGATATTCACAGGCAATAAAAAGTCAATCTTAAATTGGGTGTTTTATATCTTTATACCTTATATCTTTATTTCATAAGGAGAATGTGTCCCAATCTAGAAGTCACAACCTAAAACACACATGTTTTAAAAACCTTGATATAAATGTAGCTTTGAAAAATTCCTTTCTATGCCTCTCTTGGGAATATGAAAGTACATTAGGGACACAACTGGGCCTACTGTATTAATGTAGTAGTCTCAACTTTAAGGCATTAAAGAATCTACTTGGAAAGAAACACTTTGGTTGGAGGAGACTCATGTAGAAACATGTTTGAATGAAGTAATGAGAAAACTCCAGTGTGGGCAGGAGTAGGAGAAGATGTACAGCAAGGAGGAATAAGGAGCAGAAGCAGAGAGAAGCAAGATTTGAATGAAGAAGCATTCTTTCTTCTGTCTAGCTAAAGATATCCATGGGGGCAAACAGAGAGGTGTAACAAGCAGTTGGGCATGTGGATTTGGAGTTGGTGAAGAATTGTGTAAGAAGAACTGGTGACAGGGTATTGCAGAGATCAGTGTTCCAGGCAAGCATTTAAGTGTCTCCATGGACTAACAGAACTTCATGTCTAGTGCTCCAACTCTTACTGTGTAACTGTATGCATTAGGGAAAGGCCCTGGCCTAAACCTGGCAGGTTCCAGGTTGAATTTGAAGTATAAGAAGGCTCCTGATGTGGGCCACGATAATTAGATTTGTGTCTACTCTGCCTATGGGACAGTGAAGAACTTGAGTAAAAGCAAAGCTGACCAGAAAAGTGAAAACAGTGAGAGAGACCCTGGGATATGGGTAGGGTTTTCTGATTAAATAAGTACAGAGTGGCAATTTGTGGTTGGCACGGCCTGGAGTGTGCCAAACAGACTCAGATTGAGAGCTGTCTTCATGTATACTGGGTGGACTAAAGGCCTTGTTATTGGCCAGGCCTGAACAAAAATTATGTGTCTCTGGGTGTGATTGGAATAGTGACAAAAAAAGCAGAGCAGAAGTGACATGAGTAGGTCACGGCCTACATGTGGGCAGCACGTCAGGGTCAGAGAGGAGTTAGTGTGAACTTCTTCAGGGATCAAGGTGAAGCGAGGAAGATTTATTTTTTGAGATTGGGTTTCTCTATGCAGCCCAGACTGGTCTTTATGATCCTTTTGCCTCAGCTTCCCATGTGCTAAACTGTAGGTATGTACCATCATGTCCAGCTAAGGAAGATCTTGTATTAAAATTTTTTCAAAAATTTCTATGGATTGATCATGTGGTGTGGGCCTCAACACTGACAAAACCTAGAAATTCATCAGGTTTTAACCGAAGTATATATAAATGTATGAATTATTCTCTCCGAAGTCATACAGACTTTTATTTGTAAGGCAGTGTTTCTGAAACGCTTTAAGTAAGGGACTCTTTATGAGAGGATCAGAAAATAGTATATAATATTTACCAAGATTATGAACATTTTTGTGCTAGCTGTGTTTTTGTAAACAACTAATGCTTATTACAGATAATCATATTACTATGTTCCTAAATCTGTTGTATAAGAAAGAATTTGGTGTCTGTGTCATCCAATCTGGTGAGGAGTAAGAAAACCATATTTAACTCAGATCTAATCACAAGCAGCTCAAAGATACATATCATAACAATGGCCACAATGTAACAAATTTGACTTTCTAGGTAAAGGAAATTATGTCTATTGATATAGCCACATGATCAATTTCCATAGAAATACAAGATGTCAAGGTTGAAAAGTATTCAAATCAAACTCTCTCAGTTCTCAGTTGAAGTTAAGCTTGGTTGAACTTTCCTTCACATATATTCACAAATTTCAGTTGAGTTTGTGTGGTGTTCACCAAGTATGGGATACATAGATGATTCAGACAAGGTTTCTTCCTTTAAGCAACTCATAGAGTTGTCGATGAACCACAGAAGACACAATTTCAATCATAGCCCAACAGAATCTCTAACTAGGAACTGTGTATTTGGACCTTTATGACGCCAAAGTCAGTCATTTTCCCACTCATTATGGAGAATCATAAAACTGGCATACAGTCATATGTACAGCTAAAATGTGTTATAAAGAAAGGATACAAACCAAATTCACAGAGGGAAAAGATGTACAGAGACTAATCCTGAGGAAGACACAGGCTTCCAAGATTTCTTTCCCTTGGAGTCGAATATATTAAGCTCCTCCAGAAGCAAAGTATAATAATACATGTGAAATCTTATCTACCAGAGAAGGTTGTTAGAAACATAAAGTCCACAGATTTAATTGAAGACTGGCCATGTCCCACACCATCTGTCTAGGATGTACCAAAATTCCAGACCAGAAGAAACCAAGTACTCAGCACAAAACACATTGTTTCTACAAACAGTTTAGAAACAATGAACCAGTCTAATCAATTCTAAAAATGTCAAATTTCACAATCCCAGATGCCAGTCAAGAAGCAACCTTGCAATCAGGCCCATCAAAGAATAGCAGGTAGGTCTACTATGTTAAACCTTTTCTGAGCACTTAAAATATATAAGCATAAGCTACCCCTGGTGGCTCCTCTGAACTTCAAACTGCAAGACTGCCTATGTGATAATTCCACTAAAGTTTCAAAGATTTGATACTACAGCCATCAATTATTGAAAATTGACTCTGTCCTCCATGTTATCTATTCTAAGCACTGCACATATACTAAGTTGTTTAAATCTCAGAAAAATCACATGAAGTAGCATTATTATCTAAGTAAGGAAAATGAGTGTTAACAACTCACTTTTCAATTATGCAGTTGCTATAGTTTAATCTTAAATATTCCCCCAAACTCCATGGGTTGGACATGTGAACCCCGAAGAGGAACTATTGCGAGGTGGAGCACAATGGAATCTTCACACTCAGGATGGCGTGTTCTAAAGGGGATTGTGCAGCCATGACTTCTTGCTGGTTCTCTTTTGCTTCCTGGCCAAGAGGTGAGCAGTTGTGCTCTACCACATGCTCCATGCCACTACCATCTTGCACTCCCACCAAAGGCCTAAAAGTAATGGGACCACCTGAGAATGGAAGAGAACCTCTAAATCCATGAGCCAAAATATACCCTTCCCCTTTACAAGCTAATTATCTCAGTCATTTACTTCAGTAACCAACTAATACTGCAGTTAACTTGTGGGACTAAGATTCAATCCCAGTGAATTTGACTCCAGAATCCATGTTCTTAATGACTACTCACTATTGTCTCAGCATATTGAAAATCAAACTCATAATCCATTTCCTCAACTTTGTTTCTCCTTCAGATTTGCCCATCTCTGTAACAATCATTACTAGTCATCCTTGCCAAATAGGACATATCCTTGATACATTTCCATTTTTTCATCTCACTACCTTCCATAACCAATCATCATTATTTTATGTCTATTTGTCTTTTAAATATCTCTTGGACATACTCAGGTCTCTTCATCTTTACGTTCTTTAGACTAATCAAGCTAGCATCATTTGCATCACTGTAATAGCCTCTATATTACTCCCTAATCTTATGAATCATATATTGTCAATCACCTAAAGATTGTGGAGTAACAAACCAGAAGAAACCTGGTTCCCAGAGTCACCCTGTCATATCAGTTTGGAACTTTCACACGACAGCAGAATCTATTTCTGTCTTGTTTCCACTGTTATTTGATGCTTTGCCAAATGAAGTCATAGTTACATAGTTATACATCCTATCTGATGTAAAGGGTTTACTCCTTACAGTATCTTTGCTCAGGACAAGTCACAAGACTACAAACTGGGAGACATTAGAAATATTTTGTGCAAATGAGCTATATCCCTGTCCCTAGAAATATTATTTTTGATAATAACACATAAAAGCAAATAAAAACACAAATGAGGGGCTGGAGAGATGGCTCAGTGGTGAATAACACTGGCTGCTCTTGCGAGGATCTGGGTTCAGTTCCCAGCACCTACATGGCAGCTAACAACTGTCAATAATTTCATTTCCAGGGGATCCAATGATCTCTTCTGACTTCCACGGACATTGTACAACATGGCTGCACTTATGTACATTCAGGTAATACATTCATACACATAAAATAAAAATAATAAATGAAATTTTTAAATAAGCACAAATGAGCTAAAGGATGAAAGCAGGATCTCAAAGAAACCCAGTTTTCCACTTGGAGCAAGTTTCTTCTAACTCTATCCCCAGATTATACTGAGTATCAATTTACTATACTTACCCACTATGGTAGTAAAGTTTGAGCTTCTCTTTATGGGGAACAGAGCTCTCAGTGCCTGAAGATCACACAGCCACCACTCCAATCACAGATTTGGAGAAAAATCAAGCCACTTAGATAAGGTTGAAAACAAACAGATTCCATGCACAACATTGCTCAGGATGGAAGTGTACAATAATAAAATAGGTAGGAACCGTTAAATGCAGAAATATATAGCACAAGTGCTTGTGAGAGATTTGTGTGACAAACACATTTGAAAATGTTTTCTGCATTGTGTGTCACTGGTAGAAGACTGTACTGAATTGGAAAACTTCAGAAATACAATTTGACCAAAGAGAACATATCTCAAAGAAATAAAATATTTATGAATATAGAATTTTTGTAGGAAAATAAATGAATAAATGTTGCTTTAGCATTTATTTACCTTTGAAGTTATCACTTCATCCCAAAAAACAAGGACACAGCTAAACATATGAAAAATTGGATTCTTTTTAGAGCTACCAAAACGATAGATTAGATGGCAAACCACTCCCTCCCGCCCAAGTTGAGGACATAGACAAACAGAGTCTGAGAGTCACAACTCACCAAAACAGAAATCTGTAAGCAGAAACCTTTGTGGAAAACCGTACAGGAATAGAAAACCCTGGGTTTTAATTGACCAGTTTCAAAAAGCTCAAAGTGGGCTAGTCTGAGAGTTAAAAAGTCAAGGAGTGAAGTGGAGAGCTGGTGGCACAGGCCTGACAATCTGAGTTCCTTTCTTGGATCCAACAAGGTGACACATAAATACACACACATACATATGTAAACAATTTAAAATAATTGAAAATTTAGAAACGAAGGAGGGGAGCATGACTCCAGTCTCCTGACTGCCACCACATTATGTTGTAGAACTAAGAATGCCAGGCTTCAAAGTTTTGCGTAGTTTATTCTTTGGAGGAGAAATGTAGCTCATGTTTTTAGCTGGTTCCTTCAATATACCAACCATGCTAGTCCTGCTTTGTTCTTTTGGCAGGGGATAAGGGCTTGAAACAGGATCTTACTAGGTATCCCAGGCTGTCCAAGAACTTACTATGTAGCCCAGGCTGGCTCACAATCCTCCTTCCATGACCCCCTGAGTGCTTGAATTACAGGCCTATGCCACCATGTCCAGCTCTTTAAACACCCTTTTACCTGTTCCATATTGTACAGCAAGAAAATAAGTAGATGACAGGCATTCTTGTCTCAGCTTTTAGACTCCATATTGGATTTAACAGACTATATTTGTTTAGGAAGCTTATACACATGTTCTCACAAGAAATGGGCATCTTTCCAACCATGATAGGCTTTTTCTTGGTCTTGAGACACAATGAAAACTTCAGCTAGTAGTAGTTGCTAGAAGAACTATTGTCACAGTGACCTCTTGTCCTCCATTGACCATCTGTGTATACAAGTGATGGATGAGGCAGTAATGCCAAGTGATAAAGCTTAGACACATAGGCATATAAGTCTATGTGCTCCCATTTCAGTTTTAAGTTGGAGTTTTGGGAAACAAAGATTTGCACCAAGAAGACATGAGCAAGAAAATTTACTTACTCCATAGTTAAAGAGAAACCAAGCTAACAAAGAATGTAGGCACTTTTGCCACAGGCTAGAATTTATAATAACTGGTTCCTAGAAGTCACCTACATGGCAATTACAGGACTGGTTCTGAGGAATGGTCTATATGGCAGTTGTAGGGCTACTTTCAAGAAGTCACCAATAGGCAGTTACAAAGCTGATTTCAAAGACTTGGCTATAGGGCAATTATGGGGCTAGTTCCAAGTAATTGTCTGTAGGTTGATTTCAAAAATGACCTGAAGAAAGATTGACTTTCCCTCATTTGTTCTTCATCTGGCTCAGCAAACAGATGTCACAGGATGGACACAGTACTTTTCACTTAGCTAAGACTCAAAGACAGGGTTAAGGCAACAAGAAGCCATTTTTAGTTAATGTCCATATTGTTTAATCCTTTCAATTTCTCCTCTTCGTTTTTGAAAATCAATCTTAATTGAGGAGTAACACTGAAAATGCCTTCTCTAGCTGCTTCCTGTTGATTAAGGATATATAGCTAGCTGTCCCTGGCAGTCTACACAAGAAAAATTTGAGGGAGGGTTTAACGTTGGACTGAGGTTCTAGAGCTTGATTATCTATATTAAGGATTCTTGAAAGATTTTTCGTATGAAGGAGAAAAGGCAGGAGAAGGAGCAAGGTAGCAATAGGGCCTAGGAAGGGAGTTAACCAAGAAACCAAGACCAAATATTTAGCTTTCACTTGAACCAGTATGAACCTTAATTTTTGTACTTTTCTAGCTTACTGGCCTTTTAAAAAATGTGTTAATCCTTTGAGAGTTTCATACAATGTATTTTGATCATATTCTTTTATCCCCAACTCCTCCTAACTCCACTCCCATCTCCCTACCCATCTTTGTGTTCATTGACATAGAAACATTCTTCTTGTAGCACCACAAACACCCCATCTTCATTGGCTGTTAGTAAATCTAGGGCCAGTTGGTTTTGAAGTACCATCCCTACCAGAGAGTTTAGTTGTCTTTGTATTCCTTGTACCGAGAAAGTGAGCTTTCTTATCTGTTGGCTTATGGACGGGAGTTTTGTTTGTACTGAGACCATTCCTCCAGTGCCAAGATCCAAGCCAGTGAGAACATCTAAAAGAAGTACCAAACCTGGTTTAGCTCATTTGGTTCTAGAAAATGGGGTTAGGGATTAGTTTTTCTTCAAATGTTTGTGAAAGGAGGAGTTTTTTGTTTTGCTTTTTGTTTTGTTTTGTTTCGTTTTGAGACAGGCCTCACTCTGTCACACTGACTTGCCTAGTACTCACTATATAGACCAGGCTAGCCTCAGACTCACAAAGATCCACCTGCCTCTGCTGGGATTAAAGGCATGCACCACCATACCTGGCTGAAAAGGGAAACTTAATGTAGTGGTTGGGAAGCTAAAATCAGGTACTAGGTAAACTAGTATGCAAAATCCCTGCCAAGTGATGGAAAGACAAAATGCTTCAGTTCCACAGAGGAAGTAGACTCAAGAGGATAGATTGAGCCAAGTAGAGACTCTTAGTATCCCTATCTGTGCAGAGGACAAAGATAAATGTATTTTTGTAGAGGGTAAGGTCCTCCTATGGCTGTAGCTCCCAGTGAAGGGACATAGGAGATTGTTATCCCAGATATAACAGTCTAGGCAGAAAGAGAAGCAGTAAAACCTCTTGGTAAGATCTAGTCCCTAGTATGAATTATCTTCCTTTCTATTTCTAACTGTATTTCTTACCATTAGTAGACAGTATTGTTTTGTCGGGAAAAATTTATTATCATAAAAACAGGTAAAATCTTGAGTAGTGGAACAATATGTTTTTACCTTGTTCATGACTCAAAAAGGTTGGGTTTGTAAAGGTAGACATCTTATATGTGGTCATTTAGCCCTTTTATAGATTGGAGGTTGCTTGAGAATTTAGGGAGATACTGGAGGAGCAACTGAAGGTTATATGGAATATTAGGACAGCTTCTGAACACAAGGCTTTTATACAAATGGGAGCTGGCTGGGTTAATTTTAACCTAGAGAGTCCAGATTCTACTAGATAGACTTATCACAAGTGAAAATTTGAACTTTTATATTAAAATTAATGATATTTTATAGCCTTTGAATGTGAAAGATGACATTGATGGTAATCAGATCTAAAAGATTTCCTGGGATAGGGATAACTTCCTTAGTCAGGGATGTTGGGACAAAGATCCAACAATCTGTATGAGTTGAATTACTTGGTTTATTTGTATATCTGTGTGTTTATGTGTAGGTGGGTGGGACTGTATATATTTGTGTGTGTGTGTGTGTGTGTGTTTGTGTATTCATGTGTGTGTTGATTCATAGGAAGGTCAAAGATCAACCATGAATGTCATTCCTCAAGAGATTCCTGACTTGTTTTGTTGACATAGGGTGTGTCACTAGAATTTAGAGTTCACCCATTAGGTTATGCTGCCTAACCAGTGACCTGAAGGATACCCGCACACATACAACTCCACTTCTGCAGTGCCAGGATTGCAAGCATGTGTGACCATGTCTAACTTTTTATGTGGGTGCTGTAGCTCAAACTCAGAGCCTCATCCTTGCACAGCAAGCACTTTACCAACTAAGCTATCTCCTCAGCCCTGCTGTTTATTTAATGCTTATCAGATGGCCTTTTGGGTGGTTTCATAGTAGGGGTAGACTAGATTAGGGTAACATAAAAAGGGGGAATTCCAGGAGAACACATAAAAGAAAAAGACTTCTCCTGATTTCTCAGGCATATGGGGATTTTACATTTTTGAGCTTAAGGCTACCTAGGCTCACTAGTGAATTGTGTGTGATCAGCTGGTGGTTTGAGACTTCAATCTGTTGTAGAAGTTGATAGGGAGGTTACCTTGAATTGAGAGAAGTGGATCCAAGGTGAGTATCCTAAAAGTTTAGCTGCTGTGGGAGTGGTGAGAATAACTTGAAAGAGACCCCTCTGAGGTGGTTCAAAGGATTACATTTGTTTTGGTAGGTCCTTCAGGAGGAACAAATCCTAAATTTGATTTTAGGGTGTAGGGTGGGGAGGGTGTGAGAAGATGTTGATCAGCATGCTCTATGAGCAGATTTCTAGCAAACTCTAAAAATGTGAAAAAATTTCCCAAATAAGTGTGTTCGATAGGGGTAAAGAAGAAGAGGTCTACATTGACACAAAAGAGTTTAACTAGGAAAGCACCCTGGGAGTAACTGTAAATCTTTTAAAGGCAAGAGTTGGGGCCAGCCTTTTAGAAGCTTGAGAGATATTTTGATGAGATGTTCAGTGTTTGTGGTTTTGGTTTGGTGTTTCTGGTACTTGTAAGGCATAATATAGTCTCACAACAAGTTCATAATTAGTGAAACATGTATCAAGGTGTCCTATGAGGCAAAGAAAGATTTAGAGTCCTTTTTGGTTTGTGGGGGGTTGAAAGGAGCCAATAAGGTGTTTTGTCTCGGTTGCAATACACCTTTGTCCAAATGTGAGGAGGAACCCTAGGCAACAAACTGTTGGTTGAATTGGACCCTAGCCTGGGAGACCCTTTAATCCCTTGGGATCATTAATCTCAATAATGATCCCAAGATCATGTACTAGATGGAAAGTGCCATCCAGATTGTTGACAGTGAGAGTGAGAGTATTATATGCCAAGCTAGTGGGCCTAAGGAAGTTCACCTTTAAGAATTTAGAAATAAGAGGCTGGAGTCCTTTGAGGCTTATGTAAGAAATAGGAGGAATATTTCAGTATGGTAGAAATGGGAGGAATTTGAGAGGCCTGGGGTTGATGTGTCCCAGACAGAGGGAGAAACTTGACTGGTTATTAGAGGGGTGGATATTGGAAGACAGAGAGAAGTCCTGATTGGCCACAGTTAATAGGTCAGGAAAATGAGTTTGAGTTTGAGGTGACTCATGTTATAGATGTAGCCTATATGATATATATGTGTGTATATATATATATATATATATATATATATATATATATATCTTCCTAACAGAATTGGGCATTGGGCAGAATTCAAGATTAGGAAGGACCTGCAAAAAGCTGGTGTCCCAGAGCATAGGTCAACAGAGGAGTGGTCATGGGTTGAAAGAGAATGCCTTTGACCCAAATTGTTGAGATACAGAAAAATAACAGGGCCAAAAATTCAGGAAGAAAAAAATAAGTGGCCTTAATTTCTAATAGAAAAACAGTGTCTCTAGCTGCAATGGAAAGAATTATCCTGGATTCAGTCAACCAGATGATATAAGATGAGGCCTGTTCTAATCTTGAGGTTCTAATCTTGAGTCGGTTTCTTACAGGAGCTCCAGCAGATACATCACTGAAGAAAGGTGAGCCTCTTTAGCTCCTGGAGTTCAGTATTGATGGTTTTGACACACATTCTTCTTTTGAGGAAGGGACCATTACTCATCCAACATCCAACTAATTTATAGGCTAAGCAAAGCATATGAAGAAGAGGCCTTGTAGCGGGGCAATTATTCTTCCAATTGCTAGGCTGGTCACACAAAACAGCAACTAGAAAATTTTCAGGATTGAACAATGGCTGCCTCTTAGGGTAACTTTATCCTTGGAGAGCCCTAGTAGTAAGAGAGGCAAGGAATTGATAGGCCTAGTTTTGATCCTTTTTATGGTCTCTCTATATCTTGATTGTTTAATACCTTGAAAAGTAGGTATAAGAGTTTGTTTCATAGAGTCTGTGAGCTTTTATATAGTTTGGATAATTTGTGGATAATATCTAGTGCTGACTGGAGGATAATGTGTATTGCCAGAATGAACCTACCTTGAGGGGAGTCTGGATTAATTGGTATAATTTTAAGGATCTCAGAGAGGTGGCTGAGGAAAAGAGCAGGGTTTCATTTGGCTCTGGTGTGACTTCTCTAATTTTATCATAATGTATTTGGAAATGGCCTTTTTCATGCCTACTAGGAAGCAAGAAAGCAATGTGATCTCTTTTCATCCAATCTGGAGAAATAGGCCAATAGTTCCATTGTGTATTTTAATTTGGGATTACAGTGTCTCCAGCCATATAGTAGTCCTGCTTTGTACAGTTTAGGTCATCTGCATATTCTGTTGCCTTGGGCCAAATGTGAGATGGCTGTTCCTTAGTAACATACATTGAAAGGACAACATGTATGTCTCTCCAAGTTAAGTCATAAGAGAATGTTAAAATTTGCAGATAATGAAGGATCAGTAGAGAAATACCCTGATTTTGTTTTCATTTGAGAAAGAACAGATAGGCACGTGAATGCCAATAATGCCCTAGCTTCAGCTGCTTCTTGACATGGCAGATGGTTAATGGGTCTGAAAGGAGTGTCCAGAGTGGGTATGGAGAAAATGAATTGAGAAGTCAAGAAGCTGGGATGATACTGGATGGAGGAACAGAAGTGGTTCAGCATTGGAATGAGGAGACACCTAGGGTTGGGATCATAGTCAGAGCAGTGATGGGTAGAAGCTGAAGGGGGAAAGGAGAAGTGACTTGGAGAGAAAGAAGAAACACGCAGCAAATACAAAGATGATGTAAGTGATGAGTACATTTGAAGAAAGCCTGAATACAGGGAATTTCAGACCACTTGTCAAGACAGTAGCACAGAAGATCAAGTTGAAGGAGGGTATTGTGATTAAGAGAGCCATTTTCAGGCCAGACCTCCTGGTTATTCCATTTGCATAAAGACCAGGCTACATTGCAGTAGAAAATCAGGTGGACCAAATATTTTGCTCTTGCAAGAGGGCATTCAGATTCTTTAGGCACTACTCCAAGAGGGAGACATCATATAGAGTAAATTAGTATTTCCCATCTCAACAACTATGGGGAGGAAAAATGGCTTTGAAGGGGGAAAAAAGAGTAGGAGGAGGCAAGTGAAAGAACATCCCAGGGAAAGGTGTTAAACCCAACTGATTTGAGGAGGCTGGGCAGAGATGTCACCACTCTGTCAGAGTCCTCTTGAAATGAGCCTCTTATCCATGAAGAGGCTCTAGGAGGCATCCCTGAAATGAAAGGGCATTGCCCATCTGAAACACTGAGAAGTTTCCCATCAACAAAGTCAGAGTTCCCCCAACCAAATTTTTCTTTTTAAATTTTGGTATTCTTGAAGGGCACTTGGTGGCATCCAAAAGGTCCTGTGAAGTTGGGTTGCATTGGGGGTGTGGAGAAAGAGGAGCAAGAGTAGATAAGGAACATGGAGTAGTCACAAATTGTGGGGATTTGCCATGGACAAGCTGACACTAATTCCTTAAGGGTACCTCAGTGCCATCATGCCCAGTTTGTTCATCTTTTAGAATCAACATATAATATTAAACATTTTTTAAATTTAATAACCATTTGTGTTGTCTTGAGAATTTAGAACTATGCTGTCTGTATTTCTATGCTAAAATATAAAATTCATATGTTCTCTTAAAACTAGTTAACTGCCATTACTACTAAAAATATAAAAATAAGTTCCTAATTAGTCGAGTATAATGCGCCCAATTTTATGCAAACCTGTAGAGCACTGGCATACCTTATACACTACCCACTCAGTGTGAGTAAAGTATTTACATTTCAGAGAGGCCAAGTATCAATACCCATGCTTTCCTGTTGGGCCTCATGGGTCCAGACATGTGGCCTGGTGCAACTTTCTGAGCCTCACTCGAGTTTTGTAGCCTGTCTCTGACACTCCACTTCCGCATAGGAGTGACTCAGCAAGGCATAACAAAATGGCCTCTACCTGGCTACAGCCTACGTGGTGAAAAATGATTGGTCCTTCACTTCCCATGTTTTTAGCTCCACCCCTACCCTATGTAAGACTGCACCTGACGCAATAAAACGAGTTCCTGCTTCGACAAGACTCCCTGCGGTGTGGTGTTTTTCTCCTGAGTGGAGAGGGGTTCTGGGCCTCAGACACTCAGCCCCTGGAGGAGACCGGCTGGACCGGCTCCTCCACCGCCCACCTGCCAGTGAGAACCCGGCACTTTTATTGAAGACAGGTGTTCTGTGAATGGAAAATTATCTGTTGGAATTTCTTTTCAATTATTAGAGGAATTTATGTTATACCTTAAATTGTATAAAGTAGATTTAAGGTAGTTTGTATTTATGTTTATTATAGTCAAAGTAGAGTGAGTTGCAGTGTGGGTAGAAATGGCTTTGAAATTCCATTTTTTGAATGTTGGTCCCATTTATAAATGAAATTCACCACTCTGCCATCAATATGGCACCACATTGATCTTCTATTGATCTTTTATGTTACTGTAGGTAAAATAGTCTACAGCTGATGACAAAAAGTTGTATAATGCTTGCATCCTATGTAGTAGAAAAATTTTGTTTCCTCCTTTCAACTTATTTTTCACATTGAATATGCTAAGTCAAATAAATTTTGAAATGTAGTTTAATAACACATAGAGATATTAAGCTCTTTTGGAAAATAACTGCTGTGTCAATATGCTGAGTGTTCCCTAAGAGAAGCCCCCTAACAGTGCTTGACACAACTTGCTAGTATTGGGGATAATACATACATTAACAATTTAAGGTCAAGGGTGATGGTGCATGACTATAATGCCAACATTTGGGAGGTGCAGGCAGGAGGATTGGGAGTTCATGATCATCTTCAACTACCTGAGACCCTCTCTCTCATTAAAGCAAACAAACACAAAGAACAATATAAGATTTCCACTAGGGTAAGGATAGCTTTTGTTCTAAAGTTATATCATATGTAATTTTTAAATATTTAAGACGTTTCATGTACAACCCTCAGTTATGTGAGGTTTGATTTTATCATAATACATCTGCTATTTCCTTGTTAAAAGTTATCATATGAACAAAATCTACCTTCAGACACAAATCTAACCAAAAATTTTTCAATAACCAGGTGTGATCAAATTCTGGTGGTCATTTATGACTCACAATTTTTTTACATTTGGCCCAAGTCATTACATTTGGCTTAACATAGGAAGCAGTATGAAATATCTGCATGTGGCTATGACATTTACACATTAAATTAAAGGCTTTCTATGTAATAATGTTCTAGGCTTAAAGAAGACACAAGTACACATTACTCTAACTGAAATATGAATTCTCCATACAACATACCATTGTTCTATAAAAATAAAACTTCTGAAGATGAAACAATAAGAATTTTTAATATATTGGTTTGGCATGGTGGCACATGCCTTTAATTCCAGCACCTGGGAGGCAGAGGCAGGCAGATCTCTGTGAGTTCAAGGTCATCCTGGTCTGCTTAGTGAGTTCCAGGCAGGCTGGGGACTCTCTCAAAGAGACCAAAAGGCAAGAATTTTAAATATAAAAAAAAAAGTCAAGGGGCACCCAGTCGTGGATGGTATACCATACTTGTAAGTTTTACCTGTAGGATCTCACAGTGAGTTTCAGAGAAAAATCCCTCTGTGTTTCTGGCAAGGGAAGAGGGAAAGAAATCATGCTGAAATGTGCCACAGCATTCTGTTCTTAACAGGGATTTCCCACAAGAGAAACTATTCTATCAGAAACTACATTATTGGCATTGCTTTAGGGCTCAACCAACCAGGAGGAAGGAAAATATCCAATTCCTATTCCCTGTAATGGTCTATATATGAGGAGGTAAGTATCCAACTTCAACCACTCTAGCCTTTTTGTCCACTTAAAAGAAGAGAAAGAAATCTAAGAGGCACTTGCAAAGTCGGCAGTTCAAAGTCAGGCTCACAGAAAGACTAAAATCTAATCATAGGACCAGACTATACTTTTCCTCCCTCTCTCACACTTTACCATATCTTTGAAGGACTGTTTACAGAAGTTTCTTTTACTCAGTTTTACAAGCTCTAGTAAAAGGAAAAAAAGAAACACAGTTTGAAGAGACAGAGGAAACTTTAAGAGCCAGACTCAAGTATGGCAAGGACATTGGGATTATCAGACCTGAAATGTAAAACCCTTATAATTAATAAGTTTTTATAGTTAATTTTATGCATCAACTTGACTGAGAAAAGAGATGCTGAGAGATCTGGTTACATATTATTCTGGATAGATGAGGTCATCTCAAACGATCACAAGAGTCAACTTAAAGGAACTCCCATTGATTGGGTCTGGGATAATTTGAGCATCAAAATAGATTATAGAATTAGATTATGACACATTGAAAAAAATAGTAAATCATGAGCCATCATAAATAAACAAAAGTTTTTAAATATTTTATTTATTATTTTTATTTTATTTTATGTGTATTGCCTGCATGTAAGTACACTTATATCCTGCAGTGCCCACTAGGGATTGTTGTGTTAGCTGCCATGTGGATGTTGGGATTTGAATCTGGGTCTTCTGCAAGAGCAGTCAGTGCTCTTAACTACAGAGCCATCTCTCCAACTGCTACAAACACAAGTCTTTAATGAAACCGTAACTTTTAAGTACCCTCCAAGAAAATTCTTACATTTATTTATTTTGTGTGTGGTATATACATGCCACAGCATACGTGTGGAGGTCAGAGAACAAGTTTTAGGAATCTGTTCTTTCCTTCCATCATGTGGGTCCCAGGGAATCAAACTCCACTGGTCAGGCTTGGTGGCAAGTGCCTTTTTTCACAGAGCTATCTTGCCAGCACAAAAGTTCTTAATAATTACAAACTGTATTGTAGAAAATCATGGTATATACCATCCTAGTCAAGTGATTCAAGTAAGTATCACCAGTAATAGGAAGTAATTTAAATTATGTACCACCTGATACAATACAATTACAAAAGCAGAGCATTCCTGTGATATGTCTGCCAAGGATTCATAATCTCATCCTGGTTATCAGACAAATAAAACTTAGAAATAATATAAAAATTAATTAACCTATATATTTAAAAGTATTTAAAAGTGTTGGGACTATAAGTTAAGGAAAGAATGGAATTTTTCCCAGTTGAAGAACAAGATAAATGACAACTAGCTGTAATACAGGGCTTTAACTAGATTGTTTCTATATAAAGACTATTGTGATAATATGTAAAGATTAATGACTGAAGATTGTATGTTAGTAATGTATTGACATTAATTTACTTATTTCAGTGGTTGTATTTGGGTTATGTAGAAGAGTGTCTGAATTGTAGAAAATATTTACTAAACTATTCAGGGGGAATTGGATAGATGTTAAAGGATATATGATTTTAGTTAGTAGGAATAATTTCAAGAGATTTATTATGCATAAGAAATAGAGTTAATAACAATATATTATAAATTTCTGAGAGTAAGTGTTAAATGCTTTCATCACAAATAATAAATGATACATATGCATGCTAATTCTATTTAGCTATTCTATAATATATATATTTCAAACATATATATGGTATATGTTAGTACAACATAAATATATACAATGTTTTGTCTATTAAAAATTAAAACATGGGGGTACAGTCTCACATGCCTTTAATCCCAGCACTTGGAAGGCAGAGGCAGATGATCAAGGCCATCCTATTCTACATAGAGAGTTCCAGGCCCACTGGGGCTATAGGGAGACTCTGCCTCAAAAAAATGAAAACATATATTAAAAGATATAGAACATTTTGAGCATTACACATCAGAATTTGTTGTCCCCCAAAGATAATTACTATTTATTTTTTCAATGCTGGGCATGGAACCCAGGGAAGCATGTATTTTGTAATCCACAGAGCAACTACTAAAAACAATATGCAAAGACGTATAGTCAAAATCATATTAACTAAAATAGAACAGTTTTGTTCTCTTTATTAAAAATTGATTTATGTGTGTATGTATCTGTGTGTGTGTGTGTGTGTGTGTGTACCAAAAGCTCAAATTACCCAGTGAAGGCCTTGCACATGAAAAAAGTGATATCCAAGGAAGATTTGCAAACTGCTAGAAATTTCCATGCATTCCTAAATTTGTATGTAAATCAATTGACAAATACTAGCACAATTTCTGACTAATGATTTGCTATCCCCAAGATGTGCTCTCCAGTGATAATCCTAGAAAGTGAAGTTTGAAATTGAAAAGAAACCAGGGGTAGTGGTGTGCACTTACAGTTCCAGCTACCGAGGAAGATGAGGTAAAAGGCTCATTTAAGCCAAGGAGTGCACAGCCAGCCCGGAGAGCATGATGAGGCCCCATCTATCAGATAAACAAGAATCTAAAAAGTTGAGAAGAGATATTAAGAACTAGATATTATACAGGAAAAGTTCACAGAATTATTCTAGGAAAGTCAACAAAATAAAACAAAAAATTGCCAAAGACAATTTACCTCAAGTAGCCAGAAATCAGAACATATGCTAAACATCTTATCTGAATATATTTTAACAAAAAAATGACAAGAAAAGAAACAAACAGGAAAATAGGAGTCATTCACAAGCATGGGGACAGGCATGGAAAGCTGAGAGGGCCGAGACATGAGACTGCACAGACAGCACCTTCAAAGAATATATTATAAATATATTTAAATAATGAAAGTAAAATATGTTTTTAAAATTAAAGGAAAGGTCAGACATAACACATGCCTTTAATCCCAACACTTGGGAGGCAGAGGCACGTGGATCTCTTTGAGTGTGAGGCCAGCCTGGTCTACATAGAGTGCTGTAAGCCAGCCAGCTCTCCACAGTAAGATCCTGACTTAAAGCACATAAAGCATCCAGTTTAGAAAGTAATAAAGAAAATCACCTTTATTAACGGTCAGCATGAGTCTTATTTAGAAAATTCTCAACAATCTATACAGAAAATATATAGAACAAATGAATGAGTTCAATAAGGTAGGTCATATGTTTTAAAAGCAGTTTGTAGAACCAGTAGACAGAAAGTCAGAGGATACATAGAAAACGAAAACAGAGCACAACTAAACATATTTCTCTGAATCTAATTAACATATTTAGAACAGTACACCTAACAACACCAAAATACACATTTTTTCAATTATGCAAGAAACATTCATCCAGAAAAATCATATCTTAAGTTATTAAATATGCCTTACCAAATTTAAAAGAGTAGAAATTACGCAAAGTATGTCTTCACACAACTGAATTAAAATAGAAAGAAATAATAGAAAGATAACATGAAATCTATAAGCACTTATAAACAAAATGCTTCTGAAATAGGTTCTGCATAGGTTCAAAGAGTATGAAAATGAATTTTAAAATATTTTTATATTGTAATTCTTTTTATTTTTTATGTGTATGAGGAGTATATTGCCTGCATGTGTGTAAGTTCATATGTGTTCTACAATACCTGGGAAGGTCAGAAAAGGGTTCCCCTGGAATTGGAGTTGAGGACGGTTGTTAGCAGCCATGTGGGTGCTGGGAATGAAACGCAGGTCCTCTGCAAGAGCAGCCAGTGCTCTCAACCACTGAGCCATCTCTTCAAAACTATTTTTATCTCTATAAAAATGAAAATACAGCACAGTGAAAGTTGCATGATGCTGCTAAAACATGGAGGAAAAATAAGAACAAAATATATCAAAATCAAGACCAACAAGGTAATAAACAAGGTTAAGAGCAATAAGCAAAATTAGCCCCCCAAAAAAGTGCAAAAATCAATGAAAACAAACATTGCTTCTCTGAAAAGATCAGTAACACTTGGCAAATCTGATAAATCTCATAAGACTTATCAGAGAAAAAAGGCATGTCCAACTTACCAAAATTGTGAAAAGGGGCCCAACATTACAGAGCCTAAGAACATTATATACATAATTAGGTAATACTTGAAATATTTTTACACACAAATTTTAAAATGAGGTTAAATGGACCAATTTCTCAAATACCATAAACCACCAAATTAACCCAAGTTCAAATAAATAACCTGAGTCATTCTGTGACTTGTGAAAAACAAAATCTCCACTCCCAAGTGGTGTAACTTAAGTCTATCAAATATTTAAAGAAGATATAATCCCAATTCTTCCCAGTCTCTACTAGAAAACAGAACAGTTACACTTCTCAACAAAATGGGGTTAGCATTAGTTTAAACATACAAAGACACTACAAACAAGCAAAAACTATATACCAGAATCTCTCAAAATCATGAATATAGAAATCCTGAACAAAATGGCAGCTAATCAAATACAGCATTATATGAAAACAATGATATCTCACAGCGAAGCAGAGTTTATCCTAGGAATACCAAGTTGGTTTAATATTTAAAAATTAATGTAATTTGCCACAGAATCAATCTAAATAAGTCAAATCACATAATCATATTAATTGGTACAGAGATTTTAACAAATCAAATATTTATTTATGGCAAATAATTCTCAGCAAGCTAGGACTAAATGGAAACTTCGTCATTATATCTTAGCTCCTCACCTCCTCACTTCCAATACGCACCTGGATGGTGACCCAAAGTAATGAGAAAAGATGCGCCACATCAAATAATCTGCACTCCAAAAGGAATCTGCCAGTTGGAAATCTACTTAAATGTTTGGTGGACCTTTCATAACCACTTTGGGAGCTCAGTTCCAAGAAGTTAAAGTGAATAGGTAAGAATAAGTAGGAAATGGCCTGGCCTTTTACAAAGGGATCTACCCTTAAGAGAAGTGGAAGTCTTTGGGATATGTTGATGATACGGGCTCCACAAAGCAAGACACATCACATAAATATGCCAAAGACAACGATAAAAACAACAGAGACAGCCTTGAAAATAAATGATATGCCAGCCTATCTGAGCTTTCTTTGCCGAAGAGCTGGTTTCTCTTAAACTACGACTGTTTTTGAGCACCAATACTCATTACAAATAAGCATATATTTTTGGTTTGTTTTGGGTTTTTTGTTTGCTTGCTTGCTTGCTTGCTTGCTTGAGACAGACTTTCCCTGTAGCCCCAGCTGGCCTGGAACTTACTATGTAGACCAGACTGGCCTTGAACTCACAGTGATTCGCCTGCCTCTGCCTCCCGAGTGCTGGGATTAAAAGTGTGCACCATCACACCCAGCACAAATAAGCATTTTTATTGAGATTATTTTTTAAGACTGTGTGTTCCTAGTCTTTCTGTCCTATCAAGCAAGGAGCTCTGTCATTAAGCTTGTGTCATGTACAAAAGCACTGAAAACTAATTGCATTAAATATTAGTGTTCAGGGCTGAAGAGAAGGCTCAGCCATTAAGAGCACTGGCTGTTCTTGCAGAGGACCCGGGTTTGATTCCCAGCACCCACAAGGTGGCTAACAACTGTCTGAAACTCCCGTTCCAGGGGAATCTGATGCCTTCTTCTGAAGGTGCACATACACACATGCAGGCAACACACTCATACATGTAAATTAAATAAATTAGTGTTCACAGGGTTCAAGTTGTCCAAATTAATACTTTTCTTGAAAAGGCACCTCCTAAGAAAACAATAATTTTAAGTAAAAACATATTTCAGTTCTTACAAAGTCATAAGCAGTTCTGCTATCATCCATGAATGCCAAAGTTGTTGAAGTTAAATGATCATGGGAGAACTGAAGTATTACCCAGAATAAGGGTGTGAAATTTTGTATGTTGAGCATTCATTTTTCTTTCAGAGAAATATTTGATCAGGTTGGGCATGGCATTACATATCTATAATCCCAGCACCTGGGAGGCAGAGGCAGGAGGATCCTGAGTTCAAGGTCATCCTCAACCAATATAATGAGTTTGAGGTCAACCTGATCTACATGAGAAAGAAAATCTGAAAGAGAGAAGGAGGGGGTATGGCCTTACTGGCACAAGAGCTAACAGAATGTCAACACATTGTGTACTTTTGATGTTTCCAGTATTGGTTTTCCTTTGAAGAATGATATGACCTTGCTGAACTGAATATCCTAATACTTCAAAGACAGATAAAAGAGAAAGATCCATAAGTGAACATGCTCAGAGCTGGGGCTTAACAAATCTTTCAGAAGGTAAAGAATGTTTTCCTTTTATCTGAGCCAATTTTAAATCTTGACTAGAGGTCACTGATAACAGGATTACACAGTTCCTTTTTCTTTGCTAAAAGTTCATATTAAGTAATTTTTCAGGACTTATGTTGATAACTGGAAATTTTCATACTGGAAACCATTTCTTTAAGCAAAGCAAAAATACATAAAAAATCATCATAGTACATGTGATTGTTAATATTGTCAATTTGACAGAATCTAAAGTCATCTAGGAGGCCAGCTTCCAGGCACCCCTATGAGGAATTATCAGCCTCTTGGCATGCCTGTGAGGGATCATTTTGATTATGTTGACTGAGAAGGGAAGACTTCTAAACATAAGAGGCACCATTTCATCATCTGAGTTCTGCACTGAATAAAAAGGAGAAAATGAGCTGAGTCTTCCTAAGAACTCAATATGAGCAGTTATCACCTCAAGCTCCTGTCATCTCAATTTCCCCCATCATAATGGACTGTGATCTGGAACTGTGAGCAAGAGTACATTTCTTTCCTTAAGTTACTCTTCTTGAGGTGTTTTACCATAGCAACAGTAAAACTAAGATGGTACATAAGGTTGTTGAGTTGACTTTAATTTGTGAAAAATGATTAGATGGTTCATCCCTGTAATTAATTTAGTGATTTCTGTATTTCTATTAACCATACAAATACAATCATGGCACATTTCATTCCATGCAAAAAAATATGAATATTAGCTCCAAAATAGCCAAAATTTACTGGAATAGTCAAAGTTCTCTATAGTTGTGAGTTTCTCAATTTTTCATTTGCTTTCACATGTAAAAGAATAGCAATCCCAGTATATGCCAAGTACGTGTGAAAATTATCTGGAATGATATAAGGAGTAAACTGGGTGACTTAAGGCTATGAGATTGATGAGCAGAGACAGTTCAGCAGTAGAGAGCTTGCCTATCATACACAAATTCAGGGACAAATCCCAGTTACACACACACACACACACACACACAAAATATGAGGTGCTAACTGTAATGTGACCTAATACAATTTTGTCTGAGTTTATTTTTTATTGTTTTGTTTGGATTTTGATTTTATTTTAATAATGGGGGACAAAAACAAAAATAAATTAGGTAACTTTTATCATTTTTATTACTTCATCCTATTTCACTGTAAGGAAATCTGCAGAGCATTTGAGTAATCTGGGAAGACGTAACTATTCCTGTAAGGAAAGCACAGCCCTGCTGTTGAGCTTTACTCAACATAGTTCCCAGGAAAGAGCGCAGGCACTCCCTCATACCAGCCATCGTCATTCTTCTTGATGACATAAATAATGGCTCCTTCCTGAAAGAATACTTCGTCTTCCTTGTCTTTTGTATAATCATAAATCGCCACAACTAGGGAGGCAGGAAACAAAATAGGATGTGAACTAGAATACTATTCCTAGAAAAATAAAACTAAATAATCACTCAAACACAACAGCTTTCTAAACATAGACTAAAATTTATGTGTATATATTTCCTATCTCATAACCAGCCCTATACAATGAAACCCCCTTTCTCCAGAAGTTAGTTTCTAAATCGAGTATAAATGGAAAGAAAAAAAGCAGGAAAAACATTACCATATTTAGTTAGACTTATCCTTCCATAGCTTATGAAGGACGTACATTATTGTAGCAAAAAACCACAACTTCAGAATCATGAAAGATGGTTATTTCTTCATGTGAACTTGTATTGAGGCACCATAATTTGTAAGAAAATGTTTATATTTAAACATAAAAATTATACTAACGGTGTGAGATGCATTATGAGAGGCAAGTAAGAAATAAGACAAACTAAGGGAATAGGAGACCCATGTCTCCTGTCTGGAATCTACATCTAGTCATTGAATGATGGTTTAATTCCCACAAGTTTAATACCTGGATAAAAGGGAATCCACCATATATGTTTTTAAGAACATATACTGAGGGGCCAGCAATATGGCTCAGCAGTTAAAAGAACATACCACCAAACCTAATGACCTATGTTCTGTCCCAATCCACAAGGTGAAAGGAACCAGCTCCCACAAGTTGTTCTCTGACCTTCACACTGGCACCATGGCACATAGGCCCCACCCTTGAGAAGTAAATAAAATGTAAAAATTAAATATATATGTATATGTATTGCTTTCCTTAATGTCCATTTTTATATATCCATAATAGTAGTCTAAAAGTACTAATGAAGGCACAAGTAATTCTATAATTTTATTCCTTAAATCACTTGGAAATGGAACTTTAAACCATTATCACATCATCTCTCATTCCTAACAGTATGTTTACCTTGAGTTACATTTAGATAACTTACTCAAATCTATTCAACCTCCTGTATCTTTGGTACACCACTCAGAAACCCCCATTCACATTTTGTTGAGAAGCATAGTCTCTGTTCCTCCTGTGACCATAGTCCACATACAAATGAGAATCAGAAACTCCAACAGTGATTTCTGTTATAATACTGCTTGACTTAAGGAAAATTTGAGGGCTGGGGGATGTAGCTCAGAACCAGAGCTAGCCTAGCCCTGAGTTCCAACTCCAGCACCACAAGAAGAAAAAAAGAAAAAGAAAATTTGTGTTTCTCATCTGTTTTAGCAAAAATTAAATGGCTCCCTCAATATTCAATAAAGTATTTTCTATTATTGTGATACATTGTCTCAGGAAATACTTTGCAGAGGCCTATCTTGGAAGAGTTAGGGCTATATTTCTCAAAGTATATCTAGACACCTAAACACAATTCAATTCAATATAATAACAACACAAGTTTAGATATAAATGTAATAGCATTTAGTATTGCCAGTCAATCTAGTACTCTATAGCATAAAGAAAAGGCAACATTCTCATAACTTACAGAAATACAAACCCACTGAAAAGTAAGTTCAGAAGAAAATATAAAGGCTGCTGCAGCAGAGAAGCTTAGCAGATGTAGAAAGTTATTAACCTCTAGGTGCATCCATTTTCTTCCTTATTTTTTATTTGTGGGGATGTGAATTCATGACAAGCTACTAGAAAATCAAAAAGTAGTAAAGATTATCCACTTTAATATAGTCTTTGTAGTAAGTCACATTGTGAATTTAGATGGTTTTACTTATGGAAAGTGAAAAATTTTATCCTAAAAAAAAATTTGGAATTTATATATAATCTGCCCTAAGGTAAAACAAAATTAACTTTGAGATGATGAATGAAGTGTTTGGTAAAGTACTTAACAATGCAATCTGAATTAAGAGACACTACAGAACTTAATAAGGATACTGTTTCTATTAAAAATAATGTCATATGTTGGGTTGGAGAGGTGACTAGGTGGTTAAGAGCACTGACTGCTCTTACAGAAGGCCTGTGTTGGGTTCCCAGCACCCACATAGTAGCTAACAACTGTCTTTAAGTCCATGGGATGCAACACCCTCTTTTAGCCTCTTTGAGCATTGTATGACACAGATGCACTTAATATTCATGCAGGCAAAACACTTATACGCATGAAATAAAATAAATAAATAAAATTTTAAAATAATGCCATTTGCTTAATATAAGAAACCCACAATTGGTCAAACTGCAGACAATAAGAGTGCTGAGTTTTAATGGTACATCTATATCATACCTTCCCCACAAAGCTTAAGGATCATCATAAGAGAGGGGGAGGAAAGATTATAAGAGACACGTGGAAGAGCCAAAGGTTGGGAGGCATCCCTCATCCACTTTTCCACAGGGCATTTGGTATTAAATTCATAGCCTTCAAAAATCTGCCTGTCAGTAGCTAATGGATTTGCAACATCTCTAACAAATGCTTTTGCAATAGAGGTGTTCTGGAGGCCTGAATGAACCTCCTGAGCTGCTCTCTGGTAACTTTGTCTAGCTAGTTCAACTTCCATTGCCATTTCTGCAAGCAAAAATGAAACTCATTGGTTCTCTACAATCAGCTTTCCAAATGTTGTCCTTTCCGAGGGATACTTGGTAGCTTCATCCAAAGCTCTCTTGGGTTAACCCAACAGCACTGGCTACTCCCCAGGTCTGGTTCTATCAAAAGTTCCTACTGCAATCTTGAAGCCAGCTCCCTTCATCTATTTCCTTAAGCACTTTGACATCTTCAAAGACAATTCCTTTTATACCTGAACATCACTGGTGCACATTTAGTTCCTTTTTTCCAATATATACTCCCAGGGTGTTGGCTTCCACAATAAATCCCACAAAGGCTTTACTAGCGGAACTTTTAGTATCTGGACTGACTGTGCCAATAAAAAATATCAGTGAACTTTCCCCCATTGGTTAGCTACATCTTCTGGCCACTAATAATATACTCATCTTCTTTCTTTTTTGTTCTGGTATTTATACCACTGACATCAGCGCCTGCTGAAGGTTTGGTAACGCACTAGGGACAGCATTGGCTGCTTGGTCATCTTCTCCCCAATACTTATTTTTGATTGATCATTTCCAGCAAGAATAACAAGCATTTGCCCCAAGAATTTGCTTCAATAGCAGTCTGAATCTCTATACATCCATAAGGCAATTCTTCAGTAGTTAAACAAGCATCAAAAGTTCCCAATCCAAGCTTGCTATGAGCAGCCTGCCTTGGAGCCTGGGACGCCTGGGCTCCCAAGTGACTGTGTGCATGTGCTGGACCATGTGAGGTACCTTACCACACAGGATGAATATTTTCCTGACTTTAGGTGCTTCTATATTGATCTCAAAATTCTGAACTCAAGACTTGGCAAGTAAGAAAGAAAATAACTGGAGAACCAAAATGGCAGCGGCATGGCTGTAGATATCTAACAACGGTGGTGGCAGTGGAAGCTCTCACAGGGACTTAAAACATAACTCCCATAAGAAGATGTCTCATCACTTGTTCCCCCTGCCTATGGAGGAAGATATGAAAACAGCAAACACCAAAAAGCCAACCAGATCCTCAACCATGAAAAAGAAAACACCACTACCTACCTGGCCACCAAGCTCCTGCAAGGAAAGCAGTCAGCTGGAGCTGCCAGGAAGTAGTTGTGACTACCCCATGATGCCACATCATGCTGCACCCTGGTGCACCCCTCTTGCCAGTGACTGAGCCTGCAAGTAGCCACTGTATAGAACATCCATGGTAAGCCCAGCCATCATTATCATCCAATGGCTATCAAGACTGGGCTACAGCCCCCTCGTGGCTATCAAGATGGGCATGGCAGACACTGGTCGGTACTCCTCTTCCTCCTTGTGATTACCCCTGCTCCCAGCACGCGGGGAGGGGAGCTCAGGAGAGATCGGGTGGGCAGCTTGCCTCAACCCAGTTTCCTGGCACAACTCGACAGACTCCCATCTGACCAAAGAAGTGTCTACACTCTTTGGTGTTGCAGCTCTTTAATGTGTTGCAGCTCCTTCTGGCACAGCAGGAAAAGTCGTTTTATGGTGCTCAAGCATGCTCTTATATACAGTTCTGCTCCCAATCAGGCATACTTCCCTATTTCTTAACAGCCTATTACATTGTGTTATTTTCAAGCCTTATATGAGCATATATGGGCGGTTACATGGGCAGTTACAAAAGGCAAGCAAGCATACAATCTTTCACCTTATTAGCATAGTAGGTTTCTGTTTCTCGGCTAGACCAAACGGGGAAGGAAGTTTAGTTTCGCTTCCCTTAGGCGCCATCTTAACTATCAAGCTCTAACTTATTTCTTATGGCCCAACAAGAGGACACTGATGTTTTTGTGGAGCGTGAAACATCCCAACTGCTACTTACAGAATCTTGGATTGGAGGCCTGTGAGTTAACTGCTGCCAGCTTCTGCTTTTACCCACAATAAAACCCTGTGGGGAATCAACCTGTTGGAGAATGCCTTGGACCACAGTGGGGTGATTGTACTGAGTGAGGACCTGAAACAGCCGAAGTATAACCTGCATGTACTTGGGGTGTAAATAAAAGACTTTGATGAGAAAATTTAAGCATTTCTAATCACTGAGGAAGGGAGAAATCCCACTTGACCATCCTAAGCAATAAAGAGAAACAGAAAATAAGTGTGAAATTTCCATTCCCAGAAACCTGGACATAATTCTGATCCAAAATCACATACAAAGAAATGAGAATGGTCCCTTACTTTAGCCCATCTGTGTGTAAGAATTACAAATCACTGACATTCTAATGAGATATGATTTCTCTGGCATCCAGTTCAGCTGTATTATATAAGGTGATGGGATTTTCCATTTGCTAATAGAGAATATGAAGTCAAGGGTGGGGTATAAGGTGAGGTTGGAGATGGCAGAGGGGGGGCTAAATATCATCAAAATACATTGTATGAAATTCTTGAATCAATAAATTTTTAACTTAAAAAAAGTTCCCAGTTCAAGACCACCACAACTCTCCAGAATGTGTGCATTGATTAAATCAGGTTCCCAGACTCTTCTAATTAAAGGGAATGAGTAATCACCAGTTTTATCATTCTTCAGGGACTGGGATTAGTTCCTCCCTAGCAAACTTTCAAGTAATGGCTTGAAATTCTTTCTGTTGTGCCATCAACTCTTATTTGGACTTAATTTAGTCCGAATCCCGGTTCCTGTTTGAAAGAAGCTTTTGGATGCTGTGAGCTCCATTCAGAATGAAGCTTCTCAAAAGTGCCCTGCCATGAATGAATATGAACAAGATATACTGATATGCATACATGAACATAGCATAATGAATTCCATTATTTTGTCTGCTAATGAAAACAATAAAGATATGTTGTTCTGCATATTGTCATAAAACCATGCAATGTAAACATGTTTTCATTCCCCATTGCCCTCTCTTATCCCCTCTCTCTCCCTCTTACTGATCCCCTTCCATTGCCTAAGAAGTCCCCCTTCTACTTCCATATCACATATATTTAAAACTATATTTATCAATGGAGCTGGGGAGATGGCTCAGCAAATTAAGAACATGGACTGCTCTTGAAGAAGACCCAGGTTCAATGGTTCAATTCCCAGCATTTACATGGGGGCTAACAGCCATCAGTAACTCCAGTTCCAGAGGATCTGATGCCCTCTTCTGACCCCCGTGGGCATTGCATGACGTGGGTGCACTTATATCAATGCAGGCAATACACTCATACACATAAAATAAAAATAATAAATAAAATATTAGGGGCTGGAGAAATGGCTCAGTGGTTAAGAGCACTGGCTACTCTTACAGAGGACCTGGGTTAGAGTGCCAGCAACCACATGGTGGCTAACAACCATCTGTAACTCCAGTTCCAGGAGAATCCAGTGCTTTCTTCTGACCTGTGTGGGCATTGCATGACATGGATGCACTTATACACATTAAGCAATAGACTCACATAAAAATAATAAACTTTTAAAAGAACTATATTTATCAAAAGGTGCTTCAGGTCTCCACATTCCTCAGTTCTCAGCTTACCTGGAAAATAAATTCATCTTCAAGATGAAAGGATATTTCCCCAGCAGCGTCAGACTGACCTACACAGGGCTGGCACCAGCAGGCTCCCAGTTCCAGAACACAGTCTACAATCCCACCTTTCTGGAAGTGGTTTTCAGCAATAGAGGTCCATCTTTTCCATGTTCTTGGACACAAAATATACATCTCTCGTTTGTAGTGTGGCAATCTCCCTTTGTCTGTCACACCTATCCACTGGCCTGCAATTCCAGTATCCCATCCACCTGCACAATTCCATCCTAGTGATAAATCCTGTTTTATAAATAGAAAGGAAATGAAAGCGACTCAAACTCTTGAGCAGACTGAAAATGCGCACAGTACAAGACTTCCCCTTTCAAGCTGGGAACTGGAACTCATATGGTAGTAGCTCTGTCCTTGGTCCTGCTATTACACTTGAAAACATTCCCAAACATTCTTTGGCTCGGGTGATGCAGGTCCAAGGAATGATACCTCCTAATCACAGTCTGTTTAATGACACACCTGTCAGCCTTGGTACCTCAGACAGAGAGGAGGTGAGAGTGGGTAGGGGC
Organism: Eospalax fontanierii; assembly: GCA_035773235.1. Lineage (NCBI taxonomy): Eukaryota > Metazoa > Chordata > Mammalia > Rodentia > Spalacidae > Eospalax > Eospalax fontanierii. Next base: position 51,595,423 of record CM069525.1, read on the forward strand.
AGCGCATTCCCTGCTGTAGAATAACATGAAGTCAAGAGCTGGTGTGGAGATCAACTTGGGTAAAGAAAGGAATGGATATGGGGCTGTTCCCCATTTCCTGCCACCTTCAGAGAAAGCAATACTTGAGATTCCCTTGGCTAAAGGCCAGAATAATATAAGGCCAGAAATGTGCAAGTCTACAGATGTGAGACAGTACCTGCGACTAAGGCAGCTGTCATCTAGCATGGCAGGGGAACCAAGGCTTGGGTTCCTGCTCAGAAAAACCTCAGTGAGCCAGGCTTCCCAGGGAGACATTGCTTCTTGCCCACCCAGCTAGCCCAGGGCAGTAAAGCTGATAAAGCACTCCAGTTTGATTTCAGGGTAACCGAGAAGCAACACCCAATGGGACATCTGCTTTCTAATTCTAATTTCGAGCCTAAAGTAGACAGAGAATCTGAAGCCTTTGCCATCTCTCCAAAAGAAAAGGTGCCCTATCTATTGAAGAGAAATGTTGAGTTGGACACCGTGTGTCCTGAGGATTTATAAGATGGTACAGTGGAAAGGGATGCTAAAGATGATGATGTATATGAGCTAGGCTGTTTTCATGAAATCAGCGAGCAGGATTTACTACTGTGGCTTCCAAAGTGAAGGGGCAGGAGAAATCAGAAACCACCTGTGGAGGGATCCAGAAGAAACCTGCCTTGGCTCTGCAGGAGGACTCGCAGCCCAAAGTTGATGCAGCAGCTCAGTGTGCAATGAGCTGTGCTGGTGGAGCTCCTGAGCTGTATGAAGAAGATGATATTGAAGTGCAGGATGAACATGACCACCTGGGCGATGACACCTTTACAAACTCACTCTCAGGCTGAGTACCAGCTACAACGGAAGAGTTTACCAAAGCATTTGTCATGACCAGAACGTCTTCCTTTTGAAGAAAGAAAACTCCAGTATGCAACAAGCAAGTTAAGAAAGATGTACCACAGATAGGCACAATGATGCATCCTGTAGTATCAGCTACTGGGAAGGCTGAGATGAAAGGACCACTTGGGTTTGAGACCAGCTTGAGCAACATCTTGGAAAACAACGAACAGACCTCATCTTCTAAGAGAAAATAAAATAGTCTTTAAAAATTAATTTTAACACTAAAATGTTACTAAATAACATAGGTTTAATAGTGATTCATGATTTAGCAAAGGCTTCCAAAACCTTAATAAAATAACAAATGAAATGGTAAATATATATATTTATATACATATATTTAAATCTAAATTCCACATATGAGAGAAAACGTGCTATCTGTCTTTCTTAGTCTGGCTTATTTCATTTAACATTGTGATCTCCAGTCCCATTCATTTTCCTGCAAATAACAAATAAAACTCTTTTGCATACATACACAACATTTTTTTAACCATTCACATGTTGATAGGCTCCTAGGATTTCATATCTTGACTATTGTGAATGGTGCCATAATGAATATGGACATGGAAGTATCTCTGTGCTATGTAACATGTACCATAATATATTAGAGTTAATGGCTAGCACAAATGTAAAATGAAGACAGCAGATTCTTTAAAGTTTTCATAAAAGAAGTAAACAAGAAAGGGTTTGACATTAAACTAGAAACATTAACCTGAACTCACACCCTTATAAAATTTCCACTTTAACACATTTATTTATTTATTTATTTTATTTAAATTGTCTCTCCTTAGCAACAGTGGTCATGTGGAACAATCAAAAATACCACAAGTCCCCAGATCTTATATTTTTCCCTGGCAAACAGAATCAGAATTTTCTGGGTGGTAGTCAAAGGAAAGTATAGTATGCCTAAAGTAAGGGCACCTCCTTAAATGCTTGAGAATCATTAAAGAAAAAAACTAAGACAAATTTTAAAACTACATATTGTTTGACCCAATAATTCTACTTATAAGAATTTATCTCACAATATACTCAAATAGGCAAAGAAATTAACAGAAGTACTTATAGTACAAAATGTTGAAAACAAGCCAGATAATTCCAACACTCAGGGTAAAGAGATGGTAGGATTGGGAGTTCAAGGCTGGCCTAGGCTACATAATGAGGCTCTGTCTCAAAAAAAAAAAAACAAAAAACAAAAAACAAGGCCTGGGGCTGTACAGATAGCTAAGGGCTTAAGAGCATTGGTTGCTCTTGCAGAAGACAAGGGTTTGGTTCCCAGCAATCTCATGACAGCTAACACCATCCTTAACTCCATTTCCAAGGGATCCGATGCCCTCTTCTGGACACCACAGGTACCAGGCATGCACATGGTGCACTTAAATACATGTAGGCAAAACATTCATAGACATAAAAGTAAATAGAAATATATTTTTAAAAGAAAAAAAAAGGGCTGAGTATGTACTCAGTGGTAAAGTGCATGACCAGCCTGTGCTATGACCTGGGTTAGACCCAACCCTACCTGAGAAGCTATAGATAGTTGGGTGTGGCTCCTGGTAGGTCGACTGTGCTGTACAGCCATGACTATATAGGCAACACAAATTAGACTCTGTGTACTATTTTTTAAAAGAAGAAGAATGAAGTTGGAGAGGTGGGGTGAAGTAGGGGAAAGAATCAGGGAGAGGCGAGTAAGATCAAAACACACTGTATGAAATTCTCAGAAAATTAATAAAAATATACTTAAAAGAATGGAAAGTTGTAGTGATTGAAAAAAGTAAAAATTAAAACATATATTCAATGTCTCAAATACTAGAACCATGAGGTATCTTCTAATAATCAAGTAATAACCACTTGAAAATTAAATGAATATAGTCAATGAAAATAAGAAATCTGTAAAAAAAAGCCATGATCACAATGGAGTCATTGTGATCAGCTAAACAACTAAGTCCTTTGAAAATTATTACTAATTGATGCAGCCACAACCTAAGTAGAAAGTACAGAATAGCTTGTATGTCATAATTTCATATTTATATTACATTTAGATGTTTTTAAATGTGGTTAAGCATCAATCCACAGGCCCCTTGAACACAATCCCAAAAACTATGAACAAATAGAGAACAAAAACATATCAGCTCACTGGAGCAGAGAAGGGGAAGGAATATGATAGTGGATATTTCAGCAAATTGGGGGAAAATGAAAAGCAGGTGGGTGACCAGGGATTAACTTGACAAAGGACAGGAAACACCATTTTGAATGCCTACAGGAAACAAGTCATTTTATAGTCCCTCTTCCCATAGAACTGAGAAAAATAGGAATTGGAAGCACAGAGCACTTTGGAAAATGAAAGGGAGATATCCGACTGAAAAAAGATACTGATTTGTATACATAACAAGACACTATTAGTTACTTGTCTTCCTCTAACAAAGCACCTGACACAAATCAGCTTAAGGATAGATAGAAAAGCTTATTTTAGTTCACAGTTTGAAGTTACACCCCATCATGGCAAGGAAGGCATGGTGGCCATAGCATGAAACAGCTGGTCATGTTGCATTTACCGTCAGGATGTAGACAGCAATGAATGATGCTGTGCAGTTCACTTTCTCCTTTTAATTCCATCTGGAACCCTTGCCTTTGGAATAGTGTTTCCCACATTTAAAGTGGGTCATCCCACCTCAATTAACATAATCTAGAAACTCCCTCACAGACATGCCCAAAGCTTTGCCTCCTAGATAGCTCAAAATCCTATCAAGTTGATGCACACTGAGAAAAAAACATTTGCAAAAGATGTATTTGATAAAGGACAGTTATTAAAAATATACAAAAAGATGAGCCAGGTGTGGTGGTTCACTGTCTTTGATTCCAGCACTTGGGAGGCAGAGGCAGGCAGATGTCTGTGAGTTTAAAGCCAGCCTGGTCTACATAGCAAGTTCCAGCCCAGCTGGGCCTACAGGGAGACTGTCAAAAGAGAGAAAGAAAGAAGAAAGAAAAAAGAAAAAAGAAAGAAGAAAGGAGAAAGAAAGAAAGAAAGAGAGAAAGAAAAGAATGATATGAAATATGTAAAAAGAACTCAAGACTCAATTATAAAAAGATAAACATCTTTTTTTCTGCAGGGATGTGTGCAAAATAAGCAAGTGCTCTACCACTGAACCAAATCCCCGGTCCTAATAAATCGGTCTTTAAAAACTGACAATATGCCAGGCATGGTGGCACAGGCCTTTAATTCTAGCACTCGGGAGGCTGAGGCAGGCGGATCTCAGTGAGTTCAAGGCCAGCCTGATTTACATAGCAAGTTCCAGGCCAGCGGCGGCTACAGGGAGACCCTGCCTCAAAAAGACCAAAATAAAATAAAATAAAAATTGACAAAATGTTGGGCTGATAAGATGGCTCAGTGGGTAAAGGCACTTACCACTAAACCTGATGCCCAAAAGTTTGATCTCCAGAAACCACAAGATAGAAGGAGGAAATCAAATCCCAAAATTGTTCTCTGACCTCCGCATACATGCCATGGCATTAATGTACCCACCTACATACACATACATACATACATGCATGTAATAAAATGGGGCTAGAGAGATGGCTCAATGGTTAGGAGCACTTGCTGCACAATCACGAGGACTGGAGTTTGGATCACACCATCCACATGACAAGCCAGGGGTCACCTTTAACCCCAGCTCCAAGCGAGGCTGAAACAGGAGGATTGCTAAGCCTTTACTGATAATCTACCTAGCTAAGAAAACATGAGCTGCAGGTTCAAGGAGAGACCATGTGTCAAAGGAATAAGTGGACAGTAACAGAGAACATTCAATGCTTTCTTCTTGACTTTGAAAAGGTATGAACACCTGCACACATGCATATACATATTAATTTTAATTGACAAAATGCCTGAAAAAAATCTCAGAAAAAAAGATATACAAGAGATTGTACTTAGATGTCCTTTGGTGCAAGTTCACCTGCTGGCGTTCTATCAGCCTATCTAGAGATCATAAGTAAGGTGTACTCTTTCTCACCCGGCAGTAATCAGTCTCCAGCAGTTCCCAGGCTAGCACCGACCCGTCATCCGTTTTCCTCGCTCCACTCTGGGCCCTTGTCTGATTGAGTTGGCATGGGTCCTGTGCTCGATGCCACCATTGGCACAAGTTCACACCTGCAAGCTTGCGGTAGCCTGTAATACTCTATTTCCTTATGGTCATGCACCTCCTCCCCTGGCTCTTACAGTCTTTCTGTCCCCTCTTCCATAATGGTCCATGAGCTGTGGGTGGGTGAGGTTTAATACAAGAGTCCTATGCAGGGACACACAAGGGAGGGGGTCTAAATTTGATTAAGAACTGTTGTGTGAAATGTACAAAAGCTCAATCGAAATTTAAAGAAAAAAATAGTTACAGAAGAACCCTTTAAAAAAAGATATACAACTGAGAAATGTCTGCCTGTGTTTTAATATCTGTTATTCATCTCTTCTTCATCCTCTCACCCATTTCCCAGCCTCTGACTATTCTACATTCATATCATTATAATAAAGATTGGCTAGCATACATGAGAGACAACATGCATTACTTGTTTTCCTGTGTCCGTCTTATGCCACTTGTTTCATAAATACTCCAAATTTAAACAATAATGCAATACCACTACACAGCTATTAGAATACTTGAAATAGAAAACCCTGGCAACAGCAAGTGGTAGAGAGGAAAGAGAACAACAGAGTTCTCATGCATTCCTGGGGGAATGCTAAATAGCATAGTCACTTTGGAAGACAGTTTGGTTGTTTCTTACAAAACCAAACATATGTTTCCCATATGATCTGGTAATTACACCCCTGATGCTTATTCAAATGAGTTGAAACTTATATTTACTCAAAAAAAATCTACACATAAATGCTTACAGAGGCTTCACTCACAACTGTGAAAGCTTGAAAGCAATCAAGATGTTCTTTAATGAGTGAATAAAAAAATTCTAGTCACCAATTTTAAAAGTGAGTTCTCAAACTATGGGACATCCAGGAAAAGGCAAGACTTTAGAAACAGTAAAAAAAAATTCAGTGGCTAACCCATTTCTATGGTCAGAGTAAAGGTTGAGTAGATAGATCACCATGACCATGGATTTTAGGACAATGAAGATGTTTTATAGGCCTGTGATCCCAGCACTTGAGAGGTAGAGGCAAGAAGATGAATATTTCAAGTCCAGCCTCAACTACATAGTAAATTCTAGGCTAACCTGAGAGTATCTTAGACCTCAATGAAAAACAAACATACAGCCATGGAATGGCAATCATTTATCATTTCCTACTAAATTCCATTGCAGCTTGTTTAAGTGGTCAATTTGGATTAAACTTTGCGCTAGCATCTCCACATTTGTAATCAATGGTATTTATGGCTACTGAAGGAGTATATAAAATTCTAAGAGTGCAAGAATTATTCAATATTAGGAAATACTTAAAGTTCACTGCATTAATAGGCATAATTTTATCTCATAGGTACCCAAAAGATAAATGTAAGAAATTCCAGCAGGTAGTCCAGTATTAGGTACCTCCTTGACAAAATTTTTATACTATGTATTTTTAATCAGAAGCCAGTATCACTATTGGTATTCTGAAGACACTAAATAGTACAGTTAGGCAAGAGAATTAAAGAAACCATAAACTTTAGATATCTAAAAAGAAAATAATATCTATTTGTTGATGATCCAACCATATCATTTGAAAACACAATGGAAGCTATCAAAAACATACTAGAAACAATTACAGAATCTAGTAGCATGCTGATTATTGCTATCCAATAACCAGTGCAAAAAGATAAGGGAAAAAGTTCCTTCACAATAGCAACTAAATATAAGAATAAACCTAACAGGAAATACTCAGAAAATGTATACAGAAGACTTTAAAATTCTGCTGAGAAACAAAAAGCACTTGAATAACTAGAAATCCACCTCTTACTTTGTGATAGACAGACTCAATGCTACTACTATAAAGCCAACAATTTTCTCTAAACTAACCTACAAATTCAGTATAATCCCTAAATAGATTATTTTTTTCCTCCAGAAGCTATTTCTTTATTTGGTAGATAAACAGATTATAACTAACATTTTCAGCCCCAAATCACCATAAAACAAACCTGATTTCTTAATAAATCCATTATTAAGGTAATATTTAGGCCCCATAAAAGGAATCTTTGATGAAAATTTAGTACATTCTTAAACATATGTAAGATTGGATTTTTATTAAATATTTTTATTGAATCATTGTATATTTCATTATTTTATAATGGTAAAGTTCATATGGAAAAATATGTGAGAATGCAGAGAAATTTTCTGAAAAATAAATCAAAGGAAGTGTTGCCTCACCAGATATGAAAATATATTCTAAAATTACATTAAGTAAAACAGGATGGCACTTGTGAAGGCAAAGATACTGGGATCAATGGACTAGAAGACAAGAGCAAAAATAAATACAGAACACATGAAAACTCTATGATAAGAACAATATTTCAATTGAGTGAATCCACAAACATTCAATACATGGTCTGAAATAGTAGACCTAGGCCTTGAAAAGAAAAGAGGCTAAATCCCTGTTCTAAACCCTACTCTAAAATAAATATCATGTAGATCAAAGGCTTAACTGTTAAACTGGAACCATGAAAGTACAAGCAGAAAGCCTGGGTGAATCATTTTTGCTATGTAATATTTGGAATGAGGAAGGTTTTTGTGAGGCATAAAATTAAATCCAAATGCCATAAAAAATGATCAACAAACCTGACCTTATATAACTTTAAGTGAAACTGATCATTGCATCTATGACAAGGAAAGTCAAAAGACAACAACTGGGGAACATTTTGGCAAGTGTATATTTAACAAGTAGATTTATTAAGCATTATTTCTTCCAATAAAAATTTGAGACAGCAACAGCTATTGAAAAAAGTATGATTATGTCATTTTTGGCACGTACACACATTGCAAAACTATAAATTTTTATCATTTGTAATGAGGTAGATCTGTATGTACTGAACATAAAGATGTTAATGACAAACTTCTATGTTATGAAAAAAAACAAGTTGTAGAATTTCCACTGGCGTAAAGAAAAAATATGTTTATATTTCTCTTTATATAGAGACATATACATATTTGTACATGCATACGAAATGCCTAGAAAGAGAGATGAAATTGTTATCCATTAATGTCTCTGGACATTTATACTAAGAAAAAAGAGCATTGATTAAGGACTTCTTTTATAGTTTATTTATTCATTCGACAAACTTATTCATTCAAAATATCACCTTAAGTTCTACCATGGAGTATTGTTTCAGGTCCTTAGGATACAGGTGAGGCCTCTCTTCTCATCTTTGAAAGGAAGTAAACAATAAATAAATTACATACACAAACAAGAAAAATTCAGACAGTGAAAAAGTCCATGTAGAAAGGAAAAAACAGTATGACAGAGAGCCATGGAAGAACAAGCTGGATGAGTGATTTCATGTTGTGTGGTTGACCAAAGGCCTCTCTGAGGAGGAGACAAATGAGCTGAGACTTAAATAGCATGAAGGAGCCAACCACTGGAAAATCAAGGGAAAATGCATTCCAATTAAAAATGAAGGAAAGAGGTCGAGTAGCTGATTGACAGATCAGGTCAGATCCCGTAAGATTAAGACTGTATTTTCTTTTACTTTTTTATAAATAAAAAACTGGCACCAATTTTAAATACAATGATATATTAATGCTTTAAAAAGAAATTAAGAGAATCAGATAGACTGGCTAAATCACTTAGTCAAGTTAATCTCACTAAGTCTCAGTTTCTTCATTTGTAAAATGAGGAAAATACACTCACCTCAGAGGGCTGAAGCACCAATTAAATTAAGTCTATGTAAAGGGCTGTTTTGGTTGGGGCTCTTTTGGATGCAAGGAACAGAAACCAAAAGAAGCTAGATCAGGAAGCAGAAATCCAAGGACGGGAGATCAAGTACAAATAGAGCTCATTATGCCTGGAGCTGCAGGCCATTTCTGGATGTAGCATTAAGCTCTGCTCTAGAGCTTTGTCGTTAATATGACTCTTCCACATTACATATCTGCTTCTCTCTGCTCATCTGCCCCATGCTCCTTGTTCAGCCAACCACATTTAACTGCTCAACGGGCAGATGACCTAGTCTACATCATCCCAACCAGCATTTTGGTGTACTGGACCTGTCAGCTTAGCTCCCCACAACTAACTGGCAACTTCCCTCTGGATCTCTTATTTCACATTCCCAAGGAAAGCAATTCTGATTGGTCTATCTCATCTACTAAAGCTGGGCCATACAACTCACAGGTTGTGGGACTGACCTTGAATCAGGTGCTATGCCCTGAAGTGGAAGATGGTGTGCATATTTACTCCTTGCTTTACCATTTGGCAAGAGCTACAAGTAGGATTCCCTGGACCTACACATAAGATGATCTAAGGATGGCGGACAAGAAGTGGCATCTCTGGTGCAAGAATGTAAACTGTTCAACAGATGATCTTAATTATTTCCATTATGCCACCTCTTACAGGAAGCCTTCCCAGAACTCTCTCAAGCTTCCTAAACTTTTAGAGTCCCAACAACAGGAATCATCCAATTAAGAACTCAATGAAATTCCTTCATACAAGACACACTTCTAAAGCTGTTAGGGTGTAAAGCACTGTGCTGGGCACTCAGAAAGGAATACACAAGTGAAGCAGGCCCTTATCCTGGCTTCAAGGAGCTCCCAGGGTGCTGCAAGGTAAAAGGCAACCTAAGCCATGAAGATCCAGATAGGGGGCCAAGGGAGTTCAGAAAAGGGCAGACTGTTGTTTATCCATATGTACGCCTGTCTCCAGGATACCTCCCCTTAGATGTCCCAAAGGCACTTGGAACTAAACATACTTAAAACTGATCTCATCTGCTCCCTCCCAAACCTGTTCCTCTTCTCAGAGTCCCTCCCAGGAAGACAGTTCATCCAACCCACTTGCTGGAGCCTGAAACCGGAGCTGCAGCAGTTCACTCTGTCAGCTGTTGCAGTTGCTAAATCTGTCCCTGAACCTTTGGTGTGTGTTTGCCTTGCCCCAAAGGTCAAGACTAATAATAAACTTGAGCATTGCTGTAGTCAGGACAGAGAAATTAAAACCAGCCTGGAGACACACAAGACCCGGAGTCACCAGAGCTGATTTCTGATTTGGTCACTGATGTCAGCAGGTACGATCCCTTTTGGGAAGCCGGGTTGATGAAAGTCTAAAAAAAGTTCATGCTATTTCCCAGTGATTGTATTCCTAAATCAATGCCCATCTGCCTCCCCTCCGAAGGAGTGAAAATTCTAAGCACAAAACTATGCCTTGCAGGGTCATTTCTCTTAATGATCAAGTAATGGGAAGTCATCTTAATATCCAACAAAAGTAAAAGGGTTAAGTGAATCTTAGCACAGTTGTCTGATGGAACATTCTACAACTATTACCTAGGGACGACGGCTGTGGAGATTCTATAGCAACAGAGAAAAATTATTATGCTGTAACTAAGGATACAGGGTTATGTGTACACTCTGATTGCAACAACGTAAAAACTGTGAAGGCTTGGGCTGCCAGGCGACATTTAAAATTTCTTCTCTATGAAGATTTTTTTTAAAGGTCCAAACTGCCATTTATGAATATCCTCCAGCTATTGATTTAGTCAGTCTCTTCTTTCAGTCACTGGCCTTAATCAAGTGTCCTTTTCCTAGCAGTCCTTCACCGGGTGGTGCTCATTTAAAGGTGAATCACTCACTATCTATTTTCCCTGCTATGTCAGGGCAGTAAAGGTAACAGATACAAAAATAAAAGCTTTCAAAAACATAATGCAGACTACTACGAGGAGGCCACTCGCGGATGTGTGCAGGCACTGTCACCCCCTGGCGGCCACCTGTCTAGCTGCCCTTGGGTGGCTCTAACGGCCTCCTGGACTGGGGTGGACCTCCGCGGGGCCCAGCCTCTGCTCGTTTCCCAAAAGTTCAAGACTCCTCCTCCCTTTCTGTCCTTCAGGGTCCCCTAACTCTCAGCCTTCCACACCCTCCAGGCCTGGACTCCCCACCCGCTTACTCTTCCCCCATCCCCTCACTAAAGCCTCCGCGGGCTTCGGTGACGTCTTTGTCACTGGTTCGCACGCGCCCTCGCCACCGACCAATGATGGAGCGCCACTGCTGCAAACCGCAGGGGTCCCCCATAGATTTTTTTCCCCCTCCGTACTTTAAAAAATGGAGAAAGTCTCCTATTAAGAAAGTGGTGCCTCCAAATTCACTGTTCTAATGGACAGTGGCGTAGAAGAAAAGCTACAAGCCCCAAAGCAACAGCTCCCGATTATCCCCGTCCCTCCACCTCCGAGGCAGGTAACGCCCCTTCTCCCTCCCGCAGGCGTCCAGGCGGAGCCCCGCCCTCCATGCCACTCGCTGCCCAGGCGCTGCTAGCTTCAGCACGCCAGCCACAGCGGGCCTAAAGAAGGACTGGTGCAATCTGGAGGCAGGTGGGAGAATGTGGGGTGAAAGATTTGCGGGGAAGGAGCTGGGTTATTGCAGTAGCTGTCCACTCAGTCATCCAATTTCTATGGAGTTATACAAACTCAGGACTCCTACCTAGGCTAGTGCCTCAGAATCGCCTAGAGGACTTGTCAAAGACTATTGGGAGCCATGAACTGTCAGAGATTCTGAGTCCGTAGATTTGCAGTGGGACCTGAGAGTTTACATTTCTGGCAGTGTTGTTCCAAAGTCTAGTAAAGGGACCACACTTTTAAAACGTTTGATGTAGAGGATTTTGCAAACTGCAAAGGAAAAAAAAAAAAAAAACATTAGCTGGAGCAGAAAGATCACCAGTTTAAGGCCACAGTGAATGTTGTGTCAAAAAAAAAAATCTGTGAACAAGTATAAGGGTTACTAACTTCCGTTAACGAAAAACTGAAGGCATCACTGGGGAGTGAAAGCATATTGCTTTGACAGTTCAAAATGCGCAACACATTTACAAATTTGCATGGAATGATAATCAGTTGTGGTAGTGATATCAAATATATCATCATTGTGCTTAGCACTTTACATTTATTATGTCATTTTCTCCAGCAGTGCTCAGGAGTATGGATCATTTCTGATCCAGCCTCCATCTCTAGTCCATAGCTCAATCTGGCATTCAAGATCTTGTCAGCAAACGTTTGTGATTTCAGATTTTTATTTTATTGATTGATTCATTCATTCAATTTTGTTTTGTAGGTTTTGTTTTTTGGGCAGTCCTGTTATGTAGCCCAGGCTGACCTTGAGCTTGTAATCCTCTTGCCTCTGCCTCCTGAGTGCTACAGGCATCAGTCATCATGACTGGCTTATTTTAAGACCTTTCTTCGGAATCAAAACAAAAAGTAAAATCAACTGGTGGTGCATGCAAATAATGCCAGCCCTTGGGAAAGAGGAAGGAGAATGGCAACAAATTTGAGGCCAGCCTTTGTCTATATAGCAAGTTCTAGGCCATCCCAGGTTACATAAAACTCTTTAACCCTAAATAAATAAATACAAAAGAAAGTTATAGGAACTCAGAAGAGGAGATTGGTCAGGCTTCCAGGAGGTAACTAAGAAATTGCCTAACGGGAAGAAAAATGAGTGACTGACAAAACACAATTCCCAGACTTTAGGGCTTTACAGGCCAAAGAACATATTAAAAAATTGTGATGCACTGCAGTGATTGCCCCACAACCATCAGTATATGGGCAGCACAAATTGAACTCCATGGGTTATCCTAGGTAGATCATTTTGAAGACCAAGGCGTTAAAGTTTATCCTTGAGGATAAACAAAATCATTGGGAAAGTCTGTATTTTATACAACAATAATGTGAATCCCCAGAGGGAATAAAGGACCAATACAATGTAGTAGACATTGATGGACCCCGCCACTAAGAAATCAAGATGGCAGCCCACTGTGGAACATTGGAGAAAACATAAGAGTGCTGCAATAATACACAACCAAAACAGGTTTTTATACCGTGGACTTCATAAAATGAATAAAAACTTTACTATCTTAACCAACAGAAATGTACAGTTGATTTGAATTTCTAAAGGATTTTTGTATCATTAAAACCAGTATACTTTTGACACTTGGAGAAGAAAGATCACACAATAACAGATGGCAGTTTGTATGCCTATAATTTTTTCCCAATATTTTGACTTGAGTGTAATCTCATGGAAGTTAACGTCAATGAAATTTGTAACACTTTAAAAGATAATTTTCCCAGGCTGGAAAAATGGCTCAACAGTTAAAAACACTAACTGCTCTTGCATAGGATCTGGGTTGGATTCCCAGCACCCACATGGCAGCTAACAACCATCTGTAAGTCCAGTTCCAGGGGATTCAACGCCCTCTTCTGACCTCTTCAGGCATTGCACATCACTGATGCACTAACACACATGAACACAATACACTCATACACATAAAATTAAAATTATAAAATATTTTTAATAAAATAAAAATTTTAGAAATGAATTTCCTACTGTTATACCTAACCATATTTAAATTTTCCTTGGCTTAAATATAATATTTTATAAATTTTTGATACAAAATAGCAATTAAATAAAGTTAAAAGTGAGGATTTAAAATCAATTTTTAAATGAAGAGTTTTCTTTAAATGAAGGTGTCATCTTTATCTTCATTAACCTGCAGAATGGCAAAAACTTAGTTAGGCACCTGCACAAAACCATACACCAGTATTGAGAACTACTGATGTAACCTTCATTCACTCAAAAATAAATACACACACATACAACATTCAGTCTCACATTTCTAGGGCGACACATGGGTTAATAAGACAGACACAGTTCTGGTTCTTTGGAGCCACCATTCTAGTGAGGCTAGTAATAAACAGTAAGCAAGTCAACAAATAAACTTAGAATATAATCGCAAAGTCAAGATAAATATAATGAGAAGGGAAGAAGGGAAGAAAGAAAAAAATGAAAGAAAGGAAGGAAGGAAGAAAATAAGAAGTGATAGAGGTAGTACATCAGCAAAATGATAGCACAGACACCTGCAAGCCCTTATTTACCTACAAAAACGTTGCAGTCCAAGCAGAAAATAAAAGAAACCCATTTTGTCAAAACTCTGGGACACACACCCCCTCCCCACACACACAAAGGTTTACAACAACTCAACAAATGCAAAATTTTTAAAAGACAACCTTAAATGGTAGGAAAGTTTTGTGGCATCTTTATTGCTCTTGCCCCGCATGCTTCCCACTGCACTGGTGGTCCTGAACAGCAAAGCCCACTCTCCTATGTGGGTCCCTGGTCTTTGGCACTGAAGAAAACTCAACAGGCTTTTTGGGTAAATTGTCATGTATTAATGTTCTAACTTGTTTGAGAGTTGAAAGAGAGTGACACAAGGCATTGATCTCTGTTTCACCTCACTCAGAACTGAATGTAAAAAACCCACAAGGATTACTCACAATTGATATGAGAAAAACTAAGAACATGCAGATGTCTGGGAGAAAGGATTGCAGCCAAAATATAACATAGACCACTTAAAGCCTGGGAACAAAGCTGGCAAGAGTTTCTTTGGGAGGTAAGACATTCAAAAGACACATGTTCAGAAAAGAAGTGAGAAGACCCTAAGCTATCACCACGAGCTGATTCTTCAGCTCAGCATTGTCCTAAAACAGAGCAATTTTGGCAAAGATAAGAAGGTGGATTTTCACTTTTCCTTTTGATTTTTTTTGTAAATTTGGGTTTGGGTTTGAGGGATTTGGGGATGGGGGCTTGTTTTGGGTTCTTGTGTTGGACTCTATGAAAATACTAGCTGAGCACCAAGAAACAGAAACTTCAGAGAGTACACATAAGATATACAATGTTCACAAAATTAGTTCACAAAAAAGCCACTAATCAAGCACATTATTAAGGCTTTGAAAAAGAAAACAGAAAATCCTGAGGGAAAGGGGTACTAAACTTTACAGCATTAACATTTTACAATATTCAAATATATGACTTTCTTTTCTCTGGACTGGAACTCCCTATGCAGTCAGGGCGGGCCTCAATCTTGGAATCTTTCTGTCTCAGTCTTCGAGGGCTGGGATTTCCGGAATATGCCACCAAGCCCACCTAAATATACAGTTTTCCACAAAAAATAAAAATCACAATGCATGCAAAAAATAAGAAATTGCTTCATTAATGAAACAAATAAGGGGCTAGAAAGATGGCTCAGTGGTGAAGAGTGCTTGCTGCTCTTGCAGAGAACCTTGAACTCAGTTCACAGCACCCACATCAAGCATCTCACAATTCCATGCCACTCTAGCTCCAAGGGATGTGGCACCCTCTTCTGGACTTCATGGACAAATGCATGTACCTATACTCACATACAGACAAACATATACACATAAATAAAGTAAATCTTATAAAAAGAAACTAAATAAATTGATAGGAGCCACCTCAGAAAAAGTGCAAAAATAAAATTTATCAAACAAACACTTTAAAACAAGTGATTTAAATATCATCAAAGAACTAAAGGAAATTCAAAAAATGATGTGTGACAAATATTCATTTAAAAGAGAGAAAGTATGAAAAGAGAGGCTAGAGAGATGACTCAGTGCTTAAGAGCCTGGTTGCAGAGGACCTGGGTTCAATTCCACCACACCTGTCCAAAATTCCAGTTCCAGGGGATCCAACACCCTCTTCTGACTTCCATGGGCATTGTATGATATGGGTGCACTTACATACGTGCAGGCAATACACACACACACACACACACACACACACACATATATACATATATAAACTATTTTTTAAAGAAACAAAAAAGAAATGTTGGAGATGAAAAGTACAGTAATAAAAATTTATTAGAGATATTTGAACAAAAGCTTTAAGCAGAGCAGAAATAAATCAAGTTTAAAACAGGAAAAATACATAGCAATAAGTGTTGATTTTTGAGAAGATAAAATTTAAAAACCTTTTACTAGACCAACTAAGAAAAAAAGAATGAAATATATAAAATCTAAAATGGGGGGCTGGAAAGATCGCTCAGCAGTTTAGAGCACTGGCTGCTCTTGCAGAGGACTGGATTCAGTTTCCAGCAGCAGGATCACTTGAGCCCATGACTTGGCTTGCTCAACACAGCAAGATGTTCAGGGCTACAGTGAATTCAAATTCAACCTGAGTGACTCAGTGAGAACCTGCCTCAATGTAAAAAGTAAAAAAAGGGGCTGTGGGTAAAGGAGTTGTCTAGCATGTACAAAGAAATACAATTAAAACAAAATATGAAGTGTTTTATATGTAGAATCTAGGTTTACATAACATGAAAGCAGAAAAGGAATTATTTGGAGAGAGAAAGGGGGTGAGCAGAAGAGGGGAAGGAGCACCAAAGAGGACACTGGGGAAAGCACAATGACATACATGTATAAAATGTCATGATGAAACCCATTATTTTGTATTCTAACTAAAATGATAACAAACAAAACTATGCAGGAGGACATATGTAAGCACATGGCGTGTCATTTTTATGTAAAGGAGACGAGCATCTTCAAATTTCGGTATTTGTAGCAAGCCTTGAACAAATTCCCCATGGATATCAAGGGACAACTGAATTTGTTTGCTCAATAACTATGTCCCCACTAGAATGTGACCTCCACAAGGACAAGCAGTCTCTATATCTGGTTCACCAGTTTATTCTCAGTGCACAGATCAGTGTCCGGAACATAGGAAGCACTGGAGACCGCCTTTGCCAGGTTGGACAACTAAATGAGGACGTCAAGATTATTTCTGAAATCCCTGAATCTCTGAGTGATCAGTGGCCATGTAATTAAACAGTATAACAATATTATTAATACAAGTGAGTAAGTCATTCTGTTTGGTTTGGTTACGCGGGGTTTCTTGGTTTTTTGTTTTTTGTTTTTGTTTTTGTTTTGAGATGGGGTTTCATCCAGACTAACCTCAAACTTGCTATATAACGGAGGCTGGCCTTGAACTCCTGATCCTCCTACCACTACTTCCCAAATGCTGGGATTACAGGCTTGTATCACCACACCCATCATCATTCCATTCCTAATATAAGAAAGCATTCTGAACGAAAGTTGCAATAAAAATCTTAAGATAGACATGGTGGTTTAGACCTATAATCCCAGCACTTAAGAGACACAAACAGGAGAATCACTGCAAGTTTGAAGCCAACCTAATCTATATAGTGAGTTCCAGGCTGAGCTCCACTCTCAGCCTTCCTTTTTGGTTTCATTTGTTGAAATTCTATCAAATTTATATATATATATAAATATATATATATATATATATATATATATACATATATAAATATATATGTATACCCACAAAAGAAACTGCTGAAAGAAAAAGCAGATAAAGGCCTGGAGAGATGATTCGGTGGTTAAGGGCACCTGTTGCCTGTTGCTCTTGCACAGGACCTGTGTTCAGTGCCCAGAACCCACATAGTAGCTCACAACCATCTGTAGCTCCAGTTCCAGGAATGAGTGCCCTCTTCTGGCCTCTGCAAGCATTAGGCATACACACATTTTTAACATGCAGGTTAAAAAAATCATATATATATCACATATATATACATATATATAAAAAAGAAGACAGGCAAGAACTTCTTAGATATGTCCTATCATCTTACCTCAAAGAAGACAATGTTATGATGTATAAATAAATAATCATAATGTTTATGATGTCATAGAACCTGATAGATGGATGGAAGTTCACAGAAAATTACTTAAAGACTTAAGAACCAACTTTTCTCAGGTGATGACATGACATATGCAAATACATGTAAAAAAACTACAAATAAAACTACAAATGAATACAATACTACTTCTTTTTCCTTTTTGGTCTTTTTGAGACAGGGTCTCCCTGTAGCCCCAACTGGCCTGGAACTCACTATGTAGACCAGGCTGGCCTTGAACTCTCAGATATCCGCCTGCCCCTGTCTCCCGAGTGCTGGGATTAAAGGCATGACCATGCCTGGCAAGATATGAATTTTTAAGGCACTCTTTTCAGTCAATAACACCAATGTAGGATGTTTGTTTTCTAAAGTAATGATTTAGGAATGGGATTTGGTGGGAGACCAGCCTAAGAATATAATATTTTCTGGTGACTATCAGAATTCAGGTGGTCGTCTTGGTTGATCGTCAGTGTCAACTTGATAGGATTTGGAATTACCTAGGAGACAAAGCTCTGGGTATGTCTCTGAAGACGATACCAGAGAGATCTAACTGCAGAGGGAAGACCCATCCCTATTCCATTGCCTGGGGTCTTGGACTCAATAAAAGAGAAAGCCAGCTGAGCACCAGCGTACATCTCTCTCTCTGCTTCTTAACTGCAGATACAACTGCTGCCTCGTGTTCCTGCCAGTATGCCTTCCATGCCATGATGAACTTTACCTTCAAACCATGAGCCCAAATTAACCATTCTTTCCTTAAGTTTCCTCGGTCAGGTATTTTGTCACAGCAATGAGAAAGTAACTAACCAGAAAGTAACTTTCTGGGCGCACAGAAAGACTTAGAATATAAAGCATATCATAGTAAAGTATGCACTGTACAAAGAGGCTGGATTATTTGAGATAGCTATTCATTGAGTAGCAGAAACAGAGGCAGGCAGATCTCTGAGAATTCAAGGTCAGCCTGGTCTACATAGTGAGTTCCAGGCCAGCTGGAAACCCTGTCTCCAAAAAGACCAAAAAATCATATCTTGCAATCCAGTACCTCAGAATGGGACTGTATCTAAAGACAGGGTCTTTGATGAAGTGATTAATCTCAATTGAGATTAAGGAAAGAAGACATGTCAGTGAAAAGCCATTGGATTTAACAAATTGTGGGCAGTTGGTTAGTGGTGGTAGAAGCAATTTATGATATAGTGGAAGAGAAAAGCCAAATCACAGTGGGTTGAGTACACAGTGAGGAAGTACAAGTGTCAACAAGTCATTCAAGAAACTGTTCTGTGAAAAGCAGCAGAGACATGGGAAATCAGCCAGAGGGATGTGGGCTCCTTTTTCCAATGGAAGAATGTTAACTATCTTCCAATGTTAATGGAAGACTGCCAAGAGAGAAAGATGGGTGGAAAGTTCTAGAGAGGAAGTGATAGTTGACCAGGTGAAAAATCTAGAGAAGCTAAAGAAAATGGAATCCATGCATGAATGCATAAGTGGTCTATGCCCTCAGATTCTTGAATTAAGAGCCCCAAACCAGCCTCCTTCTGGCTTAGTTAAAGCCTTTTCCCTTTTCCACACATATAAGAAGTTATGTTTAATTGGTAGACAGGTTATCCAACTGCATGGCGTGTCACTATACAAAGGAAAATTAAAATATTAAGTTATGGACCAGTGAAATGGCTCAGTGGGTAAAGGCATCTGCCACCAAGCCTGACAACATAAACTTCTCCCTGGGACCCAGATGGTGAAAAGAGAGAACTGACTCCTGCAAGTTTTCCTTTAACCTCCACATGCACCATAGTACAGGCACCCTCCCTCTCTATGCCCCTGAAAAAGTTTAATTATAAAATAATAATAAAATATCAAGTGATTACATTTGTGCCAATTAACTCACATTTCCATGAGAAATTTCTCAAGTAACTTGTACAACAAAAATTGATTCAGACACCCCTACTGAAGTTAGCTGCACCTTGGAAATAACCATGATAGTAATAAATTCCCTTGCAAGCTCATATTGTCTATGGGAGACTTTTGCATTAGGGTCACCATACTGTCCGGGACCTGAGGCAAACAGCATGCCGCTGACATTAGAGGAAGGAGCTGGAGTCAGCAGTAGCCTACTCTGAAAGTCTAAAGTGAGCTTTAATTGTTCCTCCATTCCTATCCATGTGTTCACTTTCTGTTGTTTCAATTACTCATGGTCAACTGTTGTTCAAAAAATAAGCAGTCCAGAAATAAGCAGTAAAGTTTTTTATTCTTATTACATTTATTTATTGGGGGGAGGGGATGTGCACATGCTACAGTGCTTGTGGAAGTCAGAGGGAACATGTAGGTCCCAGGAACCAAACTCAAGTCATGAGGTCTAGTGATAACCTGCTGAGCCATCTTGCTAGGCCAGCAGTAACTTTTACATCATGCACCATTCCCATTTTTTTCATTTTCTTTTATTATTATTAATTGTGTGCGTGTGTGTGCATATGCATGATGTATGTTGGTGGGGCATGTGCTACCACACACATGTCTGGAGGTCAGAAGACCACTTTATGGAATTGGTTCATTCCTCCACCTTTAAGAAGGTTCTGGGGATTGAACTGAGATTATGAGTTCTACTACAAGCACCTTTACCCACTGAGCAATCTCACTGGCTCCTGCTCTCATTTCTTATGTTGCCTTGCTTGAAACATAAAGCATCTTTCTGTCCTGCATATACATACTGACATTCTACCTTTCCATTAGTGATTTAGTAGTTCTGTCAGTGATCAAATTGACTGTGGCTATTACAGTGCTTGTGATGAAATACCTCTCATTTTACTAAATAAAGGCCCGAAAGCTCAAAAGCAGGGCTGCAAAGGAGGTGCCAGGGCATAAGACACAGAAGGACAAGTTCACTCTGGTCCTGTGTGGCAGCACTGCAGGATATTTAAGACAAAAACAGCATGCATAGGGTTCAGTACTGTCCATAGTATCAGGCATCCAGTAGGGTTATTAAACAATATCCCTTGTGGGTAAGTGGGAACTACTGTAATGTATAATGTTAGACTTCTATAACAAATCATTGAGCTCATTTTCAAAATAATTTTTTTTGATTTATTTTTATTTTATGTGTATGAATGTTATGCCTGCATGTGTATAAGTGCACCTGTGGCGGTCAGAAGAAGGCATCGGATTTCTGGAACTGGAGTTATGGACAGTTGTTAGCTGCCACGTGGGTGCTGAGACAAACCTGGATCCTCTACAAGAGTAGCCAGTGCTCTTAACTACTGAGCCATCTCTTCAGCCCAAAATAAAAATCTTTTAATGTGCCTGTTAAATTGCTAGGTTCTGGAGGAAAAAATTGAAATGGGAACAAAAACTATCTAAAATTATAAAGAATTTTGCCTGAAAACCTTTCAAATATATTTAAACAAGACTTCCTGTCTCTGTCGATGGACAGTTACTTCTCCCTTACTGAGTGTAAGCAACTAATGCACCCCAGTTATAAGCAATGGAAAAACATGGAAATGAAAGTCAATTGTTGGGGACTGGAGACATGACTCAGTGGTTAAGATCAGTGGCTGCTCTTGCAGAGGACCGGGATTTGGTTCCCAGCACCCACATAGCAGTTAACAACATCTGGAACTCTAGTTCCAGGGGATCTGACACCCTCTTCTGACCTACACAGGCATTGCATGACATGGGTGTGCCTACCTACATGCAAGCAATACACTCATACACCTAAAATAAAAATAGTAAATAAAAAGACAATTGTAACTAACAAAATATTAAGTTTGGTGTATATAATACTTTCTTTACTTAAAACTTTAGAAAAAATGTCATTTTTATTAAAGAAAAAGTTGATTTTCTTTTTTTAATTTTTATTTTATGTATATTAGTGTCTTTCCTGCATATATGTAAGTACACCCATGTCATGCAGTGCCTGCAGAGAACAGAAAAGAGTGTCTGATCCCCTGGAACTGGAGTTATGAAGTTGTTAGCTGCCATGTGGGTGCTGGGACTTGAACCCAGAAGAACAGTCAGTGCTCTTAACTGCTGAGCCATCTCTCCAGCCCTGAAAAATCAATTTTCTTTTCCCTCACCAAATAAGCACTGAACAAATATTTTTAAAATATCAATTTGAAGTCCAAACCTTTCTCTAAGCCTGTTGTGGCATGTACATGGTAGATGCAGTCCTGGTCAGGCCTTCTTTCTGTGCCCTGAGTACAGTGAAATATTATTCTCCACCTCCTGCTCATCCTGCTCTTACAGTCAATGAGTTCTTCATGTGCCTACAGCACATGAAAAATAAGCTAAGGTCATGATAATATTGAAATCACAGGAGAATCAAAAGGTTCCAAATTAATAATCAGTGAAAAAGCTAACAGAATGCATTAAGCATAACATATACTGGAAAGTTTATCATTATTGAATTAAATTACCTAGGTATAATTTTCCCTTGGATTCATAAAGTATTGACTTCTAGGGAAATTCTACCATCTGATTTCCAAGGTAAAAGACTTTCTCTTATTAGAAAACACCCTGTGATAGTTAATATTGATTGTCAGCTTGACAGGATCTAGAATCACCTAGTACAAAAACCTCTGGATCTTTACAGGAAGTATTAACTGGGGCAAAAAGACCCACACCCAGAGTGAGTGGCATCTTCCATAGATTTCAAGAAAAAGGTAGTGCTGCCTACCTATCTTCTCTTCTTGCTAGCAACTGCATCTATCCCATTGCTGCTGCTGCCATCTTTCATTGACATCACAACCCAGCAGCTTCTTCAGGTTTCCAATGTGGACTGTAGACCAATGGCTCTACAGGAACTCTCCAGGCCTTCAGCACCAGATTGGGACTGCTAAGACATCCAAACCTTGTAGATTAATCAACTACCAAACTCTAAGCCTCTCCAGCATGCAGATGGCCATCACTGGACTACCTAATGGAAATGAGAATCAGTTTTTTACTAGAAAAAGGTCTTTCATGATGATAAAAATATTTTGAAACTGTTGAAGACTATGGAGACTTTAAAAATTATTTTTCATTATGAATGTATTGTCGTGGCCGTTACCATCATGTCAGTTACCGTCGTGTCTCACCACTTGGGGCCAGCCCAAGCGGACTTTGGGGGGCCAGCCTGAGGGGTTAGGGGTGAGTACATGCAGAGTCAAGCTGCAGACTCCGGTAGTTGGATGGGAAGCAGGCCAAGCACGTGGCACTGCAAACTCGTTTATTGAATATGTGCACAAGCTCTTATAGCCAATGACCTTATGGGGTGGGGTCCCAAATACAGCCAATAGTAAGCTTGTCCCCAGGTTCTTTCCAGATGCTGGTCTCACAACTAGCCAGAGCAGAACGCCACACCCACAGGACCCATTCCTCTATTCCTCCTAGCAGGTAGCCTGGCTAGGCCCACCTCGAATTATGCCCAACATGAATGGCCTTGAGCCTATGGGTAAGGGGTGAAATGTTATGTCTTAAAAGTGATATATTTAGGTGTCAGTTGTCAAAGTTGTAGTAGTTAATATTGTTGTCAATTTGATAGGATCTAGCATCACCTATGAGACAAATCTCTGTGCATGACTGTGAGGTATCTTCTAGATTAGGTTAATTGAGGTGGCAAGACTCATCCTAAATGAGGGCAAGCATCATCCCATGGGCTCAGACTAAATAAAAATGAGAAAGCAAGCTGAGCACCAGCATTTTTTCTCTGTCTGCTTCCTAACTACAGGTGCAATATGGCCAATTGCCTCACATCCCTGCTACGATGCCTCCCCTGTCATAATGGGCTCTACCCCAAATCTGGAACCAAAACAGAATCTACCTTCTTTAAGCTGCTTTTGTCAAATATTTTATCACAGCAATGAGAAAATTAACCAATACACACCCTCTAACTAACTATAGGAAATGCACCAGTTAGATGGAAAGCCAAAATAGAAGAAATTAGTAAAGAAGTTAGGGGAAAGTTTAGTCTCTAGTTAATTCTATTAATATCTCCTGTATTTACTAAGTTTCAAATTTTGTGAGAGTATGTGTATGTGGTATATGTACATGTGTGCTTTTATGTGTACAGGTTCATGTAGGGCCCTGGCCTCCCTGCATGCCTTTTTCTCAGCTAGGTTCCTGACCAGGAACTAGCTTCAGCTTGTCAGCTGCAGTTTCTATGTGAACAACCTGACCGAGAACAACTTGACCTTTAGAGGCCTAACCACAATTGTTCTGAACCAGGTGCGCATCATGTACTCAGATGTTTCCTGGAAGCCTGAACTGTTGCCCCCTACCAAATTCCCTGCAATTTTTCAGGGGTGTATATATATGAGCACCCTTCTTGAATAAATTAGAAGCTGTTTCTTCTCCACCGGTGTGTCTGTGTTTGTGTCTTGTGTGTCTTTAATTCCTCAGCCCCTCGCCGGTCAGACTCGGGTGCAGTTGTAGTGCAGGCGCTGCAGGCTCACACAGTGTGCACACATGTGCAAAGGCCAGAAGAGGATCAGTTGGCCTCCTCTATCACTCTCCACCCTATTCCTGTGAGACAGAGTTATTATCTGCCATGTGGGTGCTGGAAATCAAACCCAGGTCCTTTGCAAGAGCAGCCAGTGCTCTTAACCGCTGAGCCATCTCCCCTTAACAGTTCTTCTAAAAGTTAAACATGAATTTATTACAAGCCCCAACAGTTCTACTCCTAGGTATTTACCACAAAGAAGTAAAAACTGGAACTTAGATAAATGAGTATGTATGTTCATAGCAGTATTATTCACAACTATCAAGGGATAAAAACAGCTCAAATATCCATAAACAAATGGATGGATAAACAAATTATGATATGTACATGTAGTGGAATATTCCACAGCCACTAAAGGGAAAGGAAACCTGATATATACTAAAACATGAATGAACATCAAAATCATCATGCTTATTGAAAGAGTCAGGAGCAAAAGTTCACATGTTTTATTCCATTTATATGAAATAATCAAAATAAATGAATCCATAGAACAGAATGTAGACTGGTGATTGCCAGGAGCTGGGAGAGTGGGAAATGAGAATCAGTTTCTTACTAGAAAAAGATCTCCTTTCATGGTGATAAAAATATTTTGGAACTAGACAGAGGAATAGTTGAATAACATTGTGAATATACACATTAATATGGTTAGTTTTATGTTATGTAAACTTCACCTGAACAAAATAAAATAATTAATTTTATTAAATGAATTAAGTTAAATTAATTTCAAACTAAAATGGACGACAGCTGGAGAGATGACTTAGTGGTTAACAGCATTCACTGCTCTTCCAGAGGACCTGAGTTTGGTTCTCAGCAGCCATGTCAGGTGGCTCACAACCACCTGTAACTCTAGCTCTATGAGATCTGGTGCCCTCTTCTGGCCTCCACAGGTTCCCACACACATTTGACATATGACAAACATATATACTGATAAGTAAAAATAAATCTTTAAAAGTTAAAACCCTGAATGTATATGGTACACATACACACATGCAGGCAAAACATTCATACACATACTTTTTTAAAGCTAAAACCTAGGGAACATATTTTTTTAATTTATTAAATTTATTTATTTTGGGAGGTGAAGCACAGGTAGCCCATGGCACTTGAGTAATGGTCAGGGGACAATTTTATGGAGTCAGTTCTCTCTTTCCACTATATAGGTCATGGGGATTGAACTCACATTGTCAGATCTGGGCAGTAAATGCCTTTATCCAGTGAGCCATCTCACTGGACCAGGAGCATAATTTTTTAAATTTTTTATATGTGCAAGTGCCTGAATGTGCACTTGTGCATGTAATGCCCATGGAGGCCAGAAGAGGGCATCAGATCCCCTGAACTGGAGTTATGGACCATTGCTTGCTGCCATGTGGGTGCTGGGAACTGAACCCAGGTCCTCTGCAAAAGAGCAAGTGTTCTTAACTGCTGAACCAGCTCTCCAGCCCCAGGAACATACTTTTTAATTAGACTTTTAAAAGGGGGGGGTGGGCAGTGATGTGGCCCAGGGAGTAAAGGCACTTGCCACACAAGACTGAAGAGCTGAGTTCAGTTGTTCAATTCCTGGAACCCACATAAAGGTGGAAGGATGGAATCTATAAAGTTATCCTCTGACCACCACATGTGTGTCATGGTACACACACAACACACACACACACACACACACACACATACTGACAAATAAAAATTTTTAAATAATTGGAAACAACTTTAAAAGTAAAAATGATTAAAATAATGGTATGACTACCCAGGTACTCAACATTGTATTACCTTATAAACCCTTCTGAAGACAGAGAACATTTCCTCTACACAAATTTCCTCTACCCCCTAGACTCTATAAGTACTTGCTTTAATTTTAACTTTCCAATTATGGTTTTAGATTTATCTCATTTCAAATTGTATGTAAACAATTATTTATATTTTTCTATAACTTACTTTTTTCATATATAACATTGCTTCTGAGATTCACCCATATTGGTTCATGTTTCAACACATCCTTCATTTCACTGCTATATGTATTCTATTATTAGGCTAAACCACAATTTGTCCATTATACTTCTGATGGGTTCTTATATTGTTTTCTAACTTCCTGCTATTGCAAAGAATGCCACCATGACCTTTTGTGTGTCTCTGTGTCATATGTGTGGAGGCCAGAGGTCAACCTTATGTATTGTTCTTCAGATCCCATTCACTCTGAATTTTCAGACAAGCTTTTACTGAGATGTTGGACTCACCAATTTGGCTAAACTGGCTGGCAGTGAGTCCCCAAGATCCATGTGTCCCTGCCTCCCCAGTGCTGGGATTACAGACATGCACCACCACACCCAGCTTTTTATAAGGCTAGAGATTTATTGTTATTTGGTGACTAATAAATCAAATTGGCTATGACAATGTCCACCTGTGTATCACTATTTACCAATAATGTCTTTTGCACCTACCTTTTTACATGAGTTCTGGAGACTGAACTCGGGTTCTCATGCTTGCTTGCATAGTAAGCACATTATCAACCGAGGCATCTCCTAGGGGATGTTTTTTCTTGTATACGTTTTCTCATGAAGATGTGTGAAGGATTTTCTCCAAGGATGTACTACCCAACATAGTGATGAGCCACATGTAACTAGTGGGAACTTGAATTGGGGCTAGTGTAAAAGGAGATGTAAATGTGAAATTCACACCTGATTTTTGAAATATGAAGAAAGTATAACACCCTATTAATAATTTGCATGTTGATTGCACACTGAAATGATGCTTGGACTCACAATGTTAAATAAATTATGTTATTGAAGTTAGCTTTTTATGGTAGCACTTACCTGTAATCCCAGAACTCAGGAAGTAGAGATAGGAGAATCACAAGTATTAGGCAACCTGATCTACACAGTGAGATGCTGGCTCAATGAAAAAAAAGAGAAAGTAGTAGACAAGGTGGCTGTGAGCAAAGTCCAACAATATACATGTATATGAAACCCATTATTTTGAATGTTAACTAAAAAATAGATTTAAAATGTATTTTAAAAATTTTTACTGTCTGGTGTTTAGGAGATGGGTCAATTGGTAAAGTGCTTGCCCTATAAATAAAAAGAGGAGAGGTCTGCTTGAATTACAGTTTAAAAGATGAAAGTCTAAAATCAAGTGTATCCATAGATTTAGCCAGTGGTGAGGGTTGCAGCATTAAACCATGACAGACAGTATCATGACAGCACATGTAAATGGGAACATACGACAGGACAGGGAGCCACTCACCAGGGAGGACAATTCAACTGCTGCAGGAACTAGCCAAGGTCCCATAAGAACTCCTTTAGTATCTTCCAAGATAGTACTCTCCTGGAACAAGCCACTTCCCATTCAGACCCATCTATTAAAGTTTTTATCACTTCCGCACTACCACATTCCAACATATGAACCTTTGAGGGACAAACTACATCTAAACCATAGTTGTTATTTCTCCCAAGATAATGAATGCTTGTTTGTTTGTTGAAACAAACAAATTACGTAACCTGAAAACTACCTTCCTCCTCTCTGGCTTTCTCCCTTGCTTAGTTTCCTAGTTCACTTTTTGAAGCCTGTCTTCTGGTTCTTTAAAAAAATATTTTATTTATCATTTATATTTTATGTGTATGAGTGTATTTCCTGCATGTATGTAAGTGTACCCATGTTGTGCATGCCAGCAGAGATCAGAATAGTGTGTCAGATCACCTGGCACTGGAGATGGTTGTTATCTGCCATGTGGGTGCTGGTATTCAAACCTGGGCCCTCAGCAAGAGCCGCCAGTGTTTTTAACTGCTGTTATCATTTCTCCAGCCTTTGTCCTCTAGTTCTTTAAGTCACAACCACAGGTTTCTATCCCAGTTTTAGCCATCTCACATGGTGTATACTGAGTTTTCCTTTCTCATGTTAAAAGCCATAAAAAAAATAGGAAACTCAAAATGATATGACTCCTTAGTTGTAGTTGTTGAAGATCGCCAAAGCTTTCCTGCTTTTGTTTAGTCTCCAGTTTTATGTATTGCCAAGGGTTTATAATTATTGTTTTCAGGAAAAGTAGTTTTACAGGAGCCATTTGGATAAGACTAATTTTCTTCTGAAATTCCAGTTCAACTTAGTACAATTTCTTGTACCATTATTCATAATTTCTCCTATTTTCTGTTTGTCTATCTGACCCATAATCTGGGTAAATTTTTGGATCTATCATTTGGTTTACTAATTTATTCTCTTTTTTGAGACAAACTCTCACTAGCAGTCCTAGCTGGCCTCAGACTTGCAATCCTGCCTCAGCTTTCCAAGTGCTGGCATTACAGGTGTGTACCACCATGACTAGCAACCAATTTACTCCACAACAAGATTACTTTACTAAAAGTTTAAATCTTTGGTTTTCATTTTCTTTTATTTGAGGAGGGTTTTATTTATTTTCATTTTGTGTACTTCTGTACATGTACATTGGGTGCACTTGAACATGTATGTGGAGGCTGAAATCATGCCCAGTTTTCATACAGATGCTAGGGATCAAACTCAGGTTTGAGCACTTTACAGACTACATCAGCTCCCTAACCCCATAATTTTCAATGATTATGTTTTTCTACATCTGCAGTCCTACTTGGTTCTTTTTAAAATCTACTTGATTATTTTCTGTTGCCTCCTATTCTAGGATCATATTTTTAGTCTTTTACTTCTTTAAGCTTATTACAATTTTAAATATTATGTATGTTAGAGTTCTCTAAAAGAACAGAACTGATAGACTGAATATATATGGGATTTATTAAATTGGTTTACAGGATGTGGTCAGATAGTCCAACATTTGTCTCACATTGGAGATGTTAGGTGTTCGGTAAGTTGCTGAGTCCACGAGGCTGGATGTCTCAGGAGTCCCAACCTGGCACAGAAGGCCTGGAGGATTCCTAGAGAGCTGGTGGATTTCAGTCTGCATTGGAAGCCTAAAAAAGCTTCCAATTTCAGTGAAAGAATGCTGCAGCAACAGGCTACATAAACCTACCAGCGAAAGCAAAGGCAAGCAGACAAAAAGCAGTTTCTTTCTTCCAGGTCCTTTCATCTGGGCTGCAATCAGAAGGTGCTGCCCATATTTTGGATGGGTCTTTCCACTTCAAATCATCTGATAGAGAAAATCCCTCACAAGAGTGTTCAGCAGCTTGCCTTTAGTTGATTCCATATCCAGTCAAGACTAACCATGTGCTTAATAAATTTAAAAACTATATGTATTCTGTGTCCAAGAATTTTTATATATATATATATATATATATATATATATATATATATATATATATATATTATGACTAAGACTAAGTTCACTATCACTTGTGCCTAATTTCCTCATGTGTTTTATGGTTCCTTACTGGAAGATGTTTATTTTCTTTTTAAAAAAATCTTTTATTTATTATTTTTATTTTTTGTGTATGAGTGTATTGCTGGAATGTATGTAATTGCACCCATGTTGTACAATGCCCACAGAATCAGAAGAGGGCGTTGGATCCCCTGGAAATGGAGTTACAGGTGGTTGTTAGCCACCACATGAGTGCTAGGAACCGAACCTGGGTTCTCTGCAAGAACATCTAATGCTCTTAACTGCTGAGCCAGGGAAATGTTTATTTTCTTGAGAATTGTGTCTGTGAAAATTCTCTTGAGACTTGAAATAAATTTGAATTCTTGATCAGGAAACACAAACAAAACAAAACAGTTGTTGTTTGCTTCTTTTAGTCAGGTGGAACTAAACCATGTAAGGACCACTTTAAATTAAATTTTATGCTTGATATTCTTTTGAAACAAAATACTTGTGAATTTAGGACATATTTGTATAAGGGACAGTCTGGTTGTGAATTATTTTGAGAAACATTTCATTTTCTTTCAAACTTACATACAAGTTAAAACAATAATACTAAGAATTCTCATAGCCTTTTATGCATTTTCATCCTTTTTTCTGAGACAGGGTCTCACTCTGTAGCTAAGACTAGCCTCTAATTCATGGGACTCCTTCTGCTTTGGTTTTCTAAATGCTGGGATTACAGGCATAGGCCACCATGCCCAGTTATTTTTTCATCCATTTTTGAACTTGTATCATATTTGGTCAGTCACTGGCATTATATTTATCTGTTCATTCATCTATTTATCTATCTTTATTTGTTCATTATCTTTGTACTAAGACATAATCTTTGAAACTGTAATTTATTTCCAGGATCCTCTAATTACATTAACTAGTTTGGGTTTTATCTTCAGTCCCAATGCCTTATGAAGACAGCAAAACTTGAAATCTACAGAGTTCAACAAAAAACCTCAGCAAGGCTAAGCATGGGGGTGTATTCCTATAAATCTTAGCACTTGGAGGTGGAGACAAAAGGATTAAGAATTTAAGTTTATCTTCAACTACATAGTGAGTTCAAGGTCAGTCTGAGCTACACGAGACACCATCTTGAATACAAAAAGAACCTTCAGTAAAAAACAAAACAAAACAAACAAAAAAACTAGTATTCATTGGGCATAGTGCCACAGGCCTGCAATTCCAATTACTTGAGAGGCTGAGGGAGGAGAGATGTAAGTTTGAGACCAGGGCCAGCCTGGGCTACAGAGAGAGTTCCAGGCCAACCTGGTGTTAGGTAGCAATTTTCCCCAAGATAAAACCGTCCGTCCTGAAGGGAAGGTCATTAAATCAGGATGTTCTAAAAGAAAGAAAACCATTCAATCGCTTCAGGAAGCCTCTGAAACAGATTCACTAGGCCCCTCCCTCCTCAAGCACATATAAGCCCTAAGGACTGCTGAGTGATGCTCTCTGACAAGCTGAACTGTCTAGAAGACTCTCAGACCAGCCAAGCTGCCTGGAAGCAGAGACCACCTGGGCTGCCTGGAAGAGGCTCAGACCATCTGGGCTGCCTGGCAAGGACACTCACCAGCCTGTCGAGCTGTCTGCGGGTTAGACAATGCACTCCAGATTTCCTGCTTGTGTGAGCTGTCACCCACGCTGGGGGCGCTTTTGGTGATACAGAGGTCTGTGAGTCAATTCTGCTCTGTTAGTGTAAGGACCCCCCAGAAATGAAAAGTGAAGGCTGCAGCAAACCTGACTCCATTTTGTTAGAGAAAAACCTCTGCTATGTAAGCTTGATTTCCCAGCTCCAGGAAAGACCACAGTCTTTCCCACACTCATAGGAAAACACCTGCAAGGACATAGCCTTCAAATACCAGATGGTTTGTAAAAACACCCTACTTAGGACTACATGAAATCTGGTCAGGTTGACCAAGGCTGAAATCAGAGACATAAACAAGACCTTGTAACATCCTTTGGTCAGCACATTCCACGGGCCCTGTAACCTTAATATGAGTAAGATGCTTTTCGCACCAGTGGGCTTCCTTAACCAATCCCAACCCTGGCCCTCCTCTCTTTGTTTTAACGCTATAAAAGATCACCTTACCCTCCACTCGGGGCCCCTGTCTTATCACGCGCTGCGTCGGTGTGTCAGACTGTGGACTGAGCTCGAGCTTGTAAATAAAGACCCTTTGTTCCTGCATCAGATTTGACCTCCCTGGTGGTCTTTGAGAGGATTCTATAACCTGGGCACAACATAAGTAACCCCAAGAAAACTCAATGGTTCACCAAGTTGGACTTTAGTGGTATTGTTACTTAGGTCTGCTCTTGGTTCCCTATCTGAACTGAGTAGACATTTGTTCATGACTCCCCAGGAACAGTGTCACACAACAACTGGACAACACAATGAGACCCTATCTCAAAATAAATAGTTTAAGAAAAGGGATGGGAATGTAGCTCAGTGAAAAAGGCTCTACAGTACCCAGCACTACAAAGAATAAGTACTACTGCTAATATTTTCCTTGTTTCTTCTTTTCAAAAATTATAATTTATATAAAGAAAGTTATTTTCTAATTACTTATTTTTGAAAGCTGTGAGAGCATGTTGCATATATATTCCTTTTACTCCATAACAATTCAAAGTATAATTGTTTTGATCTTTTTGAGACAGGGTCTCCCTGTAGCTACAGCTGGTCTGGAACCCACAGAGATCTGCCTGCCTCTGCCTCCCAAACACTGGGATTAAAGGTGTGCATCACAATGCCCAGCTTGAGAACCTGAGTTCTATCATCAGCCTCCACATAAGAAGCTGGGTGTGGTGGTTCCCAATTGTACTCCTAGTGCTGAGGAGGCAGGACGGCCTGATTCCTGGATCTCTCTAGCCAGTCAACCTAGCCCAATTGGCAAGCCCCAGGTCCCCATGAGACACCCTGTCTGAAATAATGAGGTGGATGGTTCCTGAGGAACAACCCAGGAGGTTGACCTCTGGCCTCCACGTGTATACACACACACACACACACACACACACACACACACACACACACAAATTAAATAAAATGTCTTATTTTTAAATTCCTCCCCTAAATCAACTCATCAAAAGACATAACAATCCTTCATCTGTGTGTGCCAAACAACAGAGTTGCAAATGTATAAAGCAAAAACTGATGGAACACACAACAAAAACAGACAAATTCTCTCTTTTTAAAACACTTATTTATATGTGTGTGCATGTGCATGCACCATGACATACCTATGGAGGTCAGAGGACAACATGCTGGAATTGGTTCTCTCCTTCCACTATGTGGGTTCTGGGGACTGACTTCAGGTCATCAGCTTGACAGCAGGCATCTTTACCTGCTAAGCCATCTCATCAACCAAAGTTGGATATTTCAATACCTTTCTTTTAATAATTGTTAAAATAACTAAATAGAATACTGAAAATTATATAGAAGAACCAATTATATAGTTGCTTACTAGGAAGTAATAAATATAGGCTACTCCATCCAAGAACAGTAGAATATGAATTCCTTCTAAGTACTAACAGAACAGTTAACAAAAGATTCGACAAAACATATACAGAAATCAACCTGGCTGGAGAGATGGCTCAGCAGTTAAGAGCACAGATTGCTTTTGCAGAGAACCCAGGTTGGACTTCCAGCACATATATGATGGATAATAGTCATTCATAATTCCAATTCCAGAAGATCGAATGCCTTCTTCTGACCTCTGCAGGCACTGCACGACATGGGTGCACTTACATCCATGTACATACACATAAAATTAAAAATATATATATCAAAAAAGAAATCAACCATATTTCTATATAATCAGTAATGAAGTGAAAATTCAAATATAATCCTTACCCAGGGCTCAGGCACTATTTCAGAAGAGGGGGCAGAAAGACTAAGAGCCAGAGGTGGTAGATAACCATAAGAAAACAGAGTTTTCCAGGTGGCTGGCAACTTACTCCCAGCACGCACAAGACCTATGCAAACTCAAACTAGACAAAACCTCAGCATAGAAGTAGGAAAAAGGACAGGAGTACCCAACCTTAGCCGAAGAACCATTGGCAGCTGATTACTATTGAGTGATGGGGAGTTGATCTTCTTTAAGGAAGAGACTCTAGTTAGGCTGACCAGTCTCTAGTAGATGAATTCACAGTGGTGAACATTTGGGGACACAAACTTGATTCAGTAAGCCTTAACATATATGACAGAATGCATGAAACCCAGTGGGGGAGGGGAGGTATTGGAGATGCAGTTAGGGGAGGGGGTCTAAATATGATTAAGATGTGTTGTATGAAATGCACAAAAATTCAATGCAAAATATGTATTTAAAAAATATAAACAATATTTATTTCCATTCAAAATACTAAATACTTAGAAATAAATCTAACAAAACACATACAAGATTTGTATACTTGGGCTGGAGAGATGGATCAGCATTTAAGAGCACTAGCTGCTCTTGCAGAAGACCCAGGTTCAAATCCAAGCACACACATGGTGGCTAAGAACCATCCGTAACTCCAATTCCAGGAGATCCGATGCCCTCCTCTGTCCTCCATGGGCATTGCACAACACAGGTGTGCTTATATACACTCATACACATAAAATAAAAAATTTTTAAATAGAAAATGTTTAAAATATTTGTATATTTTACTTTTTTGTATTTTTATATTTTTATTTTAAAATATAAAGTGAACCAGGCCTGATGGCTCAGGCCTCCAATCTCAGGTCCTTAGGAGGCTGAGGCAGGAGTGCAGATACAAGACCTGCCTAGGTAGCTTAGTGCCTGTCTCAGAAAAGCAAAGAGAGCTGTATAGCAAGTTTAGAGAGAGCACTTGATGGACACATGTGAGGCCCTGGCTTTCATTTCTAATACTGAAA
The DNA here is from genome assembly GCA_035773235.1 of Eospalax fontanierii. Lineage (NCBI taxonomy): Eukaryota > Metazoa > Chordata > Mammalia > Rodentia > Spalacidae > Eospalax > Eospalax fontanierii. The sequence goes on from CM069525.1 coordinate 51,629,573, forward strand.
AACATTTAAATTTAAATTTTATGATAAAATGTTGAAGAGTGAAATCAAAAAATGATCTAAAATAAATGGAGATGTATCATGTTCAAGGTTTTGAAAGGCTTATCACTGTATTTTTTAAAATATTTTTATTCTATCGTTGCCCAATTTTTAAAGTAAATGAGATGAATTTTTAAAAAGATAAGACTGCCTTAAGAATTTTTATTAGAAATCAGGTGAATAAGGCATATCTAGAAGTCACTGCTTGGTGTGTCTAAAGGGAAATGAAATTTTTAATTTTGGGAGTAATTCTTACCTGGCAGTAAATGAAGAGCCATTTGCAAATTTCTTACCAAGCCTTAGGCCCTTGCATTCTTTGTCATTGCATGTGACATCATTGGGTTGCTATGGATATAGGTCACTCATTTTCCTGTGTGTGTGGTGGTGGGAGGTGCGGACAGGCAGGAAATCTGTATCCCAGACAAAAGGCAACAGCTGGAGATCAGTATTCTCTTATATCAACCTGAGGATGCATTAGTTCCTTCATGGCCTGCTATGCCAGCCTTTCTGCACCAGTTATCCACAATCTCCCATCTTCGCAGGCTGAATTCAGGCTGATGGAAGAAGACAGGAAGGCTTTGCAGGGACCAACTTACAAAATGAACTGCTGAGGCTGCGGCAGCATGAGGTGCCATAAGCTTTGACTGCAAGTCTTAAAAAGGCAATTATCTAAAATCAGTACATCTATTTAGTGGTAGGTCTATCCACACCTGAAACTCATAGTAAGATTTTAAAGAAGCAAGTAAGCAGGTTCAAAATATATAAGAAAATCCTGAGAAATGAGATATCCATAGGGTCACTGAAAAGCTCCAACATGTTCCCAGCAATCCAGACTGTCACATGTCACATAGGGCTTTGTTCATGCCTAGGAATGTGCACCCTGATGAAAATCATGAGGATATCATAAACTCTTGAAAAGATCTCCAAACCTGAAATGTAAAATCAAAGTAAATCTGACTCCATCTTGTTAGAAAAAGCCTCTGCTGTATAAGCTTGGCTTCTCAGTTCCAGAAATTCTTTCCCACCCTCATAGTTAAACATTTGCAGGGACATGGCCTTAAGATACCAGGTGGTTTAATGAAAATATCTTGTTTATGGCTTAAAGGGAGAGCACAGAGTCCGGTCAGGATGACCGAGGCTAAAATCAGAAAAGATAAACATACTTTGGTCAGCACATTCCAGGACAGACCCACTAGTAAGAAGCCACAAGTTCCTTGTCACCTGTCTTCTGATATGAATAATCTTTGTAACCAATCATTGTAAGCTGCTTTTGTGCGCACAAGCATTCTTAATCAATCCCAGCTTTTGACCCACCTCCCTTTGTTCCAACCCAATAAAAGAACTCCTTTCCCTTTACTCGGGGCCACTACCCCTCCACCCGCGACGGTGTGCTGGGCTGTGGACCGAGCTCAAGCTTGCAAATAAAGATCCTTTTGTACTTGCATCAGGCCTCTGTGGTGATCTCTGAGGGGACTCTGCGACCAGGGCATAACATCTGGGGGCTCGACCGGGATTCCCTCAGCGACCGCTCCGACCCCCCACCTCCAGAGAATCTACATCTTCCCCGGCTGTGAGTTCTGCTTTCTGATCTTTGTTTTGTTTTTGTTTTTTTTTTTTTTTTCTTTTCATTCTTGTCTTCACTCTTGGAGCGCTCAGGTATTTAGGTTTGTGGTTGTGAGTGGTTAGAGCAGATGTGCTGGACAACTGCAACCACAGGGGGCTGGAAGACATTCCAGGCCCCAGAGGTGAGGAAGTGGAATCCCTCACGCTGGATTCTGAAATTGAAGAGCCCCTTGAGAGTGCAAGGGGCCTCGGCATGTTTGGTGAGAGAAATTGCAGGTCGTGTCTGCAGCACAGCTGGTTGTTGTCAGTTTTCATTTTCTTTTTGAAACTTTCTAAGGACAAGTCCTACTGGGAGTTTTTGTGTTTGTGTCTGCTCTGTTGATGTTTCTGTCTGTATTTACGACTGAGACTGACAATATGGGACAGACTCCATTCACCCCCTTGGACTTGGTTTTCTCTCATTTTGGAGAAGTGAAGTCTAGGGCACATGATCTTTCTGTTTTAGTTAAAAAAGGTAAATTCTTTGTTTTCTGCAGGAATCAATGGCCCACTTTTGAGGTGGGGTGGCCAAGAGAGGGAACTTTTGATCTGGAAATCATCCCTGCAGTGGCCACCCCAATCAAATTCCCTATATAGTAGTCTGGAGGAATTTAGTAGAAAACCCCCCTCCTTGGATTAGAGCCTTTCTTCCTAAACAGGCTAAAGTTCTAGCGGCAATTACATCTGAGAAGAATCCCACCTAGGAGGTCCGGAACAAACCCATCTTACACTGTGGGAATACGGAAGAAAAAATCTTTTTCCCTCCCCCATATGTTCCAGAGCCTGTTCCCTTGCCATCTGCCCCAGAGCCAGTGGAGGTCATGGCGGCCCCAGCATATGGCCATGAAGGGGGGCCAGCCCAAGGAACCCTAAGTCGCAGGGGCACTGAACTAGGAGCTGTGGTCCTTCCCCTTAAGTCTGTTGGATCAGTTGACCCAGATAGCAATCGACTTTATCAATATTGGCCCTTTGCCACTAGTGATCTTTATAATTGGAAGGCCCAGAATGCCCCATTCTCTGATAACCCTAAGGAGCTGATTAACCTTCTTGAAACTGTCCTTTTCACTCACCAGCCTACGTGGGATGATTGTCAGCAACTGTTGTGGATCCTGTTTACTACCGAGGAGAGGGAAAAGGTGCTCGTGGAGTCCAGGAAGCTGGTTCCTGGACCTACTGGAGACCCTACTATTGACCCTGCTCTCATAGAGGCATCCTTTCCCCTTACTAGGTCTGAATGGGATTACAACACGGAAGCAGGTAGGAAGAGCCTCCTGGTTTATCACCAGACTCTGCTGGCAGGTCTCAGAGCAACCCGCAAGATGGCCCACAAATTTGGCTAAGGTTTATGATGTTAGACAGGGAAAAGAGGAAAGCCCTGCAGCCTTTTTAGAAAGGTTGCAAGATGCATTCCGGAGATATACACATTATGATCTGGAAGCACCTAGTAGCATGGTAGCAGTTACTTTGGCTTTTATTAATCAGTCAGCACCAGACATCAAGAAGAAGTTACAGAAATTAGAAAGATTAGGTGAGAAGAGCATCAGGGACTTAATTGAGGTGGCAGAGAAAGTGTATAATGGAAGAGATAGCGTAGAGGAAAGACAGGAGAAAGCGGAGTGGTGAAAGGCACAGCACCTCGCTAGCGTTCTACTGGCTGCCACTGCGAAACCAGAGGAAAGACATAGGAGGTTGTGGTGCCCAGCAAATGGAAAGGAAGTCACCCCCAGGACTGAAGGTAAGAGAGAGCGACCTTGTTTGGGAAAGAATCAATGTGTGCACTGCAAAGAAGAAGGACATTCGGCTAGAGAGTGCCCTCAAAAGATGGCCAAGCCTAAGGTACTGACTGACTTTAGATAGTGAATAGGGGGGACGGGGTTCAGTGCTCCTCCCTGAACATAGGGTAACCCTGAAAGTGGAGGGGAAGCCAGTAGAATTTATCGTTGATACTGGAGCTCAAAATTCAGTTCTCCTTGAGCCTGGAGGACCCATACTAAATAAGAGAACTTGGGTGCAAGGAGTTACAGGAATCAAACCCTACCGATGGACAACTAAAAGAACTGTGAACTTGGGGATGCTCCAGGTAACTCACTCTTTTCTGGTGGTCCCGGAACGCCCCTATCCCTTATTGGGATGAGATCTCTTAATGAAAATGAAAGCTCAAATCCATTTTTCAAATGAGGGAGAGGAAGTCTTGCATGACAAGGAGGAACCCCTCCACATTTTGCTGGTCAGCAATCTTTCAGAAGAATATAGACTCCTTCAGGATCCCTTGAGCCCTGACCCAAACTTAGAAAGATGGCTCCAAGATTATCCTACAGCCTGGGCAGAGACTGGAGGCATGGGGCTGGCCAGACGCTGACCTCCTATTCACATAGATCTAAAACCAGGGGCAGATCCTGTCAGGGTTCACCAATATCCAATGTCCTGGGAAGCTAAGGAAGGAGTAAAGCCTCACATCAAAAGACTCTTGACGATGGGAATTTTGAGGCCCACTCAGTCAGCTTGGAATACCCACCTCTTGCCAGTAAAGAAACCCAACACTAATGATTTCCGGCCAGTGCAGGATCTAAGGGAGGTGAATAAGCAGGTCTTGGACATACATCCCACTGTGCCAAATCCTTATACTCTCCTGAGTTCTCTTCCACCAGAGCACCATTGGTACACAGTTTTAGATTTGAAGGATGCCTTCTTCTGTCTGCCGCTCGCTCCCCAGAGCCAGGACTATTTTGCCTTCAAATGGCAAGAGCCAGAAGCAGGAATTGCTGGGCAATTGACCTGGACAAGGCTTCCTCAAGGATTCAAAAATTCACCCACTATTTTTGATAAGGCCCTACATGAAGATCTGAGGGAATATCGAACTCAAAACCCTGACGTTACATTATTACAGTATGTTGATGATCTCCTGATTGCTGCAGATTCTCAAGAAACTTGCATGGTGGGGACAAAGGAGCTTTTAAAAACTCTGGGAGAATTGGGCTACCGTGCATCAGCCAAGAAAGCCCAGCTATGCAGAGAACAGGTAACCTATTTAGAATATGTCCTCAAGGATGGGAAGCGGTGGCTGTCAGAAGCCCGCAAAGAGACTGTGCTCAGAATTCCCACTCCCACCAATATTAGACAAGTAAGGGAATTCCTGGGATCAGCTGGGATTCTGTAGACTATGGATTCCCGGATTTGCTGAACCGGCTAAACCCCTATATGAGGCTACCAAGGGGAATCAGGAATTCATATGGACATCAGCCCAACAAGAAGCCTTTGAGAAATAAAAGCAGAGCTTACTAGCTGCACCCACTTTGGGGTTGCGTGATGTCACTAAGCCTTTCCACTTACATGTGGATGAGAGTAAGGGGATTGCCAAAGGCATGCTAACCCAAACTTTGGGACCCTGGCAACAACCAGTCATTTACTTGTCAAAAAAAACTAGATCCAGTAGCGTCTGGATGGCCTCCATGCTTAAGGATTATCGCTGCAGTGGCCCTCCTAGTGAAAGATGCCAATAAACTAACTATGGGACAGAATCTGACTGTTGCTGCCCCCCATGCCCTCGAAGGAGTGCTGAAGCAACCACCTGACAGGTGGCTAAGCAATGCCCACATGACTCATTATCAAACCCTGTTGCTCAACCCAGCCAGAATTACTTTTCAGGTCCTGGTGACTTTGAATCCTGCTACCCTACTGCTGGATCCTGATTTGGACGATCCAACGCACGACTGCACAGAGATTCTGACCCAGGCCTACAATATTCGTCCAGACCTCAAGGATACTCCCCTGCGTGATGCAGAGGTAACCTGGTACACGGACGGCAGCAGTTTTGTCCGAGACAGTAGGCGGTATGTGGGGGTGGCAGTGACCACGGAGACCGAGGTTATTTGGGCAGAGTCTTTGCCAGTGGGAACCTCAGCCCAGAGGGCCAAGCTCGTAGCACTGGCTAAAGCTTTAGAATTGGGCGCGGGACAAAAAATAAACATTTACACTGATAGCCGTGTGCATGGTGTTATATATAAAGAAAGAGGGCTACTGATGGCTGAAGGAAAGACTATTAAAAACAAAAATGAAATATTGACTCTGCTTCAAACAATTTGGTTACCTACTAAAGTTGCTATCATGCACTATCCTGGTCATCAAAAAGGACTGGGGCCAATTGCCTAAGGAAATAATCTGGCCCACCAGACTGCCCAGCAAGTGACGTTGGCATGCACCCTCCCGGACCTGGGAAGTGAGCACCTTCCTCCACAACCAAATTATTCAAAGGAAGACTTGGCTTGGATCAGAACCTTGCCTATAACTCAGCTCCTCGACAGTTGGTGGCAAGATGCTGAATGCAAAGTGATTATCCCAGAGCAGTTGGGCATCTGACTACTAAATAAAATTCACCGATCCTCACACATGGGAATCCGCCAGATGCAAGACCTGATGCGGCATGCTGGAATTTGGATTAAAGACAGTCAGAGGAAAATAACACACTTAGTGTCATCTTGTAAGGCTTGCCAGCTCACCAATGCAGTCACAAACCCTAAGAACTCTGGAGCCTACTGGGAAGTAGATTTTACTGAAGTAAGACCTGGCAAGTATGGTTACAAATACTTATTCGTTTTTGTAGATACGTTTTCAGGGTGGACTGAAGCCTTCCCCACCAAACATGAAACAGCACATGTGGTGGCCAAGAAAATTTTGGAAGACATCCTACCAAGGTATGGCTTTCCTGCTACGATAGGGTCAGATAATGGACCAGCTTTTGTGTGCCAGGTAAGCCAAGGTTTAGCAAATTTTCTGGGGAGCGATTGGAAGCTGCATTGTGCTTATAGACCCCAGAGTTCAGGACAGGTAGAAAGGATGAATAGAACATTAAAAGAGACCTTGACTAAATTGACCCTGGAGACTGGCACAGACTGGGTGGCTCTCCTTCCTTTTGCCTTATATAGGGTGTGGAACTCCCCATATCAGATGGGATTAACCCCTTTTGAAATAATGTTTGGCATTCCCCCTCCCATTATTCCTAACCTCCAGGCTGACCTGCTTGTAGAGCTTGACTATTGTGACCTGTCAGACGTGATTCAGGGGCTAAGACAAGCCCATAAGGACGTTTGGCCTAAACTCCAAGCCCTTAATGAAACTGGACCTCCCCCTGAACTCCACAGGTTTTGACCAGGTGACTGGGAATACATCAGACGCCATTGCCAAGGGTCATTAGAACTGCGGTGGAAGGGACCCTTCGTCATACTGCTTATGACTCCCACCGCTCTCAAGGTAGACAGAGTAGCCACAGGGATTCATTACTCCCATGCCAGACCAGCAGATCCCTTCGCACTCAAGGAGGACTACCAGAACAAAGGATGGGAAGTCTCCAAGCACCCCACCAATCCATTCAAGCTCTGTTTCCAACATGTGCCACCTCAATCTGGGCATTGATGACTTGTATGTACTCTAGCTAATCCCCAGGTCCTGGTAAATTTAACTTCGTAAATACTGGACCCTGCTACTGGGGACATTTGGAATCAAACTTCCAGAGTCTACCCAGAGGGGGTATGGTTTCCGGATTTGTACTTTGACCTCTATGCCTTAGAGGAGAGCCAGAACATGAATTTGACAGAAATAACCTGTACGTGTGTCCAGGGCACATCAAAGGTAGGAAGCATAGAGAAAGGTGTGGGGGAGCAGAACTTTTTTTTTATGCCTCATGGTCTTGTTTCTACGGGCCCCATTTATTGGAAGCCTCCTCAAAAAGGTGATTTTATAACAGTGCAGCGACCACCCTGGCCGTGAAGCAGGAAACTTCATTGTCCACAAGGTATTCATGTATGTAACCCAGGGGTCATAAAATTTACCAACGAGAGGAAAACACAAACCAGGGAGACAGGCTACATATGGGGAACAAGGCTAGACATGCCTGGGGACTTACATCCTGACTATGGGGCCCTTTTCATGATTCGTCTGATAAAACCACCTCAGGGGACAGCGGTTGGACTTAACAATGTAATTATTTCTAAATCAGACAAGAAGAAACTGAAGGGTCCACTTCTTCCTTGGATAAAGCCAGAGGTTTTACAACTGACTCAGTCTAAGAGACTAGTGTTAGCCACTTTGGGGAGTGCAGCTATTCTGAATTGTACTGACTTCCCTATGGCCCGTGACCCATTAAATGGATTGGGACCCGACGAGGAAACAGTCTGTGAGTTCACTGGGAAACGTTTCCCCCATGTTACAAATGTTACAGATACCTCTAGGAGAAACAACTTGGATTTCACTATCCGTATCAGTAATGTTACTCAAGCAGATGCAGGCACTTACTACTGTGTAAAGTACCAAAAGACAACATCGGATGACAGACTAACAATGTCTGGGCTAGGAACAGAGTTATCTATAAATGGAAAGCCAGATGGGGGTCCCTGGAGTCTACCACCCTTAAAACCAGTTCTCCCCCTACAGTCCTATTTGACCGTAGCTCCTCTGTAATCCAGACTTGGGATGAGACTAATCCTCTCAAACTTCTTCTTGGACAGTCATAGTTGGTGCTTAACACCTCTAAGCCAGAGTTAACGGAGTCCTGTTGGCTTTGCTATGATGTAGCCCCTCCTTATTATGAAGGAATAGCTGTGCCAGGCCATTATTACCTGACCACTGGTTCGGAAGGATGCCATTGGAAGGCCAAGGTCCAAATGACCTTACAACAGGTCTCTGGCACAGGGTATTGTATAGGGATACTACCTCTAACTCACCAGCAGCTATGTAACTATACTAAACTCTATAATGATACAGACCCAGATAAGTATTCGATTCCAGATCAGGATATTTGGTGGGCCTGCTCATCTGGACTAACTCCTTGTGTCAATTTAGCCATCCTCAATAAGATTAATGGCTTTTGTGTTTTGGTTCGACTAGTTCCCCACTGAAGATGAATTTATGTCCAGAATGGAAAGTATCCCCACCAGAACTAAAAGGGAACTCATATCTGTTACTGCCTTGACCTTAAGTATGCTCCTAGGTGCCAGCTTTATAGGGGCAGGGACAGGAACTGCCTCTTTAATAACTCAGCATTCTCAGTATTCAAACTTAATGGCTGCCATAGATATGGACATTCAAAGACTGGAGAGTTCCATTTCCTACATAAAGGAGTCCCTTACCTCATTGGCTGAGGTTGTGCTGCAAAATAGGCGGAGGTTAGATCTCCTCCTACTACAACAAGGTGGTCTTTGTGCAACATTAGGTGAGGAATGTTGCTTTTATGTAGACTATTCAGGAGTCATTGAGGAATCCATGGCAAAGGTTAGAGAAGGATTAGCCCTTCGGAAAAAGGAAGGGTAAGCTCAGCAAGGATGGTTTGAGTCATGGTTCCATTCATCCCCTTGGTTAACAACTTTGATATCCACTCTATTGGCCTCTGTTAATCCTCCTCCTTATATTTACCTTTGGCCCTTGCATCCTTAACAAATTAGTCCCATTTGTGAAAGAACACTTGGGAGCTATTTGGTTTATGGTTCTTTGAGCTCAGTATCAACCCGTAAGCAATGAATCTGATGAGTATGTGGTGCTTCATCCCCATCAACCCATGAACACTGAACCTAGCGAGTATGAAAATGTCCCATGATTGGGCCATAGGTACATATTAGAGGGGGAATGAGAAGATATCCGAACCCAAAATGTAAAATCAAAGCAAATCTGACTCCATCTTGTTAGAAAAAAGCCTCTGCTGTATAAGCTTGGCTTCTCAGTTCCAGAAATTCTTTCCCACCCTCATAGTTAAACATTTGCAAGGACATGGCCTTAAGATACCAGGTAGTTTTACGAAAATATCTTGTTTATGGCTTAAAGGGAGAGCACAGAGTCCGGTCAGGATAAACCGAGGCTAAAATCAGAAACATAAACAAGCCCGAGACAAGCACATTCCAGGACAGACCCACCAGTAAGAAGCCACAACTTCCGTGTCACCTGTCTTCTGATATGAATAATCTTTGTAACCAATCATTGTAAGCTGCTTTCGTGTGCACGAGCATTCTTGACCAATCCCAGCTTTTGACCCACCTCCCTTTGTTCCAACCCAATAAAAGAACTCCTTTCCCTTTACTCAGGGCCACTACCCCTCCACCCACGTTGGTGTGCTGGGCTGTGGACCCAGCTCGAGCTTGCAAACAAAGATCATTTTGTACTTGCATCAGATCTGGCCTCTGTGGTGCTCTCTGAGGGGACTCTGCAACCAGGGCATAACACTCTCACCTCTGGCTGATACTGAGAAAGTATAACCGAAGGCTAAGCTGTAAACTGCATGACAGGAATGAAGGTGTGCCCCAGTGAAAGACAGAGGAATTTAAGGAAATCTTTAGGCAACCATTAGCCTGACCATTTTGCTTACCAAGGAGAGCCTTCAGTGGTCACACATGACAATAATAATGACTATATAATCAGCTCATTAAAGAAACTTATTTTTAAAAATACAGCAACCAGGGCTGGAGAGATGGGTCAGCAGTTAAGAGCACTTGGCTGCTCTTACAGAGCCCACATGGTGGCTAACCCATAACCCCAGTTCCAGGGAATCTGACACCCTCTTTCGACCTCAGTGAGCATTGCATGACACAAGTGTACCTATCTACATGCATTCAATACAGTCATACACATAAAATAAAAAAATAAATATCAAAAAATAAAACAGCAACCAACAATAAAATGCCAGGAGAATAATCTGATTATCAGAAACTGTCCCATTATTTATTTTTAATTTCCAGTTTGTAACAAAAACTTATGAGACTCAAAGGAAGTAAGAAAGTGTGATTTATAGACAGGGGAAAAAAGCAAGCAGTAGAAACTGGGAAGTTCATAGGTTGGTGTCATAAAGCAAACACATTGGGCTGTGAGATGGCTCAGTGGGTAAAAGCACTTACTGTACTAGCCTGATAACCTAATTTGATCCCTGGAACCCACAGTGGAAGGAGAAAACCAATTCCTGAAAGTGGTCCTCTGACTTCTACACAGGCCAGAGGCACACCAGCTTCCCCTCAGCCCCATCCCCACCCCCACGTACATGCACACACATACATTCACATACACAAATAATAAACAAATGTATTGCCAGTTATCTTAAATATACTCAAAGAGCTAACAAGAACAGAAAAATGAAGTCTCAACAAATTCAGAGTATTAAAAACATAGAAATGGTACAAAAGAACAAAGTTAAAATTTCTAAATAAAAATAACTGAAATAAAAAGACACTGGAGGAATTCAATAGCAAATTTTTGCAAGCACAAGGAAGAACCAGTTGATATTTGTAAATTAAAGTGCCCAATCTGTAGATCAGGAAAGATGAACAGAGCTAAGGAAAATATGAGACAGCAATGAGTATAGCAACATAGGAATAATGGAAGCCAACAGTAAAAGAAGGGCAAGAAAGGTGTAGAGAGAGAGTCTTTTAAAAAACAATGGTCTAATTCTTCCCAACTGGATGGAAAACACGAATCTGTGCATCCAGAATCGTAAGGAATTTCAATGGAATCAATTCAAGGAGATCCATAACAAGACACATTATCATCAAACCTCAGTTTGACTGGTTTTTAGGAAGCTGAGGTGGGGAGGATTGCAAAGACAAAGCTAACCTGGGCTACAGAGTGGGGAGGGGAGAAGAGGGAGAGGGAAAGAAGATATAAATAAATGGACACTCATGTTTAGGAATTAGTATTGTTAAAATGTTTGTACTAACTAAAGTGATCTACAAGTTCACTGCACTCACTATCAAAATTCTAGAAAAATAAAATCCTAAAAACCTAAAATGTCCTTAATAGCTAAAGCAATCCTAAATAAGAACAAAGCTGGGAATATTGTACCTCCTGATCTCAAATGGTATCATAAAAAAATGATATTTCAAATGCTATAGTAATCAAAACAGAATGGTACTGGCATGAATTCACACATCTAGAACAAATAGATTTTAAACAAAGTTGCCAAGAACACACAATGAGGATGATAGTTTCTTTGAAAAATATCATTATCTGGGGCTAGAGAGATGGCTGAGCAGTTAAGAGCACTGGCTGCTCTTGCAGAGGACACAGGTTTGGTTCCCAGCATCCACATGAAGGCTAACAACAGTCAAAAACTCCAGTTCCAGAGAATTTGGTGCCCTCTTCTGGCCTCCGAAGGCATAGTACACATAGGCACACTTACATACATGCAGGCATAACACTCATACAGACAAAATAAAAATAAAAGGGGTCTAGAGAGATAGCTCAGCAGTTATGAACACTGGCTGCTTTTGCAGAGATCCAGGCTCGAATCCCAGCACCCACATATTGGCCAACAACCACCTGTAACTCCAGTTCCAGGGGATCTGACACCCAATTCTGTCCTCTACGGGCATTGCACAACACAGGTGCACATACATACATGCAGGCAATACACACATACACATAAAATAAAAAGAAATATTTTTTAAAAAATAAAAATAAATAAATGTTTTAAAGAAAATGTCAGATTTTGTTCTTGCTTAATAAACTTGATCTGTTGGCCTGCATCAGCTCTCCACTTGCCCAACAGAACTTTCCCTCACCCTTCACATTTCAGCGGAGAAATTCACTCCTCTGTAAACCCTTTCCCTGTCAAATTAGACCTTCCTTGTCTTAGGGTACAAAGACTCTTGTCTAACCCTCTGCTTCAGCAATGAACTTACTGGGATTGTCACTGTATGTTTCTCTCCCCATTTAGACCAAGAGGTCTTTGAAAGCAGGAATTTTACCTTTCCATTTTTTTATTCCACATGCCTAACTCTACTAGGAATATACTAGGTACTCAATAATTTTCTGCTGAAGAAGAATAAGGAAATAAAATTGGCCAAGTACATTAATGAAGACATTCCAAGTAAATGCAAATCAGAATCACACTGGCATATTACATCACACATACTAGGACTGTTATAAAAATGGCAAAAGAAGTAAGACACAGTTGCATAGGCCTGTAATCCCAGGCTGTAATCCCAGCACTTTGGGAGGCAGAGGCAGGATTCTTAGGATTTTTTAGACCAGCCTGGATTATATAACAATATATAACGAGAACAAAACCAAAAGTCAAAAAAAGGAAAGAGGAACTGTATGTGTCTGTATTTGTGTGTATGTGCACGTTAGTGCAAGTGCTCTTGGTGGCCAGAAGAGGGTATCAAATCCCCTGGGGCAAAAGTTACAAGTGGTTATGAACCACCTGATGTGGATGCTGGGAATCAAACTCAGGGCTTCTACAAGAGCAGAAAGCACTCTTAACTGCTGAGCCATCTCTCTAGCCGAAGAGAAATTCTTTTTTAAAAATATTTTATGATTTTTATATGTATGAGTGTATTGCCTCCATATGTGTAAGTGCAATGTCATACAATGCTATGGAGGTCAGAAGAGGGCACTGGATTCTCTGGAACTGGAGCTATGAACAGTTGCTAGCCTCTGTAAGAGCGATCACTGCTCTTAGCTGCTGTGCCATCTCTCCAGCCCCATTAAATATTTTTACTTATTTAATTTTTTATGTGTATGTACATATTGCTAGTAAGTGCACTGTATCGTGCAATGTCCACCAAGGCCAGAAGAGGCCCTACAAACAGTTGTTAGCCCCCATGTGGGTGCTAGGAACTGAACCTGGGTCCTCTGAACAATTGGGTCATTTACCCACATTGTAAGAAACATTAACTACTCTTTTCTTTGAATCCTATAAAACTTGGAGCTCAGTTTAGGACAAAGAATTCTAATCTTTTAATCCTACCACACCCTGTTAGACTTTTCTTTAAGGCCCTGAACCATTCCTGAGCCTGATGGCCTGGGGCAGTGGACCTCTTCTCCTTTTGAGCCATTCTTTTAAAGTAGCCAACTAGGAAAGACTAAGATTGGGGAAAAAACAGTGGGGGTGAGGGGAGAGCAGTGGAGGGAGGTGCAGAGAGGGGAGTAGATCTAAATGCCTTCAAACTGTATTGTATGAAAACTGCAAAAGTTCAAGAAAAATGCAAAAAAAAACCCACAATGATATTTCACTGTACACCTATTAGAATAGTTAATGTCAAAAACTGACAATAGAATTAGGGATGGTAGGGCTCAAGTGGTAAGCACTTGCCTAGCATGTTCAAGAGCTTGAGTTCCATTGGCAGCTGCACACATGCTCTTACAATACCAAGTGCTAGAGGGTATGAAACTGAATCTTTTATACCCTGATGGGAGTCAAATGGCAGAGCCAACATTAGAAAGTTAAGCAGGCACATAAACTGTAGGATTGATGCTTATTAATGGACATAATCTGGACTAATGACTTTTAATTAACCCCAACAAAATCATATGCTCTTGGATCTGATTATGGGCATTTCCTTGGCAACCTCAGTTTGGAACTGTACCCCAAAAAATAATGAGTTAATGTGGGTATGCTTGAGAATTAACATATCAGAAGCACTGAAAGACAGCACCCCACCTCCAGTGTACATGGTGGAGGTTGTGACCTAGGGTGAAAGTAAAAGGGATGGAAAGACTGCATACTCAGTGAAGATTAGGGTGGAGCTGAACTTGAACTTGTACATCCCCAGTGAAGCTGGAGAAACCATTTTGAATAAAACATGTGTGGCCTGACCATGGGACAGAGTGAGAGAAACAGTTCCAGGGACAGTTCCATCAGCACAGGGTGAGGACTAAGTTGAGTGGACAAGAGAGATCCATTGGCACAGTTCTGAAAGACAGATGGTTCTCATAAATAGCTAGGGGAACTACTGTCCTCCGGGTTTAGGCTCACTCTTAAAATTTTAAGAGTCAGGTGGAGAGGTGGCTCAGCCTTTAAGAGCACTGATTACTCTTGAAGGGTACCTGGGTACAATGCCTAGTACACACATGGCAACTAACAATTATCCATAACTCCAGTTCCACGGGATCCAAATACTGTCTTCAGATCTCTGTGGGGATTACATGACATGGGTTCACCTACCTACATGCAAGCAATACACTTGTACACATAAAATAAAAATCGTAAAATTTTTTTAAATGTTAAGAGCCAATTATTTGTTCAGGTGATCATAACGTTGGCAACAGACAAATAGAATGGAATAGAGAATTCAGACATGAACTCACACAGCAACCTAATCTTTGACAAACTGTCAAAACATACATTGGAGAAGACAGTCTTTTCAAAAACTGGTGAAGTTGGGTGTGGAGGTGCATGCCTTTAAAGCTAGCACTTGGAAGGCAAGCGATCTCTGTGAGTTTGAGGTCAGTCTGGTCTACATATCCAGTTCTACGCCAGCAAGGGCTAAATAACAAGATCTCATCGCAAAAAAATAAAATAAAATAAATTAAAAAATAAAAAATAAAAAAAATAAATAAACACCAAAAACTGCCATCCAATCCATAAGTGGGCAAAAGAATTGAACAGTTCTCAAAATAAGAAATATAAAGAAGCTTGAATATTATCAAAACACATTGTATGTGTGAAAGCCTCAGAAAATTAGGAAAAATATTTTAGTACTATATAAATGGCCAATAAATATTTTTTAAATGCTCATCATCCTTAGCTCTCTGGCACATGCATATTAAAACTGCTGTGAGGTGGGTGTGGTGGTGCAGCATTTAATCCCAGCCAGCACTCAGCAGATAAGAGGCAGGCAGATAATCTGAGTCCCTGTTCAGCCCAGTGAGTTCCAGGACGGCCAAGGCTACATAGTATAACCCTGTGGAGAAAAAAAAAGCTGCTTTGAGAGTCCATCTCAACCCAGTCAGAATAGCCATCATCATAAAAATAAATAACAATTAATGCTGGTGAGAATATAGGGAAAGAGGAACCTTTAAATACTGCTTACTGGTGGGAATGCAAACTGGTGCAGCCACTATAGAAATCAGTATGGAGATTCCTCAAAAATTAAATATATAATTACTAGAGCTGGAGAGAAGGCTCAGCAGTTAAAAACACTTGCTACAGATCCAGAGAACTCAAGTTTGGTTCCTAGCACCCACATCAGGAAACTTTCAACTGTTTCTAACTCCAAATCCATGGGACCTTGACACCCTCTTCTGGCCTCAATGGGCACCACACACATGTGGCATTCACACCACATACACATTACAATAATAGTAATAATAATAAATCCTAAAAAAATAAACAGAAGTATCACACAGCCCAGCTATACCACTCCTCAGTAAATACCAATGGAATTCAAGTCAGCATTCCAGATGGACATGAAAATCCATGTTTATTGCTATACTATTCACAACAGGTTAGGAAACCAGGCTATATGGCCATCAACAGATAAATGGATAAGGAAATGTACATATACCCACAATGGGATTTTATTCAACTGCAAGGAAGGAAATTGTCTGTCATTTGCAAGAAACTGGGGCTGGAGATGATGTTAAGTGAAATAAGTGAAAGACATCACATTTTCTGCCATTTGCAGAACCCAGATTTAAATAAATATATATGTATATACAGCAATGACATGAAAATGGTCTGGGAATGATGAGGGGAGTCTGAAGAAAGTAGAAGGAGAAAACAAAGGTGGGTAATGGAGACAACATAAACACACTCTACATTTAAATACACACAAGCAGAAGAGGGGCTATTTGTGGAGGAATGGGACCAGTTGGAGGGAGAAGGCAGTAAGACAAATAAGAGCAGGGTACAATAATACATTTACGAAAATGTCATTATGAAACCCATTTTATACATGAACTAAGAAAACTAATAAAAATGTACATTAAAGGAACACAAAGATTAGATTTTTTAAAATTTTACTTATTTCTTTTAATTTTATGTGTATGAGTATCATGCTTGCAGGTATGCAAGTGTATCCGTGTCATACAGTGCTTGAGGAAGACAGAAGAGGGTGTCAAATTCCCTGCACTAGAATTATAGATGATCGTCGGCCACCATGTGGGTGCTAGGAATCAAACCCAGGTCTTCTGCAAGAATAGCCAGTGCTCTTAACCACTGAGCATCTCTCCAACCCCAAACTTAGCAGATTCTTAGAATATTAATGATACGCTTACCATATATTCTAGCAATTCAACTCTAGATAGTTATTCCAAAGAAATGAAAACACAGTTTCACACAAATATTATATCAGCTTTATTCATAATTGTCCACAAGTGAAAACAACTGAAATGTTCTTCAACTTGGGACTCCACACAATGGAGTACAGATCAGAAATTAGAACTACTGATACACTCAATGATATGAATCTCAGATCTATTATTCTAAAAAAGTAACATGAAATTAAATTCCACTTGTAACTCTCTTCAAAGGACAAACCATACAGTAAAAGAACAAGTCAGTGATTGCTGGGAGTTAGGTATGGAGAACTATACAAACAGCAGGATATTAATTTGGCGGGGGGAGGCTAAACAGAATTCGGTTCTTTATGTTAATGGTTACACAACTTTATGCATTTATCAAAGCACAAACAACTGTAGGCCAGACTGGATTACATGCAAATGTAAAGTTTAAAAGTAAAAAACTAAAAGCTTAATGATGTAAAATAAACTCCTGTATAACTGCTGACATTCACTGTAAAGCAAAACAACAGGACAGGAAAAAGACCAGTGATTGCCGGCATCTCAGGATAGGGGTAGGGCTTTATTACAATGGAGTCCAGTGACTTTGCAGGGGAAATGATGTAAAACTGCTCTATCTAAATCACTCCTGTAAACAGGTGTCCAAACTCACAGAACTTAAAGTATAAAGGGAAAACTTTGTTGTATGCAGATCTTTTTTATATAAAAAAGGAGAGTAAATATACAATAGAGAAACAGCCAGGCATGATGGCAAAGACCAATAACCCCAACACTTAGAAAGGTGAGCAAGAGTGTAACAAGTTCAAGGTCAGCTTGGGCTATATAGGAGACTACAGATGTATGCCTACACACGCGCACACACACACACCTTGAGATACACAAAAGTCTTAAACTGTTTTGTTTTGCTTTGAGAGTCTCTCACTTTGCAGCCCAGACTAGCCTAGAATTCACAGCAATCCTCATGTCTCAGCTAGAATTACAGGTGTGAACCACCATGCCTGGCTAGAGTTCTAAATCCATATCCTGGCTTGATTACTTTAGTAGTTCTATTTTATTTGGCTAAATTACATTCCCATACTGTTTCTTATCCATTTAAATACTTCTTAATTAATTAATTAAATAAAGCACTCCTAGTACCTTATTATATACCATGACACTGATGAGACACAGTGAATTAAGTTGGATACTAGTAAGGGGACTAGGAAACATAGTTTCCACATGAACATTGCTAGCTTTTAAACCCAAGTAGAGAAAATGCATTTAAAGAGCTGGAAAACAGAATACAGCAGAGCAGATGCCTAATCAATGTTCCTTTGTTAAGGCAGTACGATACAGAGCAAAAGGCCAACATAAGACTTTAATTACAGTCAAGTTTTAAACCTGGCACAACCATTCAATGTTGCCTTGAACACATTCTGATAACTTTCTGAGCCTAATCCCTTCCTGGCAGGGATGTATTGAGGGTTAAAGGAGGTAAATAACTTCCAGAGCTTCGTAGTTTGTGTTCAGTCAGCACCTAACACTGTCCTGAACATAGGCATGGCCTGCACTGCCTGGCCTGAACATCTGGAGCCACTGGCTTTCCAGCCATTCACAGCTAGGTATAGTAGGGATGGCAGCCTAAAGGCTCATGGCAAAGGCAAAGGCAAAGTCTAAGGATGGTGTGCAAGTCTGAGGTGGGTGGCAAAGACTGAAGTAATGCAATGCCCACCCCCTTCAAATGTCTTTACTCATGTAGACTGCTGGGAACTGAGAGTGTATATATGAAAGAAAAATCCCCAGGAAGATGAAACCTGTCTTTATTCTGTCTATCTTGGTCCCTTCCCTGAGCAATTACTATAGTTTAGATGGGAAATGTTCCCAAAAGGGCCATGCCTATGCGTTAAAAGCTTAGCCTCAGGTAGCAATTCTAAGAAGGGGAATAAACTTTAAAGGAGAAGGACCTATATACAGTAGGATTCTATGACTCTTTCAAAAGGCCTTCAGTGTTGGTCATCCTTCCTCTTACTCCCTCTTCTGTCCTAACATCCCATTCTGCATCCCATTAAAACTGTCCTGTTAGGCCTCTTTCCTATTTGTATCACTGCATTCTATCTCCACTCTAATGAACCACCCCCTGCCATGGCCCCTCACTAGTTTCCTGCTCTCATAAAGGCATGGTGGCAGAGGCCTTTATAGTCCCAGCACCCAGGAGGCAGAGGCAGGTGGATCTCTGTGAGATCAAGGCCAGCCTGGCCTACATAGTAAGCTCTGGGACAGCTGGGGCTACAGGGAGACCTTGTCTCAAAAGACAAAAAAAAAAAGATGTTCCAATTGAAACATACCTATCTAAAGACTCAAATCCAACATACACTTTTACGAGACCATACAACATGTGTCTTTCTGGGTCTAGGCTACCTCATGTAGGATGACTGTTTCCAGTTCCATCCATATACAATATAAAGAGTTTATAACAGGGGTACAGTGGCCTGAACAGATACCACCGACTAGCAAATGAAAAGTCCCATTGCCAGAAATGGACTCCCTTTTTTTGGAGCTGTTGACCAGAGGGATCCCACTGACCTGCAAACAATACTGGCTATTGCCACTGCACTTGGTTACCCACCAAAGCTTGACAGTCAGAGCCTTTTGCTAAAAATACTACCTATCTGAGTTGCAGAACAAACAAGGAGAAATCAAACTGGTACTGACCTTAAGCTTCATCTCTGCTGGCTAGCTTTCATAGTAGTAGAAGGTGCTATGAATGTTACTGGCAAAGAAAGGCAATCATCAACCTCACCCAGATGCGAAACATGCCAGTTACAGTAACTGGCTTGGCAGAATACGCCCAATATTTGGTGCAATAGTGGCATGAATATTATGGGAGTGAATAACCATGTTCTAGTTGGATTTAAGGTCCACTTGATAAGATGGGAGTCTGTATCTGATACTGCCATCAGGGCTAATAGGCTAGACAGCTCACAGGCCAGGGGAAGAACCTGTAATTTATCATTCTGCTAGACTGTTCTGATATTTTACTTATCTCGTAAAATACAGTGGGAGCTGGGAGTGGTGGCAAAAGTTTGTAATCCCAGCACTTTGGAGGCTGAGGTAGGAGGATTATAAATTTTAGGCCATATAGCAAGGAGGACCTTTCTCAAAAAAAGGAGATACAGCTCAGTGGCAGGTTTCTGGTTTAACATGTGCAAGGCCTTACGTTCAAGCCAGTACCACAAAAACAAATACAAATTCGTTTTTAAAACAGTAAGAATTAAACAGAGGATGCTATATTAAGAGGTCCAGACTTTGAGACTTTTTTTTTTTGACTAGAGAGTATGGAGGGCACCATGGTAGGAGGGACAAGACATGGGAGGCATTCTAATACATAGGTGAATCAGGGAGACTCAAACTCCATCTGTATTCTCCCACCCCAGAGGAAGAGATGCTTGGAGTACGAGGGAAGAAAGATCAGCTGATCAGTCACCAGCACAGTCATCGCAGTTGCCAGAGAGGTCAAGGATAGACATCATGGAATCAGACAGCTTGCTGGCAATTTTATCTGTAGATGGAGAGACACAGGCAATTTTGGGGTGGCTGGCTTGTTCAGACCTACACTAACCTCTCAAACTTGGCTCAGTTACCCCTCCAAACACTAAATAAAACTGATGGGCTACTGAAGCTGACATTCAACCTCACAGGTACAGGAAGATCCATTCATCTGTGACGTGATCACCCACAGCTTAGCTTCTATCTCAGAATTTCAGACTCAGGATTCCAAATATTTTTGTGTCTTCCACATAGCAAAGTAATAACTTTCTTCTGCTGTATAAACTTAGCACTCCCCCATTGCCCCTAAAACCAAGTTCACACAGCAAAGGAGAAGCACGGTAGTGGTGGCTTTGAACTTGAATGCTTACCACTTGCAGGTCCTACCTTCCAGACATCCTTTTTCCTCGGGATTCCCTGAGACTTCTCCAGAAAGCCTTTGCTGATCACCTCTATCTAACCACTAATCCCCAGACTGGGTTGTAGTCCTTCACAGTACTTGTTGTATGTGTCCTCAGAATGATCATTCTGCACTGTGATTGTCTGTTTTGTCTCCTCTCTACACCCAAACAAGGCCAGGGATTCAAGGAGTTCAAGAAATCTCTGGATTTCCAGGACTCAGTGTGGAGTCAGACCAATAAATTGTGGCCTCGTTAAAAGATGAGGGTTAAAAGAGTCAATCAACCCTACCTATATTTGTATTTTGTGACCACCAATTAATGGACCATTTTGAATGTGATATACTTATGGACCTCAGTTTCCTCACTTACCCAAAGAAGAAAACACCTTTCTAGTTAATAAAGGTAAATACATACATTCTTCTGTATTTACGGGAGACAATAAACTCAGACTTAGCATAAAAGAATCTGCATATAACTTACACACATCCTCCTATATATGTCTACATATCATACCAAATAAAATATAAACACTATGTAAACAGGTGTTATACTATGTTTACAGAACAGTAACAAGAAACATAGCCTACACATATTTAGTACCCATGCAATTAAAAAATTATTTCTCATTTGCACTTGACTGAATCTGCAAGCATAGATATCACAGATATAGAGGTCAACTATATAGTCTAAAAACCTACACAGGCTAACTTTACACACAGGACCACCATTATAACAAAGAGAAGTTCTTTTGAGTACTGATGAGGAAATATTCCTAAGACATAAAACAGAAAAATGATTAGACAAAGACTGCATGCTCAGCAGCCTAGCATTTGTGTGGAAGGAGACAAAGAACGTCTATGAGTTATGTATGTATGTATCTATCTATCTTAAGAAAGGTAAGAAATTAACTGGCTGTGTAATGGGGAGGCCTTAAGAGATTTTACTGTATGTCCTTTGAGGTTTTGAGTTACTGCCTATTGATACAGTACAAATGATATATATTCATGTTACGTAACACACAGAAAGCACTCGATAAATGGTCAACAGATGAGGCCAGTGGTTCTACATGTGTGGTCTCCAGAAATCTGTTTTAACAAATGCTCCAGGTGATACTGATGCAAGCTAAAGTTTTAAGAACCACTTACTAGTAACTGAGCATTTTAACCCAACCAACCCCTCAAACTCTTGCCTAAAAGTAGACTTAAATGGAGATGTTCATTCAAGCCCCTAATTCTGGCTCAAATGAGGCATTTTTCAGAACAGAGTGGTTAGGTACCCCTACCTGTACGCTTCTGCAATTTCTTCTTATTCTTCAGGGCAGATGACAGAGCCTGGCCTTGTTGAAGAGGATCTGTCTCTAAGATCCTCTGTAACATTGGGCGGCGGTCCACTGAACTGACATCCACTATACGGTTGTCTCTGGGGCAGTGGTGGTCTACGTTGCGTTTAGCCCACCCCATCTGATGACGGTTAGGTTTGGTACAATACCCAGTGAGGTCTCCAATCTGGGCAGAGAAAGAATAATGATGTAATCTTGATCTCCAAACACTTCGGCATAGGAGACGAAACAAGCTTGAGTATGAAAGAACCTGGAGCCATGTAGAACTAAGCTCCAATTCTGGCTCCACCATGCCTAGCTGGTGCTTAGCCAGCTTATTAGCCTCAGTTTGTTCATCTGTCAAATGAGGGTGCATAATGGATGGCTTGCAAAGTTTTTATAAGAATGAGACGAAAAAAATAAAGGCAGGATCTGGGCTAAGCCCTTGCCAAGAAAACTCAGCCTTCAAGAGGGAATTCAGCCTTCAAGATGTGGCTTAAAAGAAACTTCTCTGACCAAGTAGTATAGTTTAGGGCCCTTAGATTGAGGATGTCCCCATGTTATCTCCTATCCTCAATGACCTCTCCTATGTATCTGAAATTCATAGTATGAATATTTTGGAAGAGCAGAGAGGAGGTAATTGAAAAAAAGATGCTGAAAAAACAAACCTGGAGTCATATGATACCATGAAGGTCTTGGACAGCAGACTATGAAAGCATGTTTAAGCAGGGAAAATGACAGGGTCAAAGTGACAGGGTCAGACTGGACTATTAAGAAACCACAAAACAGCTAGGTGTGGTGGTGCATGCCTGTAATCTCAGCACTGGGAAGTAGGGAAACAAGAAGATCAGGTGCTCAAAGCCAGTCTTGGTTACATGAGACCCTATCTCAATAAAACAACAACAGAGGAAACCATAAAACATATGTCCAAGTGAGATAAGGACTAGAAGCATACTCCAGGGTTGTAGGAATGGTAAAGAAAAAATTGGCAACTTCTCAAAGAGATTAGCAAGGAAAAGCCAAGGACTTGGTGACTCACCATGTATGGATCTAGTCAGGGGAAGAGTCATATGCTACTTGAACAATTAGGTGACTAAGACTGTGATACCTGTTCTATGAACTGGAACCAAGGCTGGGAAAGCTGCTTGAAAGTGCATTACCTCCTCCTTAGATATGTCATTGTTTGGCAGATGACACACCAAGTCAATCATTCAAGAGTTCACAGAGGGTATATGAGCCACTCATATCTCAGTAGCTTGGGGAAGACAGATAAAAGGAATTGACTTCTTCCCAGAACCCTGTGCAGGAGACAAAGCTACCATGAACAAGGGGAGAGGTACCTTATATACGGTGGTTTTATTTTCAATGGCATCTGCTATTTTCACCATCGGAGAATGGAGCCACTTGATCTCCATTTCTTGTGGGTCCATGTCACCCAACAGCTCATCAGATTCTCCCACCGTCAAGCCTTTAACACAACCAACACCACTGTCAGGGCCCTGCTTGCCAGTCCCCTGGTCAGAAAAGACATGTGAGTACTACCAGGGGAGGTTTTCTGCTGAGAGACTACATAAAAAAAGAATAAAAGTCAAAAAATACTAAACTAGGTGGTGCACACCTGTTATCCTAGCACTCCAGAAAGTGAAGCAAGAGGATCATGAGTTCAAGCTACATGGCAAACCCCTGTCTCAAAAGAAAACAAAACAAAATCATAGATGTTACAGTACACTTGACTGCTGGGAGTTGGACTTGGAGTCTCAGCTTGCTCATGGGTAATGGAATTGCCCAAGCTCTATTCATAGGAGGCAAACCTGTTAGGACACCTATACTGGCTCAAATGTGATCCAGGCAACCATGGAGATAATGCCCTTCCTAGCCTAGGGCTCTCTTCTCCTCCTGACCCTTTGCTTAGAACTGGTTTCTGCTGCAGCTTTCAGACATGGCCAATGTTTTGTACCTCACTATCCTTACACATGCTTCTACCAACTTTATCTCCACCCCTTCCTTGAACATCTTAATCCCTACCCACTCCTCAAAATTCAGTGCTAGCACCAATGCCTCCAAATGCCTTTTACCACTAAATTCTCTGCACCCACTTTTGCCTCAACTCCCTACACTTCAAATATTATGCCAAATGCATTTGCAATGATGACACCCCTCTTTTGCCCATACAAATCCAGCCAGGGTCAAGCATCGCCACAGGAACATGAGCTCAAATTCCTTTCAACTGCCCACTTGATAGAAACAGAAACTAAAGTTCAGCAAGGGGCTACCTTGACTGAAGCTACTTGTGGAATACACTAGGAAGCAGGCAAGCTCTCTTGCCCTCATTTGTAATTCAAGACCCTTGAAGTGCCAGAGAAGAAAAAAGACTGGCCATCAAGAGAAACAGATACAAGTAAGGTCAGCCAGGGCTTTCTCAACTACCTCCAAGTATACAGGGCAGCCCGGAAAACACCAGGCACCTTTCTTGGGCAGGGTAGAGAGAGAAGCAAGAGCCATGGTTAGGGCTACAAAAAGGAGTGTCTAAGAAACTTTCTCTTCAGTTTCTAAAAGTCATACTTCATTATACGCAACCTAACATTTACTGAGCACTGATCTGCTGTATCTTTTGTTGTGTCTTTCACCCCTTTTTTGGTGCTAAGCATCAAAGCAGGGCCTTGTGCAAGCTAAGCACACACTGCAACACTGAGCTATACCCACTGTCCCACTTCTACAAATGAAGTAAATCTTCACAATACCATTACAGAGTGGGTGCTGCTCTTCTCATTTTACAAATGAGAACACTGAGATAGAGAAATGAATGGATTTGTTCAGCATTGTATAGCTAACAAAGAGCAAAGCTTAGATTTGAAAGCAGGCAGCCCATACGTATAACCATGTAGCTACACTGAGCTGGGGGGCTTAAGACAATAGGACAAGAGAGTTGCTGCCAAGGCCACCACTGTGTGTCACGGTCTATATGCCTTTTGGCATTTTAAATATGACCTTTTCTTTGAGACAGAGTCTCACTGTGTAGCCCTAGCTGGCCTGGAACTCACTAAGTATATCAGGCTTGGCTTAGAATCACAGAGATTCACCTGCCTCTGCTTCCTGACTGCTTCCCAGGCATGCTTAAAGGCATGGGCTGCCATGCCTGACTTGACATTTTTTAATTTTCTGCCTTGCCTGACTGTTCATATAAAAAGCATGCGCCACCACACCCAACAAATATGACCTTTTCTGACTTGGTTATCTCCCTAGTGAGTGGAGGTAAAAAGGAAACTCTAGGAATACATAATGAAATTGCTGTGGGAAATACCAAGGCAGCCAGGCACGGTGGTGTACATCTTTAATTTCAGCACTTGGCAGCATGATGAGGCAGGGCTGCCTCAAGTTCAAAGCCAGCCTAGGCTACACAGTGAATAACAGGTCAGGCAGAGTCACACAGAAAGATCCTGTCTGAAAAAGCCTAGAGCACCTGGGGATGTAGCTGAATGGTACAGTGCTTGCCTAGTATGCACAAGGTCCTAGGCCTAATCATCAACATTCCTTTTTAAAAAACCTAGGGCATTAGGAAGGAGATAAGGAGAGGGACTGCTTGTTGGTTTGAGACAGGATCTCTGCTATATAGCCCAGGTATCCTGGAACTCTTGACCCTCATGCCTCAGCTACCCAAGTGCTGGGACGACAGGCTTATGCTACCATACCCAGCCAAGAAAGGGTTTGAAAGGGATGTTTTAATTCACTCCAGGTCCCAAAAAATAGGAATAGACGCTCCCATTTCCAGAGCACCCAGAGACTATCTATCAAAAGCTCATCTAGCATCACTACCACCACCACCACCATCATCACCACCACCATCACCATTACCACCCCAACTCCCACAACCACTCCCACCCTCATGGGCTAGATCAGAATTCTCTACGTCACAGGAAAATGGATTAAGTTTAGTACTAGTTAAACTGGTCTAGTAGCTCCAGGGAAGGGGATAGCAAATGTGTGATCTGACATTAAGTTTAGCCTGTACAAGAACCATATGTGCCCACCCATCCATACTTACATTCCATGGTGTCCTCATTGGCCTGCTCAGTATCCTCAATGTCAAAAACCTCAGTCATCTCCTTGACAATCTCAGCACTAAGATGGGTGGGCAGATTGTGGGTAGGTGGTGGTGGTATATAGAAGCTGATCTTCCCACTGTATTGCAGATTTAGAAGAGATTATTGGCAAAGTCACTGAGAGAGCAAATAGCCTACTGAAAGAAGATGGGCTTGCAAGACAGAAAACAGTAAAGACAAGAAAACCTAGACAGTGACTTCTGAATAATGGGTTGAATTGCTCAATAACCATTGGGCAGAAAGTCCGAAGCAAAGCATGCATAATTCTTCAGCTTTCCCTTAGGATCTATGAAGATTGGCTGTCTCACTGGCTTCAATGAATACCACCTCCTGCTCAGCCCCTTCCTCACCTCACCCAGTCAGCCAGGACAGATTTGGCAGCCTGTTCTTGACTATATATGCCTCCCTTCTTCTTCTTCCCCAGGCGGTGGGCCACTGCAGTCAGAAATTGTTCAGTAGTCTGGAATCCAGACACACCATAGTAGTTGGAAATCTAGCAACAAGAAGGAGAAGAGTCATGAGAAAGAGTGAAGAACCTTTGGAGTAGTGGGATAGGACAACCACTGGGGCCCTGCGCTATACCTCCTCCAGGTTGCAACGCTGCAGGATGGTCTCCACGGGGGTCACAGGATCTGCCAGCTTCTGCAGATGGATGCAATTACGCAGGATGGTCCCCACCTCTGAGTTGGGTCCTGGGACAATACCTGGAGCATCCAGCAGTCTGATGAATTTGTCTAGGTAGACTTCCTGCATGAATCTGGAGAGGAGAAACAAGGACTAGATGTTTCTAATATCTAGTCACAAATGGGCCTGGGGAAGATGGAGGAAGGTAAAAGAGAAAGGAGGGTATCTTTTTTAAGTGAAGTGGAAATATATAGGTCCAGGGGTTTCTGAGGCCTGGAACTGATTCTAAAATCTACTCTCTGCCACTGGCGACTTAGCTGCAGGATCTCAAACAAGCTTCTGACTCTCTAAGACTCAGTTGCTTCATTTAAGCAACAGAGAGCTTCTCAAAAGTAGCTTAATCTTATAGCTGTTAAGAAGGACCTAGAGGAGAGCCAGGTCTACACCTGGATTGGGCCAGGTAAATGATGGCTATTCATGGGACTCCTACACCCAGGAAATGAATCAGAGCACCGTCCACAATTAAGAAAGGGTCAGAGCCTATGAGTTAAGGGGGAATGGTAATGTCTAGGAGCTCTGTATTAGGGGAGTAGGTGAATGCTTACTTTGTGACACCAGGAACAGCTCCCACACTGCATGCACGGCTGCGCTTCAGGCTATTGATCAGACTACTCTTCCCCACATTGGGAAGGCCTGCAAAGTAGCAGCAGAACACTCAGGGCAGAAAGTACTCACAGGACTTCAGGCCAGCCTGTGTAAGAGAGGGCCTGACATGGGCAGTGATCAGGTCATGGACAAAGCAAGTAGAATCTGGCCTCCTGTCTTTGTACTTCAGGCCCTGGCTCTAAGGGCCTTTCTGTTTCTCTCCCCCTTTTGTCAGCATATTGGGCAAACATGTCCCTGTCTCAAGATGTGAAACCTACTTCCTACTACAATCAGCCTGGAGAGGTGCTCCATGTAAGTTCTCACAAACATGATCCATCTGAAGGTGGATATCAACAAGTATCTGTGAAACAGAGACATCTGTTCTGGCATGTAATTCCCTTGGGGAATCTTAGGGACTCCTCTTCAGATGCTCATCTCTATGCAGCTGTCTTTACCTGTAGTGTCTTTTTTGGAGCACCTGTGTGCCTCTATGTCTGGGGATATCTTTGTGAGTTTCTCTCTCCCTGGGTCTGTCATTCTTATTGTCCTCTGTACTTAAGTTTACAAGTATGTACTTCTTTCTTACATGTGCCTGGGAGGACCTCTGGTACTTCAAAATCTATACGTTTCTATGTGTCTCTTGGTCATTTCAACTTCAAATGTGACTGCTTCTCCCTTTCATTTGATCTCTCCCACTTGGCCCATTACTCCCACAGCTCTGTTTCTCAGCATCAGTACCTAAAAATCTTTTCATTCCAAACACTTTCCTTTCTGTTTCTCTCCACCCCACCAATTCCACTTCTGAGCACACAGTCTATGTTCCTTCTCTCTGAAGTCTGTCCGTAGGTATGCCCCATTCATGTTTCATATGGCCTTTTTCCCTTTGTGTGTCTCCCTAACTCTGTCTTTAACTCTCTCTATACAAGCATTTCTGTTTCATAATGGGCATATCTATTTGTCTCGCTCTGTGATGCTGGGTTCTATATATCAGGGAGTCACAGTGTATTTGGGCACTAATGAGTTTCCCTGTGGCTCGATTTGCACTGTGGGAAAAAGCTGGGGTGAGTGTGGGAGGACTTGGTCTGTATGCATTTTGCCTCTGAGTCTATGTCTACTGATGTGCCCCTTCTGGGCCTATACATGACTCTATACATAGAGTATGTATGTGTGTTTGAAAATCTGTGTGTACATAGGCCTGCCTATATTATGTTCTTCTATGTCTATGTCTCATCTGATTGCATTCCTCTATGTTCTTTATTTGGATATGCAATCTACACATGTATATATATATATATATGGGGGGTGGGTCTGTTCTTTATATCCTTTTCAGCAGGTCTCTGTACATGTGTATGTTTTTGAGATTTTTGCACCACTGGGGACTGGATCTAGGGTCTCACACATTAGGCAAGCCCTCTACCACTGAGATCTACAACCACAGCCCTCTTTTCATTTTTTTTTTTTTTAAGACAAGGTCTCACCAAGTTGTCTATAACAGGTCTGGGTCACCAGGTCTGACCAAATTTTCTATTTTAATGTCTCTTCTTTGGAAAGAGACATTTCTTTGCATTTCTTTTGAATGTTTCTTTCTCTCTCTGACTCTGCCACTTAAATCTGTCTCCTTTTTTGTTAGCCAACAATTCTAAAATCTGGCTCACCTGCTCTTTCTGTCTTTGACTATATCTATACAAGTATGTACATCTATTATATACATTCTCTGTACAATTCTCTTCAATGTCTTGGCTTTTCTTTCTCTTCCTGATGACCAATCTGTCCCTGCCTCTCAATTTTCCCATTCCCCTTTCATGATCCTTCCCACAGCACTGTGCGTTTCAGAGAGGACTGAGTTCCGCATTGTTTCCCACAGGGTTGACTTCTAGAGGCTCTTTCCCCTTTTTCTGTTCTCAGTGTTCACGTCTGTAAGAGGGTCACTCCACGTTTCCCTCCCACAGCTCTGACAACTTGGACTGCCTTGGCACCATACATTTGGTTCTAAGAGTCAATACACAGTAATGATTCTGAATATGCCCTCCCAATTCCCACTAGCCAAATTACAAATTCTAAAACCTTCTTAGACCCTTCCTTTCTGCCCCAAAGAGGCAACACAATATTCCCAGGACCCTTTCCCTTAATGGAGTCACTGCCCAAGGAAGGAGCCTGGGTCTCACGCCTATTTGCCCAGCCTTACCTACAACGCCCACACGGATGTGGGTGCGCACTTCACCCAGGCGGCAATAGTTCCCCAGGACCCTCATGAGGTTTTCAGCTCCAAAGCAGGCTCTGCTTTTCAGCAGCAACTCAGAGGCCTGATCCACTGGAACACTACACCGAGTCTATAAAATAAGGGATATTACAGAACAGGCATCAGATGGGAGATGTAATCTGAGCCTAGACTACCAACCCGCAGAGAAGCATTCAGGATCACCCTGTAATCTCTAAGCTCAACAGTTTCTTACATAGGCCCCAAACACTTGCTAACCTCCTGGATCTTCTTTGTCTCCAGTTTCCATGTCTCCCATTTTCTCTCCCTGCTCCTGCCTCCACAATACACGTCTTTTGCCTCCCACAGCAGAGGTATGATGACATCCTGGCTCTAGACAAACTACAATTTGATTTCTAGCTCTATCTCTCATGCCCATGAGGAAAAGACTGTTTTCCATCTCTGTGCCTCAGTGTCTGGTGAATACCAACGGGAAGTCTGTGCAGAAATGAGAGGGCGCCATGCCAAAAGCTGACCTTCCCTTGACCACTCATGCAAGACAGGGTCATCTCAGCCTCCATATTTTTATTTCTCATGCCATCTCCCAAGATCAGAATGTCTTTCCTCTTCTTCCTCTTTCCCTTACTAACTACAAAAATTTGAACACCACAAAATTGAAATTAATCTAAATATCTTATCAGTAAGAAAACAAAAAAACTCACAAAGTATATGCTTGAGGTAAAATAAAATTGCCCTAAAGGTTATTTCTACATCTTTGCCACCAAAAAAGGGGGAAATGCTGGACTGGGCTGTATAGTTCAGAAGTACAATGCTTGCCTAGAATGCACAACTCCCTGGGCTTGATCCCCAGGACTCGGGTGGGGGGCAAAAAGAATATCTAAATATACTCAATGTACTCAGTTTAAATAGGGATTTCTGTTTGGGAAAGATTAATTTAAGACAGAACCAACCAAAAATGCCTGGAAGTAAAAACAGGAGTGCCTACAAAAGAGTAAACAGTTTAATAAGATCACATCACAGGGTTCCAATTTACCAGGCTGTGATGCTTTTCCTTGATTTGTTTCTTTCAGGAAATATTTCAAAATAATACTGACAAATATTGTCCTATGCAACTCAAGCTAATGAATAGCATGCCATTATTAGAAATAGTACTTATGATTGGTATTGATTATATTACATATACACAATAAAATATTAAGTATGTATAAAGAAGTTTAAGCTATCAAGTGTTGGCAAGACTATAGGAAAAGTAGGGCATGCATGGTACTGCACACCTTTAATCCTATATCCCTACATTGAGGCCAGCCTGGTCTGCATAGGCAGTTCCAAGACATCTTGGGCTATAGAGAGACCCTGTTTCAAAAAAGCAACAAAAAAAAGAATTTAGGGAAAGAGGCCTTCTCACACATTCATCAACCTAAGCAGTAGGAAGATTCATTGGTGTAGCTATTATAAAGGACAATTTAGGGGCTAGAGAGATGGCTCAGTGGTTAAGAGCACTGGCTGCTCTTGCAGAGGACCTGAGTTTAATTCCTAGCACCCATGTGGCAGCTAACAACTGTCTGTAATTCCAGTTCCAGGGAATCCTCATCCTCTTCTGACCTCCTCAGGCAAGCAATATACTCATACACATAAAATGAAATAAAAAAGATTAAAAAAATAAGGGACAATATTTCAGTGTCTAAGAAAATATCAAATGCACAAAGCCTGTGTAGGATGCAGTCACATTATCACTCAGTACTTAACCCATACTGTCTACATACTAAGGACATATGAGTAAGGGACTTTATAGAAGCACTGGTTATAATGATGAAAAACTGGAAATGAGGTGCTAAGGTGTGGCTAATGGAAGGGCACTTGAAATGCCCTAGGTTCTATCCCCAGCACTGTCAAAGAAAATAAGTTTAATATCTGGTGCAAAAGTGAAAAAAATATCTTCCAACACCCAGTTTATCACCTTAGAAACAACCAATGTTACTGCAATAATTTTAATAGTTTAGAAAATGTATTTCTATATCAATAGGAAATACTATACTTTGTTTTAAAGAGGAAAAAAAGAATGGTGCTAAAAAGTCTTTGAAAGTTAACAAGTAGTTAACCCTATTTTCCAAATCTCCTATAGCCAGTATGTATTATTATATCCTCAAGGCTAGAAAAACCATGCTTCCTGAACAGCAATTATATAGGAAGATGTAAAGTAAAATTAAAGTTAACAAGTCATCCAGTAGAGAAAAAACATCCAAGTTGAAACCTCAATTCAATTATTCAAGGGTTAGAGGGTCCAGTTCAAGCCTTAACACCCACAATCGTGGCCCTAAGCCACAACGAAAGAGGTTAGATAGATACACTGACCCCAAGCTTACCAAGTTTTTGACTTGATGCTGGGTGCTTGCCTTGAAGGCCACAGTTGGCAATTCATTGCGAAGGTAATCTAGCCACTTTTCAACAATTTCTTTGGGAACCAGGTCTGGAAACAACAGGAACAAAAAAATGGAGCTGGTAAGAACATTACCTCCATGGCTTCACCTAAAGATACATTCACATATACCCAAGCCTAGGCCCACATCCTGCCAACAGATCTATCCTCTATCTCTTTTGGTCCCTGCCTAGTTCCCAGAATGGAGTTAGAAAGGACAGGTTTGTCCATGGAACCAGCTGGACTTCTATGAGAAGGCTAGTTCTCTTGAAAACAATATTAAAGTAGTTATATGGTCCCAGACATCCTGCTTCCTGCCAGGGTGTCCAGGCTGCCAAAGGCCTTCTAAAGATCTATTTACCATCCCCTCCCTAGATCATTTTATGCTGAGCCAAATGTCAACAAAACTCACCACTAAGAATTATTATTATTTGCGATGCAATTCTTACAACAAAGCTATGAAGCTAGAATATTCATGATCTCATTTACTGTTACAGAAACAGAAGCTCTTATAAATGGTATGACCTGCCTGTTATCTCAGAGAAAAGAGCAAAAGTGGGGTGAGGCCCATACCTGAACAACTCCCAAGCCATGTGGTCTCCTGTCTTTGGGTTCTAGTTTAGGAAACAAAGGTCTCCAAGACTGTCTTGCCATAAAAATGGCACAAAACTGCATGAAAAGGGAGTTTAAAGGCAAGCAGGCTTAGTTTCCACCCCCTCTATTATGCTACATATACTCTCTATGTTTGTGTGTAGACAATATTTCTGGTTTTGTAAATTGGAAAAAGAATTCCTACTATGCACAATAATTTTGAATGGCAATAAATTACTTAGTCTCAGTGCCTAGTCTGAGCTAGTCTTAGCCTGACCCTTTCTGTGCTTTACCCAAGCCTTCCCAATACCTACCAATCTTGTTCAAAACCAAGACCAACTTCTTGTTGCCTTCTGCCCGCAGGACAGTTTCTTCCATCTGGAAACAGCGGCAGCCCAATGGGTCTCTGGCATCCAGAACTTCTAAAATCACATCACAGTACTCTACCACCTGCAGAACAGAGAATACACAGGATAAAGACTGAGAAGAGACTGTGTAGCAGCCATGCAGGCAAGAAAAGGCATCTATCTCAGTCAGGAAAGAATAGAAACGGAAAAGAAATGAAAATGGACTGGGGCGCTCACCAAAGAGCTTTAAGAACTGGATACTTGTTAGCCAAACGTTATAGCTCAAGCCTATAATCTCAGCATTTGGGACAATGAGGCAGGAGGGCTACAGGACCGGCTTGGGATAGAGTGAACTCTAGGCCACACCTGAGATAAAGAGTGAGACCTTGTCTCAAAAAAAATATCCAGGCTGGAGAGATGGCTCAGTGGTTAAGAACACTAGCTGCTCTTGCAGAGGACTTGGGTTTGAATCCCAGCAGCCACAGGGTGGCTAACAACTGTCCATTAACTCCAGTTCCGGAGGATTCTGACACCCTCTTCTGACCTCCATGGGCATTGCACAGCATGGGTGTACTCACATACATTCAGGCAATACATTCATTTACATAAAATATTTTTTATCCCACAAAAACAAAAAAAAGAAAGAAACTAATCCATGTACTTTACGGAACTCCTTGTAATAGGCCTTCCTTGTGGCCTCATCATCCAGCTGAGGAAACATATTTAATTCCTGCAAAACTTCCTCCTAAAAAAAAAAAAAGAGAAAGGTTTAGGGGAAGGAGTTTGGGGGAGGGGAAGCAGATGGAAGGAAGGAGAGGGAGATGGGGAGGGACAGCGAAAGGGAGGAGAGAGGAGGGAGGATGCACAAGAACCAACAAAACTCTGAAAACCACAAGAAGCTAGAGGATACCACATGAGTTTCATCCCATCTAAAAGCGGCAGTGACCTGGCCAGCAGGATGGCTCAGTGGGCAAAAGCACTTGCCACATAAATTTAGCAATCTGAGTTACAGTGCCAGAACCCATGAAAGAAGAAGACTCCACAAAGTTGTGCTCTGCTCGCCACACATGCATTGTGGCACCTGTGTGCCTCTACTTACATCATACACAGACACACAAGAATAATGGATAATTTTTAAAAATTCTTTTAAAGTAGCACTGACCAACCAAAAATGCTAGGAAACTAGAATAAGAGTTAGGTGCATGTGTGCTTCTAGGTGTACATGTGCATTTGAGCACCATCCAGAGGTCTGCCTGATCATAGGAATGTGTAAGGGGAAAGGGGAAGGTGTGAGAAAAACAAGCTATGGGGGACATGGGATGAGAAAGCAAAGTCTTTAGTGTGTCAGAAGGTAGTTCAGCTGGCAAGTGCATACTGTGTTTGTAAGACAACAAATGCCAGGAAGGGAGAAAGAAGACCCACAAGATGAGACCCTCCCCAATACATTCCTGTCTCTCAGTCCTCCCTTCATTCTCCCTCCCTTCCATGTCCCTAGTCATACTTCTCCTGCTTTATCCCTACAACCACTCCATCTTTAGACTCAAGCCTGGGAGACGCATTCTCCACAGATACCCAGTCACAGGTACACTGCAAAGTGGCCCCCTTTTCTCCCTCTTACTTTTCCCTCTTTCTTGTTAATTGTTCTCCTTCTCTGCACTTATTCATTTCTTCCCCTCCACCACCCTTAAAACTTTCCTTCTTTTTAGCAGAACAGCAAATCCACCCCAATGCCACCCATCAGCAAGGCTACCCTCTTACCTTTTGTTCGAATTCCTGCTGACGTTTCAGGACATCCTGGCAATAGCTCTCAAGGGTTCTGTGTCTTTGTCTCTCTTGATCCCGGGCAACTTGCTGCTTCTCCCTCATCTCTTCAACCTAGCAAGTGAACAGACACTGTCACTAGAGCTGACTAGGTTTGCAGCTCAAGGGATAGATGCATGACAGATGGATGTAGCAGGAATACAGGAGGAAGACAGATAGGACAGTGGGACTATTTGTGCAGAAATAGATTACAGGAGAGAGAGTTAGAGAAAAATTGAAAGAGTGGGGCATGATGGCATACATCTGTATTCTAGCACTTGAGAGGTCGAGGCAGGATTGCCATACGGTCAAGGCCAACCTGGGCCATAGAGTGACGCCCAGGACACCAAGCCATAGTAAGACCTCTACAGCATTCAAGCCATTCTCAAAACATAAAAAAGGGTCAGTTAAGTGGCTCAAAGGGTAAAAACACTCTGCCATACAAGCCTAATGACCCAAGGTTGATCCTTAGGATCCATGGTAGAAAAAGAGAACTTATTCCCAAAAATTTTCCTGTCACATGGGTATACATAATCATGGCATGCATAGACCTGCCACCCCACACAAACAATAATAATAATAATAATGAAAATTTTTAAAGTATACAAAAAATACATAGCGAAAAGCAAAATAAAAAGAGGATCTGGGAGAGAGAGAATGCATTCTAAGCAAATGAAACCACCTAAGTCCAAATGAGAAAAGAAAATAAGGTCCTAGCATATGCCAAGCAGAAAGAGAAGCTGGCACACAGCCGAAGCCCCACCTACTCAGGGCCTGAAACTGAAGGATTTCATGAGTCCTGGCATTCAACACCAGACTGTGTAGCAAAGCAAGACCCCACTTCAAACAACAAAACATGAAAAAAGCAGCAAGAGACAAAAAGGCTGATCACAGAGGAAGGAAACATCTAGGAAAGGGAGATGACAAAGTCAAATAAGTGTGCTTTAAGGAAAGCATGGTCTCAAAATGCTGAGAATTCCTCTAAACGTGAGAGAATAAAATATTCATGAATGCAGGGAGTGTGGAGGAGAGGTCAGCATAGGACGTTTCAATGGAACAGTGGAAACATAAGTCAGACAGCAATGAATAGGGAGGTTAGAATCAAGTGAGCAAATGGAGAAGCTAAATACAATATCAGTGTCAAGGTAACCTGCCTCACTAAGCCCCATTCACAAACAGCATCAAGTATCCCAACAACTCCGGCCCCTGCCTTTCTACAGACCAGTCAAATCAGGCCTTTTCTCCCCAAATATAAAAGGCTCACCCTTTTCTTCTTTAATTCAGCTTCTCGACTGGCATGATCATTACAGTGAACAAACTGGGGAGCAGATGACAGTTTGGAGGTTACTTTCTTCCCATTTTGCTTTGCAGGCTGGTCATCATGCAAGAAAAGACAAATTAAAGAATTAAGAATCAATAGAAACCACTCCACCCCACTACAGAGGAATGTATTTGGGGGGGGCAGGAATCTGCTTGCCTGGCTGGGGTGAGAGTCTTCACCATTAGTGGGGCAGGGAATGACAGTCAAGTGGTGGGGACCAGGACAGCCAAGGTTTCCAAGGTCAAAGGGAAAGTGTTCCTGACAAACAGCACCCAAAATGGGGTTTTCGGACCTACAGCAACAGTACCTGAGAACCTGTCAGAGATATAAATTATTGGGCTGAGCATATGGCTCACTGGGAAAGCACTTGCTTGGCATGCTCAAGGTCCTGGGTTTGACCCTCAGCACTTAAAAAAAGGCAAATCCAGCACAAAATAGTATATGCTTACGGCAGGAATTTAATATATACAGGTGACTGCTATAGCCACCGAGTGGGGAAAAAAGCCAAATCTGTTAATCCCAATAGGATGCTTTGTCTAGAGTCACCCATTAACTACTGACCTGGCTCCCAACAAAGGGCATACCTCACATGAAGATAAGGACAACTTACCTTTTTGCAACCTTTGGAACCTTTACCTGGTTTTTTATTTTCTGTAAAAAGAGAGAAAGAAAGAAAAAAGAGAGAGAGACCATCAGTCATGTTTGTTAACACTGTAATCAGAAGGCCAGGCAAGTGCTGAGGATCAAAGCCCTTCAGTCCCCCCATTGAAGTAGGTGGTTTCTCCTTCTGAATGATGACTTTTCTTTCACTGCACTCCTGTATCTAGTATATCGTCACCTTAGAAGAATTCTTTGCATTTTGAGACCATGTTTTCCTTAAAGCACACTTATTTTGACTTTGTCATTTCCCTTTCCTGGATGTTTCCTTCCTCATGACCAGTGTTTTTGTCTCTTGCTGCAAAATTTTCAAAAGATGGTTGTTCTTTCTGGCACATGGATCACTTGGCTAGCACACACAAGATCCTAGATATCCCCAGCACCACAAAAAATGAATCTGAATACTCTCTGAGATGCCCCAAGCAAGGTATGGTGGCTCACATATGCAACCCAAACACTTAGGAAGCAGAAGAGGGAGGAATGCTGCAAGTTCAAGGCCCCAGATGGTTTATACATTGAGTTCCAGGGCTTCTGGGCTACAGAGTGAGAACCTATCTTAATAAAAACAAGAAAAAATAAAAGGGAGGAGATGGGGGGGGAAAGTCTTGAAGGTAGAAAGAACATCAATTCATCCACATGGCCTGTTTTAGTAAGAAAACTCTAACAATCAGAAGACATCAGGCAATTTGGTGACAGCACATTGCATACATCATTTAAGAAGCGAAATTCCAAAGACACCACAAATTGTAGTGGGGAATGTTTTGAAAAACGTTTTTGCTATATAGTTTTGCTGCATTGTCTATGGGTAATGCATCCATCCATAGACTCAACCAACTGTGAATCAAAAAAATCTCTAGGGACTGGAGAGATGCCTCAGTGGTTAAGAGCACTGGCTGCTCTTCAGAGGGCCTGGGCTCATTTCCCAGCAACGAGATGGTGGTTCACTACTGCCCATAACTCCAGTTCCAGGAGATCCAACATCCTATTCTAGCCTCCAAGGGCACTGCATGCACATGGTGAACTTATATATATGTAGGCAAAACACTCATATACATATGATAAAAATTAATTAATTCATTTTTTAAAATTGCATCTGTGGGTCAGAAAGATGGCTAGGTGGGTAAAGCCACTTGCTGCCTGGCCTAATGACCTGAATTTGAACACCAGAGCCCACATGATGGAAGGAAAAAAACTGACTCCTTTAAGTTGTCCTCTGACTTCCATATGTGTGCTATGGCATGCACACACAAGCAGATACACAATGCAGACAAACACAGAGACATAAACATGCAAATACTATGCTATTTTATAAAAAGTACTTGAGCATCCATTGATTTTATATCTGCCAGGGATCTTCCAACTAGTCTCCTATGGAGACAGACAATGGTACCTATAAAAATGCTTACAAAGTGTCAGGCACTGTTCTAAGCATTCCAGCTTTTAAAATTCATTAATTCCTCATAACTCCAGATACTCAGGAAACTAGACAGGAAGATGACCTGAGCTCAGATTTGAGGCCAGCCTGGTAAATACTGTGAGACACCATCTCATAAAAATACTCAAGAGCCACAAAGGTGGCTCAGTGGTAAAAAGGCATTTGTCGTCAAGCCTGATGAACTGAGTGCAAGCCCCATGACCAACATGATGGAGAGGACTGACTCCATCCAATAAGTTACCCTCCAACCTCCACACATGTGCCATGGTGCACACTCTCATAAACACACACACACACAAAAACACACACACACATACACATAAATGTAGTAATTTTTAAAAATCCTATACTGAGTATTGTTGCAAAAGTCTGTAATTCCAGCACTAAGGAGGTAGAAACAGGATGATCAGATGGTCATTTTCAACTACAACTACAGAGTGAGTTAGAGGCCAGTTTGGGCTACATGGGACTGTCTCCAAAACAATTCCTCTCCAAAAGTGTGATGTTGCGCACCTGTGGTAATGCACACCTATAATACCAGCAACTCAGGAGATGGAGGCAGGCAGAAAGATGACAAGTTCAAAGCTACATGACAAGATCCTATCCCAAAACAAACAAAAACCAGGGCAAGACCTCTAATCCCAGCACTCAGGATCTCTGTGAGATCTAAGGCCAGTCTGTCTATATAGCAAGTTCCAGACCAGCTGGGGCTACAGGAAGACCCTGTCTCAAAAAATAAACAAATAGGGCAAGAAAGGTGGATCAGCAGTTAAGAGCACTGGTTGCTCTTGCAGAGGACCCAGGTTCAATTCCCAGCATCCACATGATGGCGAATAACCATCTATAACTCCAGTTGCAGGGGATCCAACACTCTCTCCTGATCTCCAAGAGCAATGCATGACACAGAAGCACTCACATGCATTCAGGCAATACACTCATGCACACAAAATAAAAATAAGAAAATATTTTAAAAATAAAAAAACAACAAAAAACAAGAACAAAATCCTAAAAACACTATTAGGTAGATGTTATAATTACCTCTATGTTGTGAATAAGGAAAATCAAGTTAAGCAACTTGCCCAAGGCTATATAACTTGTAAGAAAGGGAGTTAAGTGGCCTGGGGAGATGGCTCATTGGCTGGCTGCTCTGCAGAGTATCTGGGTTCAGTTCCCAACATCTACATGGTGACTAACAATGGTTCATAACTCCAGTTTCAGGGGATCCAACATCCTGTTCTGACCTCCATGGGCATGGCACAACATGGGTGCACTTACATACATGCAGGCAGGCAAAACACTCATACACATAACATAAAAATAATAAATAAAAAATTTGTTTTAATTGTCTTAAAAAAGAAACGTGAGATTCAAACTCATTGTGATTCCAGAGTAGAACTGATACAACTTATGATGGCAAGTAAAATATATGTAATAAAGAAAAATGTTAAGGTATATTATGTAGCATCACATGACATTTACTGCTATTTACCTCAGATTCAGGCATTTAACCTTGCTGAGCCTACATTTTCTCATGTGTAAAATGAGAATGGAGAGAAGGGAAGAACTCCAT
Source organism: Eospalax fontanierii (assembly GCA_035773235.1). NCBI lineage: Eukaryota > Metazoa > Chordata > Mammalia > Rodentia > Spalacidae > Eospalax > Eospalax fontanierii. The sequence continues at coordinate 51,669,173 of CM069525.1, forward strand.
TACAAAGAAATCATGAGAACAGCAATACCAAATATAAAAGACTTAAGAGACTTATACAGAGATCTGAAACATACTGACCAATTTAAAAGCTGTGAGCTGAGCATGGCAAGACATGGGAAGCTGAAGCAGGATGACGAAGGGTTTGAGACTACCATGAACTACTTAGAAGGCTTGAGGCTAGTCTCTGTTACACAGCAAATTTGTGTTTCTAAAAGCCAAAAAGCAGCCAGATGATGTAGCAGATACCTGTAATCCCAGAATTTGGGAGGTACTGGCAGGAGTATCAGGAGTTCAAAGTCACCTCAGCTAGGTAGCAAGTTCATGACTAGTCTCAAAATAAATAAAATAAATAATAACCAAAATCAAGGTTGTTGTGAAATTCTATAAATATTGAATGTATAGGATTGAGAGCAGGTGGTAGAGAAAACTCACTGTGTCTAAGCTTCATCATGATGATCAGACTGGCTTGAAAAAGAGGTATGTTCAAATCGGGCAACTTCCTGTCAGAATGGGAGAAACAGAAATTTGCAGACAGATCTGGGACTCACAATGCCCCTTTAAGTTCCCCAAAGGCAAAATAAAATGTCAAAGAGCATGACCAGGAATCCCTAACAATTAGGGAAATTGGGAGGATGGGTTATAGCAGAGCTAGGGTCTGGTATGGTTGAGTATACACAAGGAAAGCAGTATTAGAACATTCAAAGAGGAGTTAGGTAGGTAGAGCACATTTCTTCCTAGATGAACTCTGTAGTGTTATATCCCAGGTAAGAGACTAGTGCTAAATTCTTCCACGCTGGGGACAGGAGCAGATAGCCTATTTCTTCATGAGGTGGAATAATAGTGGGTTTTCCCCACAAATACGGGATTCTGTTCTCTGTATCATCTACCCTAGGAGAGGCAGAAGGGGCTAGATCCCAGGAGTCTACCCTGGAGCAATGGGTCCTCCAAAGAACTCTTGTGTGTATATAGACTGAAGTCAGTACAAAATCTGAGGGGGGCGGGATTTGTGCCTGCATATAAAATGGCTGGGGTCTGCACCTTGGCAATGGGGGAAAGGATTTGCTATTTTCCCTCTATTGTGGGGTACAGAGATTGAACAATACCACACAGTGGCTATGAGCATCTCTGGTACATGGGAGAGCACTGGGCCATGTTCTTCTTAACTGATGGGAAGGTCTCTTCACCCTGGAGATGGATGTGGGCAAGACTGCTATGCTTGCTTCCATATGTGTCATGAGGGAAACTGTGCAGCTTTGAATGAATAAGGTCCACACACCTTTGCCTCATGGAGACTATTAGGTAGATTTTTTGTGTATATTTTGTGTGGGCTGAAGTCAGCAGCGCACTAATATTGATGGGAACAGGGTCTCTGGTTCTCTATATGGGTAAGGAATAGGGAGGCCTAAGGCAATGTAATTATAAATTCAATGGATCTGCTCCTACACTGGGTGGGGGGTATTCATCTACCATTTTACCCAAGATGAGGGAAAACAAATTTGAGCTTCCGTATTTGGATAAGGAAGGAATTCATATGTGCTGAATTTCTGGTGATATCACTGGCTGGCAAGGTTAAAGTGGTGGGGAATGATCTGCACCTCAACTGCTTGAGGCCTCCTTCCTGGCCTATTTGGTGATTATAAATTATTGGAGGGTCTCTGTCTACCTCAAAAGAAGAAAGAATAAATCTGAGTCTCTACCCTAAGGTTTTCTTGGGGCACAGATCTTTCTCTCAGTGGACTAAAGTCTGATCCCATGAACTGTAAGCAAGTGGTGGGGGGGATTTCAAATTCAGTAAAAGAGCACATTTTTATGGGGTAAGGACTGAGTCTAATTCTACACAGTGAGGACTCACTAGTCCAAAGGGAAGGGTAAGTCTGGGTTGTGTCCTTTTCCACAGGCTCTACTCATCTCAGGAAGGGTTGATATACAGATGGGGGAGGGGTGAATTTGTTACTCTGCAGGAGTTAGAAATACATTGGAAGGGCTACATCAGGAAAAGAGCTTCCCTACTTCTGGATATTACACACTTCTAACATCCTCAATACTGGTGTGGAAGTGGCTGGGGAAATGACTCGATGCAGATCTATGTCTTAATATGCCATTGCAAGTTTGTACTGCTCCAGCCGTGTATTGGAGATTATATTCCTATAGGCCGGGGACGATTTCACCCCAACTTTGCTGGGTTGGTCTACATTAGGAATGCAATTACAAACTGAATAGATCTGTTCCTACATGGGGGAGGGCACGTCTGTCTTCAGAAGAATAAATAAAGGCAGTAATTCGAAATGAAGCCTAACTATCCTGAGAGACGGAAGGCAACGTCGTTACGTCACAACTAAGGTCACTGTCTTTCTACACTGTACGCCTCTGTAGCCTCTTTCTGAGGCCGCCAGAATGTAGTTCCGAGCATCTCCACGAGTGGAGCTATCCGTGCCCCTCCTCCGAGGCCTTCTACCTGGGAAGGAAGCCAGCATTTCATCTCTCTATTCAAGGCTAGAGAGCATCTCTGGTTGCTCAAAAAAAACACAACCCTCACTGCACGGCCACCTGGGCGATCGCTCGCCATGAGAAAAAGAGGAGAGTAGTCTCTTACCTACACTTCCGGCAGAAACCTCCAAGAGCAGCGACGAGGACGAAGTGGGCCGACGAGGCACGATGCAGCGCTCCTTGGGCAGGGACTTCCGGATCCCAGCCTAACGACAGGTTCTCCCTACTTTGCGTGCTACGCGGAGGCGGGGTTTGGGATTGACCGCTGCGACATGAAGTCCCGCCCTTGCTCCCACGCGGGTCCTGCCCCCGACCGCCTGCTGGGTAAAGAGGTGGCAGAGGAATGGGGGAGGGCAGTGAATCTGAATGCTCATATGGTCTCTTCATAAGCTATTTGTAAAAAGAAATCTTGTGTGCGGCCTCCTGGCAAGGGTTAAATATACATATTTTCCAGTTTCAGTGACCGAGTAATCACTGGTTGCGTTAGACGAGGGGGGGCATTTTTGTCTGCCTGGAAAATGGCGATAGGCACGGCGTGAGAAAATGGCCGCCAGGATCACGTGTCCTCCTGGCCGATCTTTTCCCCACCTGAGGTGCGTTGGTTAGCTCCCAGGACCCTGAAACAAACGGTATTCTCTCCCAGCACTTTCTGCAGAAACTCCCTCTTCATTGCTAGGTCCAACCAGACTAAGACCCCGAGAAAGAACCGAAACTATTGGAATTTTCACTGGCTTACACTCTTTTTCTCCCTTCCGTGAATCTTGTATCTGCAGACGAGAATAAATTTATGTCTCTGAAATGGGAACTGGTAAGGGTTTTTTTTGGAAAGCATCTCAAGAGACTCCTGACTTGACTGGGAAGTGAGATGTCCCTCCCAAAACGTAACTATTAATCTGAAAATTCTTCCTGATCGTTAATTGCAGCCTTTCTTCCTCAAGCCTAAACCTCGTGAGGGGAGTGTAGGTGAGTCTATAGTGAGAACATACATTTCTTAACTTTCAGTACTTTTGGACGAAAATAACTCCTTTTAAGCCCGACATAGTTGCACACGCCTTTAATCTCAGCAGAGGCAAGGGACCTCTTCTGATTTCCAGGCCAGCCCAGGTCTAAGTTCCAGGTTAGCCAGTGCTAGGTGGTGAGACCCTGCCTCAAAAAGAAAAGAAGACAGTAGCTCCTTTTTGCCCTCCACTTTACAAGACAGACCTCGCTGCTACCTTCATCCGTGGAGTGCTTCCAACCGAAATCCCGAACTAGCCTGATTTTCACCTTTCTTTCTCCCTGCATTTGCAGGTTCAATTTCTCTAAAATCTAACTCCTGTCACTTCTATTACATTTCTATGAGATTATTTTATGACATTTTGCCTGACTCCCAGTTGAGTAAGAATCCCAGGGTACCTTGTCTATCCCTCGCTAGAAGTCATCACAATACTATACTGTATTTGTTTATATAGCTTTATTGCTACAGGAGAGAGGACTCCTCAGAGCAGGGACAGCATGTCTTTGAGCCCTCAAAGAAACCCAGCACAAGACTGGTACAAGCAGATTTGTTAAGTAAAATTAAGTAAGGGTTGTATCACAGATCAGTGGGAAGTGGACAGCTTAGCAGACAGAATTGCAAAATTTGGCTCACAATAAAGAGAAAAAATAAAAGCTTCATAAGATAGCACATACCTGTAATCTCTCTAGGGATTAAGAGTTCAAGACCAGTCTGCTCTGCACTGCCAGAGTGTCTTTAAAAAATTTTTGTTTTTGAGATAGGATATCATTCAGCCCAGACTGACTTCAGAATCTGTGTAGTCAAGAATGACCTTAAACTCCTGCCCAAACCTCTGGAGTGCTAAGATGATAAGCATGCACCACCACACTCAATTTAAATTTATACCATGCAGTGGAGTGCCTCATGCATACTAAGTATCAGCAGAGCTATATTTCCAGCCCTATCAGACATCTAAAATGACTGTTTACAGGAGGAATATGAAAGCACAAAGTACGGATGCAAGTGAATTTATGAAACAACAAAAACCTTTCATTAAATCTTTCACATGACTTACCAGATACATGGTATGCACAGAAATACACGAGCAAATGATAATCTGATTTTCTTCATCAGTAGTTCACAAAATGTGGAACTTGGATTAGCAACAGTCATCACCATTTGGGAACTTGTTAGAAATGCAAATTCCCAGATCTCTTAAATCAGACTTTTTGAATCAAAATTCTAGCCATGGGACCCAATGATTAATATTTTAACAGACCCTGCAAAGACTCTATTGTTGATAAAAATTAGAAAACTACTCATCTAGATTTAGCTATTATTAATATTTTGTAGCCCCAGCTATCCTGGAACTTACTATGTAGACCAGGTGGGTCTTGAACTCATTTGCCTCCCAAGTGCTGGGATTAAAGGCATGTGCCACCATGCCTGGCTCATTTTCTAGATTTTTAAAAATATATACTATGGGGCTGGAGAGATTGCTTAGTGGTTAAGAACACTTGCTGTTCTTCCAGAGGACCTGGGTTCAATTCCCAACACCCACATGGCAGCTAAACCATCCAAAACTCCAGTTCCAGGGAATCCAACACCCTCTTCTGGCCTCTGCAGGGCATTTTACACACACATGGTGATTTTACATACACGCAGGCAAAACACTCATACAGAAAAGTAATAAAAAATATTTTTAAACTATATACTGAGGCAGGAAGCTTGCCATGAGTTTGAGGCTAGCCTAAGCTACACAGTGAGTTCCAGACCAACCTGTGCTACAGACTCAGACCCTGTCTCAAAAGGTCTCATAGTTCATGTATCCTTTTGCAAGCTGAATTACTTTTTAGTACTAGGTTCAAACCTTATACATGCTTGCAAATATTCTATGGCTGAGCCTAGTCCTGCAGTTTGTATTTTATCACAGCAGTGTTTTTTGAAATGCATTCAGTTCATGAATTTAACTGTTACATGTTATATGCCTATACTATATTTTATTTATTCATTGTCCTGTCAGTGGGCTTTCAGGTACAGAATTTTCTCTGTTCCAAACAGTTCTTCAATGCATATTCTTGCACACACTTCCTTGAGCATTTGCATAGGAATTTGTAGGACTTAATGCATATGACCAATCTTTATAAATTTACACATATATTTATCTCCAACAATAGAATTGCTGCCTCCCATACTCATCTCAGCTATTCAATTGTTTACCAAGTCATAGTACCAATTTTCACTCCTATCAGAGTGCAACTGGGCATGGTGGTACATGACATTTTCAGGAAGCTAAAGCAGGAGAATGTTGAGTTCAAGACTTTTCTGGAAGCCATCTTATTTTAAAAACAACAGGAAAACTAAAAACACACAAAAAGATTTTGTTATTTTTTCCTTATAAATTTTCTCTGCGTATTTAGGACTTTGTTTAAAAGTCCTTCCCCAATTTTAGATCACAAAGATACTTTACTGCACATTTTGTATTAGCTTTATACGTTTTGGTTCCTGTTTTTGAGATAGAATCGCCCTATGAAGCCCAGTCTGACCTTGAACTCATGATCTTCCTACTTCAGACTCCAGAGTGCTTAAGTTACAAGGGTACACCACCATACCTGGCTACATTAGCTTTATGGTTTTATCTTTCACATCCTAGTCTACCTCATGTAGAGTAAATAGAAACCACTTTTCTTTCTTTTCTGTTTTGTTCTTTTCTAGATAGTCTTTGTGCAGTCCTTGCTGGCCCGGAACTCACTATATAGCCCAGAGTGGCCTTGGACTCATAATCTTCCTGCCTCAGACTCCCCAGTGCTGGGATTACAGGCATTGACTACTATGCCGGGCTTTTATTTTTCTCTTTATTATGAGTCAACTTTTTCAATGCTATCTGTCCACTTCCCATTGATTTGTGGAATAGGCCTTAAATTCATTTAATAAAAATTTAACAGGAAGGGGTTGAAAAGATTGCTCAGTGGTTAAGAGCATGGACCACTCTTGCAGAAGACTGGAGATCAAATTCCTAACACCCACATAGAGCAGCTCACAACTACCTGTTGTTGGGGGCCGGCCGGCTCCAACATGCGCACCTAAGATGGCAGCTGGCCTGTAGCCAGGAGGTGGTATGGCAAGTAGAGGAAGTACAGAACTGAACCTGAGTCCTCTGCGAAAGCAGCAAATACTTTTAACTGCTGAACCACCTGTCCAGCCCTGATTTACATAAATTTTATATCATAATACCATACTGAATTGTCTAATTTTAATATTTCTTTATTTTGCTGTGCGTGATGGTGCACCCCTTTAATCCCAGCACTCAGGAGGCAGAGGCAGGTGGATATCTGTGAAGTCAAGGTCAGCCTGGTCTACATAGCCACTTCTAGGCCAGCTGGAACTACAGGGACACAATGTCTCAAAAAAAAATTGTAATTTTATTTTATATGTATATGTTTTGCCTGAGTATATATAAGTGCACTAAATGTATGCAGTGCCCATGAAGGCCAGAGGAGGGTTCCCTGGAACTGGAGTTCCAGATACTTATTAGCTTCCATGTGGGTGTTGGGAACTAAACCCGAGTCTTGAGCAGCAAGTGCTCTTAAACACTGAGACATCTCTCTAGCTTGTGGTCATATCACTTATCATCTATAGTGATAACTTTACCTCTTTCATTCCAACTGTAATGTTTTTATTTCTCTTCTTTTTTATTTTTGTTTCTTGAGACTGGCCTCAAACTCATGGCAATCCTGCATCAGCCTCTTGAGTACTGAGATTACAGGTTTCACTGACACTCCATGGATATTTTTATTTGGCTTGTTTTTTTATTATTTTATGTGTATGAGTGTTTGGCCTGCATTTATTTATGTATGCCACACACGTGCAAAGCCAGAAAAGAGCATTGGATCCCCTGGAACTGGAGTTACAGATCATTGTTAGCCACCGAGTCGTGCTGGGAAATTAACCTGGTCCTCTGCAAGAGCAACAAGTGCTCTTAACCTCTGAGCCATTTCTCCAGACCCTTTGTTTTGAGATTTTTTTTGTTGTTGTTCTTGTTTTAGTTTTGTTGCTGTTGTTGTCTTTTTGAGAATGGATATCTCTGCAGCCCCAGCTGGCCTGGAACTCTCTATGTGGACCAGGAAGGCCTCGATCTCACAGAGATCTGCCTCCCAAGTGCTGAGATTAAAGGCCTGCACTACCACACTTGGCTGTTTTCTGTTTTTTGAGACTTGGTCTCACTGTGTCTCACTCACAGGCTGGCCTGGAACTCATTGCTTTCTTCTTTCTGGACCCTGCAAGTCCTGGTGTGAGTCCTGGTATGAGTCACCGTGCCTAGATTCTGATTTCTCTTTTCTAATGACAATGATTGCTCTCTTCAATAAAATTGTAAATTACAGTGGAGAAAATAGATACCTTTACCTTGTTTGTGATTTTAGCATAGAAGAGCATTTCTACGCCAGCACAGTGGCACATGCCTTTAATCCTAGCACTCCGGAGACAGAGGCAGGCAGATTTTTGTGAGATGGAGGCCAGCCTGGTCTGTATGGAAAGTTCCAGGCCAGTTGGGGCTACAGAGAGACCTTGTCTCAAACAAACAACCCCCACCCCCACCAAAAAAATAAAATAAAAAAAAATAAAAAATGCTGTTTGGTATTTCCTGCTTAAATATGTAAGATTTGGACAATCCATCTATTTATATATAGAAAGAAAATACTGTATCAAGAAAGAAACCATATATTCCTCTTTTATGGAATTTCTTTAACTAAGAATGGATATTGAATATTCAGTGCTTCCTTGAACACCTCAGCCTCCCAAGCATCACATAGAATCACATAGAGTTGTTTTATTTTTTAATGATTCTTTGCCTATTCTGGAGATGTGAATATAATTGTTCTACTTATATTAAATAATATGTTAGAATCTATTAATAGGTTTCCTAATATTGAAATGAATCTCACAATGTGAGATTCTCACAAAATCATGGATTTTGTTATTTAAGATTCTGTATTCCTAAGTGAGGGATAGTCTAAATGATTTCCTTTTACTTGTGCAATCCTTGTCAGATCTTGTTATTAGTGTTATAATCACTTCATAAAAGGAATTAAAAGTGTTCCTTGGGCTAAGGAAGTGGCTTAGTGGTAAAGCATTTTTTCCAAATGAATGGGGCCCAGGGTTTGATCCCATAAATACAACAAAATCCATTTCTCTCATAGGTTCCGAAAAAATAAGATTAGCATTAGGATTATCTGCTTTTTAATGTTAATGGACTTCCCCATGTGAAAAGATCTTGGACCTATACTTTGTGAAGGTGGATAGCTCCTTTTAACTGTTTCTGTTTCTTCCTAGGAAATTGTTCTGCATGGAAATTTTCTCTTTTAGGGCCAGTTTTAACAAATTATAGTTTCCTGTGATATTATCCATTTCTTCCTGGTCTTTAAAACTATTTGCATAGAAACCATTAGTAAAGAAGACTTTTACAGTTGGGCTCAGTGCTGTATACCTGTTATCTTAGCACTCAAAAGACTGAAGAGTCTCAAGTTCAAACCAGTCTGGACTACATGGCAAATTTGAGGTTAGCTTGGGCAAGTTTGTGGCAAGCCATAGAAAGATTCTGTCTCAAAAAATATTTATGATGCTTAAAATGTCCTCTTAATGTGGCTAGATCCAGACCTTTCATTTTTTTTTTATTGTAAATGTACTTTTTCCTTTTCTTGAGTATATAAACTATATAATAACTTATGTATTTATTTTGTAGAGAATCAGATTATTTATTTATTTATTAGTTCCATTGTTATTTAGGACTGTATTTAACTTCTTACCTTTGTTGTCAGGTGTGGTGGTACATGCCCATAATCTCAGCACCTGGTAGGTGGAAGGCTAGCCTGTGCAAAGCAAGTTTGAAGTCAACCTGGCTATATGAGATCCTGCCTCAAAAAATAATAAATAGGGGCTGGAGAGATGGCTCAGCGGGTAACAGCAGTGGCTACTCTTGCAGAGTACCTGGGTTCAATTCCCAGTACTCACATGTCAGCTAACAACAGTCCTTAACTCCAGTTCTAGGATCCGACAACCTCTTCTGACCTTCGTGGGCACTGCATGACTTGGATGCACCTAACTACATGCAGGCAAAAACACCTATACACATAAAATGAAAATAATAAATAAATAAAATATTTTTAAAATAAATAATAAATAACCAGCTGTGGTGGCACACACCTTTAGTCTGTGAACAAAAGTTCCCAGAAAAATCTTGCATTTGAACAGAACTTCCTGCAAGGCTGACCTACTGATTAACACTTGAATAACTATGCAGAGTTTGGAATGTTGCTGATTCAGAGCTCTTTTACAATTATCTCAGGCTCTCTTTAGCCCCCAAATAACCACTCCTTGCTCTCTGCTGTGTCTGAATTAACATCTTGTGACTGACTGTATGTACTAACAAAAGAAACAGTTCCCAGGAATGAAAAGGCTAAGAATACCGGCAGCTAGCATCTGAGGCCTAGAACTGAGATGTCTCTTTTGCTGTATTTACCTGCTTAACTGTTTCCACCAATGTATTTGAAAAGTGTCATGATTTATGACTTTTCTTTGTTCAGTTACTATGAAACTGTTACCACATTCTAGCATGGAATTTGGGGTAACCTCGATTTGTGTTCCTGGGCCATGGCCACTCATTTTTGGCTCCAGAATAAGCTATCTCTTATCCCCTTTGAGGTGAGGGTTACGATTTTTTGTTGACAAGTCCCAACACTGGAGACACAGAGGCAGGTTGATTTCTGTGAGATCCAGGTGAGCCTGGTCTACATAGCAATAGCAATTTCCAGGCCAGCTTGGACTACAAGGAGATCCTATCTAAAAACAAACAAACAAACAAATATAGGGCTGGAGAGATGGCTCAGTGCCTAAAAGCAACTAGCTGCTTTTCCAGAGGACCTGTGTTCAGTTCCCAGCCCCTACATAGCAACAAACTGTCCATAACTCCAGTTGAAGGGGATCCAACACCTCTTCTGTCCTCCACAGACATTGTATGACATAGGTGCACTTACATACATGCGTACAACACACTCATATACAAAAAATAAAAGTATATATATAATAAAACTTTTATCTTTATTGTTTTCTTCTCTTCCTCTTGAATTTATTTTTTTCTGTAACTTTTAATGTCTTCATTTTCTTTTTTTCTTTTTATTTAGTTCTAGGCAAACACTTTACCATTGTCTCATCAAGTTGCCCAGGCTGGTCTTCAACTCATTCTGTAGCTCAGGCTGGCTTTACTATTCTGGGATTAGAGGCCCATGCTACCAGGGCTTGGCTTTCCTTATTTTTTAATATAAGTGTTTTTAGGCTATAAACTTTTCTTCGACTACTGCTTAGCCATATCCATTGATTCTTATATATAGTATTTTCACTGCCAGTGTCTTAAAATTCAGCAATTTTAGTTGAATTTCTCTTTTGGCTCAAGAGTTTACAGGGTTTTCATATTTAAATGGGGGGGTCCATTTTATATTGATTTCTTGTTTTATCCAGTTATAAACAAAGAAAGCTGTATTAGTTTTGCTTTGGGGAACTTATGTTTTGTGGTTGTTTTCTGTATTGTTGTGCTATTGGTGTGTAACTTTTCTTGGAGAAAAGTTCACCCCAGATAGGGTTCCAACAACAGACCAAAAAAACAATTCTACTGAAGTCTGGCTTAGTGAACCAGTGAGTTTATTAAGGTAACTTACAGGAGCATGGGAGGCTCAAAGTCAGCTGCTTACTGAAAACTCTATGCTACTATCTACATAAATGAGAGCATGTATGCCTCCCTTGGTGACAGACATAGGCCCTATGATATCCAGCTGCACAGGACGGGTTGATTTATGTGTTTGTCCCACCAAAGCATCTGTCTGTCAAGGGTATAATCAAGGCATGCTGTATATTTGGACAGCATGCAAAAGATGAGAACATGTCACAGGAATGATGGTAGCCTTAGCTATTTTACAACTTATGCTGATTACACTGCAGCCAGACTTTATAAGAACCCAGTGAGTAGCCTCTAGGGGTACCTGAGGACAGATGGCCTGTCTTTTAGTAAGGACATCTGCTTCTTGGTTTCTGGGAGGACTTAATGGGCTAATCATTGAAACCTATCTACCAAGGGCTCTGATTCCTATTGAAGTCGGTTATATATTTCCTTCCACATGCAGTTGACCTAGCATCTGCCAGTTCTTTTCCCACTGGGACATCCATAAAGTGAGGCCTCTGAATGCAGTCCAGTCACATTGTCACAGGCCAAGTCTCATGAGTTTCTACTATCCATAATGCTCCTAGTCCACTAGCTACTATTTCCTTCTCCTTTTTGGCACCCATCCCTTTTTGGCACTCCTATTCATGCCATCTGTATACCAGACATCTACAGGGATGGATGATATCCCTTCCAACACTTTATCAGCCTTAGCTATTGGTTCAATTATTGGAGAGGCCTCAGTGACTTGAAAGGACCCTGGTCCCAACACTGTCTGCGTGGAATTGATGACAGAACTTGCAAATACCACACCAAGTTGCTGCAAATATGAATTCCACCTTTGCAAAGTTTGATTCTATGCCCCCTCAGGAAGAGGCTTGACCAAAATGGCTTTCAATCCAATCCCTAATTGGGTAAGTTGATTTTACTGTTATTGAAGTGGAACCAGTAATGGATTCCACCTGTTGCTGTCATATACTGCTGGCAATTGCTGTTCTAACTTTGTGTATTGAGCTTCTGCCACTTTCCATGACTCAGACAAAATCCCTATAGGAAATTTGCTCAAGTTGGTCTTTCTAGATTTAGTTTTATTTTTATGTATGCATGTGTGTCTGTGCCAGCAGAGGGCAGAAGAGGGTGTCAGCTCCCCTGGAGCTGGAGTTACAGGTGGTAATGAGTCACCTGACATGGGTGCTGGGTACAGAACTCAGGTCCTCTTCAAGAGCAGCAAGTGCTCTTGACCACTGAGCCATCTCTCTAGCCTCAGGTTGTTTTTGACATAGCCCCTAGCTACAGTCCTTCTGATGCCTTCTAACAAATAACAGACACTGGCATAGTAGGGCACAAAGCTATTTAGGCTGCCCTACAAGGATCTTAGCCAGCTCAAAAGACCCTTGAAATTTTTTAACCCATTGCCACGTATCATCCCGTTTTATCAAGTTATGCAAATGGGCAGTTTGGGGTGTGAAATTTACAAATGCCCTAGGAACCTCAAAAATGCCTACAGGTCTTTTACATTTACAGGCACAGGCTGTTGTGGGATTTTCGCAGTAACTTTGTCATCTTACCCAACCATGACATTCCCAAGATTTTTATAGCCATTGTCTGACTCTTGCATCATGTGTGGATTGATCTCCTACCCTCATTCCTTTAGGTGCATCTATATATTCATCATAGTCCCTGAGGCATGCTGTAGTTTGCTATTCATCACCCTATTCAGGGTAGACAACTTTACATGTTCCCATCTTACCCAACCACGCATGACTGCCTTCACACTTCATACTCTTAGGCAAAACTCTCTAATGGAGGTATGCAGGGTGTGCCCAACGCAGTATGTCCATCCTCTGAATGTTCTCTTGTGGAGAAATGCACACAGTACACTCCTGCAGAAGATAATTGCCCATCCCTAGGACAAGTTTCTTACCTGTGCAGTATCTTCATATCCATCAACTTCTGCGCTTTACCCTTGGTGCTTTGGGTGTTTTCATCAATTAGGTACTTCCAGCTCCAGTATTCATTAAGGCCTCAGTATTCTGGACATCCATAGGGGAACAAGAAATTCCCAACTCAACATGGCGCTCCTGGTCATCATGTGTGTCCCTCACTCACAGGCAGTCTTGGCCACCCTGTCAAAGGAGTAAGTAGGTTGGTTTCCACCTGATGAGTTCTCTACTTGTAACAAGGGGTTCAGTGAGGGCCATCTTTACCTCCCCATCATCTACTCCTTTCAACCCTTTGGTGAACTGCTAGTCAGGCTTTAGCCTTCCAAACACTCAAAAGTACAGCATTTGGCATTCCATCATTTCTTTTCTCTAGGTACTCAACACAAATCTTGCCACATTTGCTTCTGAATAGCAAGTACAGGACCCATTGCCTGCTTTCTCTTTTTTTCATCCCTATCTTAGTGTTTTAGCACTCTATGGACGCGATTTATATGCCACTCAAGACTGTTCAGAAAGCCTTTCATTGCTTGTTTAAAAGTCCCAATTCAAGCAGTTCAGATGCTGAGTATTCTTTGACTCTTATAATTTCTTGTACTGGGCCATAGTTAAAGCCCCCATCTGCATGCTGAATTGTGGTTTTCCTTTCCTCTATATTAAGGGTTGGACCTGGGGGGCGAGTATCTTTATCATTTCTGCCACACTGTATTCTTTGCTCCCCAATTCATCCCCTGGGCTCCAAGTTTTTAGATCTCAGTAAGGGCTCTTTAGTAAGGATCCAGTTTGCACTTTCCTTCCCTTGTGTTCTGCCAGCTATAAGAAATGGCAAACCAACATTTCCATCTCATCCTCCCTTTTTTCCACCTTTCCTGCTAAATTAGTAGCTAATACAGTAGATGGCATCTGCATGTCTTCTCATTCCCCCCTTACACATGAAAGTTCTTTCTGGAAAGACAGCTGAACTTCAGTTGTATGTCTTATCACCCACAGCAAATACCATACAACTGATGCCTTCTTACCATCTCATCCCATACATGCTAATTTCAGGGATTGCAATATATTCTCTAGTCCATCAGTAGCTTGTGGAGCATCTCCATACTTGTGTGGTGGACCTCATTCATCAAGGAAGCATGCTGCCCCATGCCAAATAGAGAAAAGCTGCCACTCTGAGATCTACCCACAGTGTTCCACTCTCATATGGCTTGGCCTTAGTTGTATGTCCTATCAGTCACTTCTCAGAGGGGACATGAAACCACCACTATGAAAAAGAAATCACAGGATTCCATATCACATGAGGAAAGGTAGCTATATCAGGATTGCCTGTAGATGTTCTACCTTCACATAGATCAGCTGCAGTTGTATATGTGAGACCATGCAGCTGCTCCTCCCAAACTCATCATTGGTTCTGTTGGTCCCTATTTACGTGCCAGTGATATTGTCTGACTTTTCCTGGAGACATATGAACAAACATCTATTCACCCTAGATACAGAACCAATAACAAACCAAAGAAACAATTTCACCTAAGTGTAGCTTAGTGAACCAATGAGTTGGGCGAAGTGAGGCATTGCTTACAACAGCTTCGGTGACTCAAAGGCAGCTGCACTACTGACAAGCCCACTCTAGCAAGGGTGACAAATTGTGAAAGCTGGATCCCTAGAGCTCCTTACACAACCACAGCAACAGCTATTACTGCTTATATAAGATTAGAGAGGGGCCTCAATTTTTCCAGTACTATCCCATTCTTAGCCCAAGGCTCTAATTCAAGATGCCACATTGTATTTAGTCATCATGTCCACTCCAATCTTCCAGCTCCCTGAGCTTTCCTTAACGGTCAATTAATACTTTTTGTTCTACATTCCTAACTTGTCTGATATTAAGATTACCCTCTCAGGCTGTTTCAGTTTTCCCCACCTGGAGGGGATGAAACCCAGGACCTGGCATATGTTAGGCATGCATACTACCACCAGCCCTAGTTGATTCTCTTGAATATAGCAATGGGATTTTGATTGGTGATCTAGTGGGAAAATATTTTATTCTTTAAACAAGTGAGTTAAGACCATTTGTATTTATTAATATGAAAAATGAGGTATTGGTGCTGTCATTTTATTTAATATTCCTTACATATATGTGTTTATATACTAAAAGTGTTTCACTATATAATTACATTTTTTGTTTGTTTTTGTAATTATCCTGACTGTCCTAGTTACTTTCTACTGCTGTGATAAGCAATATGACCAAAACCAACTTGGCATGGAAAGGGTTTCTTTCAACTTCAGCTTAAAGCTCATCCTGGAGGGAACCTAAGGCGGGATCTCAGGGAAAGAACCAAATTACAGACCTTAGTGGAGTATTGCTTACTGGCTTGCTCCTCTGGCCCAGGCTCAGCCTGCTTTCTTATACAAGACAGGACCACCTGCCTCGGGGTGGCACCCGCCCACAGTGGGTTGGGCTCTCCCACCTCACCCAACAATCCAGAAAATTCCCCACAGACATTGCCATAGACCAATCCGATGGAGCAAATTCCTCAATTGAAGTTACCTCTACCTAGGTATGTCAATTTGACAACTAGTATTTAGAAAAACTGGGGACTGGGGATCTAGATCAGTGATAGAGTGTTTGTCTAACATGGTTGAGACGCTGGGTTTGATTCCCCAGCACCCTAGACAGGAAGAAGTTTGTATTGGGGACTAGTAACGAGTTTTATCTATATTGTCTTTGTTATTGTTGTTGAGGCAGGGTCTCATGTAGCCCAGCCTGGCCTCAAACTCTCTATGATGTTAATAATGATCTTGAATTCCTGCCCCTATTGGCTATACCTCCCAAGTGTGTTTACAGGTGTGTAGCACCATGCCTGGTGTGTGTCTTGGTTTTTATTATTATTTTTTTTAATTTAGGTTTTAAGACAGAGTCTCAGTCTAGCCTAGACTGACTCATGATGTAGCTCAAGCTGGCCTTCCAGTCACAACCTCAGCCTTCCAAGTGCTGGGATTATAGACATGAGTCACCACTTTTATCTTTTACTACTTTTTTTTCTAAAGTTTATTTGTAAGGTAAAGGAATGTTAGTAAAATTTTTTGCAGTGTTGGAAATTGAACTAGGCCTAGGCTTTGTGCTTGCTAGGCAAATGGCTCTACCACTAAGCTTTGCCCACAACCCCTGCTGCTCATTGGTATTAGGTATTGTATCTGAAGCTGAAAAACTTGCTTAAATCTAATTGGGTAACTATTGAATCTTTTTTTCCCAGACTCTTTCTTCCTGTCTTTATATCTCTCATTTTTTATTCTCTCTTTATGTCTTGACCCAGACTTCCAGTTCTGTGTTCAATGATAGTTAATGAGAAAATAGAATCTTATCTTAATCTTAAAGGAAAATCATATTTCTCTACAAAATATAAAGTATGCTATAAATTTTTGGTGTGTAATGTTAACCGAGTTAAAAAATACTCAAGCTGGTGAGATGACTCCTTGAGTTCAGTTTCCAGAACCCATGTAAAAACCCAGGAGTGACCAGTGCTGGTGGAGCACAGGTAGAGGAGAATCACTTGGGCTTGCTGGCTACCAGCCTAGCTCCAGTTTCTGTAAGAGACCCTTTTGCAGAGAAATAAGGCGGAGAGTGATAGAGTAGTACATCCAACATCTTCCTCTCGCCTCTGTGAGCTTACACACAGGTGTCCCAGCACTTGGGAAGCAGAAGCAGGCAGATCTCTGTGAGATGGAGGCCAACTTGATCTACATACTGAGCTCTAGGTAGGCCAGCAGGGGCTACAGGGAGACCCTGTCTCAAAAAAAAGCACTGACTGCTCTTGCAGAGGACTTGAGTTCACTTCCTAGCTAACAACTGTCCTATCTCCAGTTCCAGGGGACGCAACACCATCTTCTAACCTCCACGGGCATTGCAGGACATGGGTGCATTGACATACATGCAGGTAATACACTCATACACATAAAATTAAAATAATAAATAAAATGTTTTTTTTAAACCCCAAAACCAGTCTGGGCAACTTAGTAAGACCTTGTCTCAAAATAAAAAGGAAAAAGAAGGTTGGAGCTATGCTTCAGTGGTAGAGTGCTCGCCTAGCATGTATTAGCTCCAGGTTCAATCCTTGGTACTGCAGAGAGATAGAGTGGCGGGGCAAAGCGAGGGGGACTTCATTTGTAAGTGAAATGAGAACATGAATATGTAGTTTTCTGTAAGAACCTGTGTGTGTGTGTTTGTTTGTGTGTATGTGTGTGTATGTTTTAGGGATTGAACCTAGAGCATTGTGTGTGATAGACAAGCATTCTAACTGAGCTACACCCCCAGCCCCACAATTTCTTTTTTTTATCATTTGTTTTTAGGATCAAAATTTCAGGAGATGTTATATAAAAAAGAGAATTGAGGTCCAGTGAGTTGGCTCAGTTGGTAAGAGAGCTTACCATGCAAGCCCGATGACCTTCATCGGATCCTCAGAATCTATGTAATAAAAGGCAGGATGTGGCAGCATATACCTATAACCTCAGGACTTCTACTGAGAGATGGGAGGTGGAGACAGGAAACTGTCCAAGAATCTCATGGGTCAGCTAACCTACAGTATGTAGTATAGCAAAAACAAGAAGAGAGAAGACCCTGTCTGAAATCAAGGTGGAAGAAGAGCCTGACCCCTGAAAGTTGTCCTCTGATCTCCACATGCTTATTTGTATGTGCCTGAAGTCTCAGCCTCCCTCCCCTCACATCTCTCTCTCCTCTCACTGTACACACACATCATGCACATAAAAAAATTAAAAATTTGTTAAAAAGAGGGAATTGGCTAGAGGTATAGCGCAGTAAGAATGTAATTGCCTAGTATTCAGGAGGCCTTGGGTCAATCTCTCATCCCATAAAAAAACAAGATAATGAACTATTTTTTGAGGATCTGGCACAATGCACCTGTAAAACCATCTTGTCCTGTTTTAGCATGGAAGAAAGATTTCTGGCTACCATTTCTTTTTTTGTTTTTTTGTTTTGTTTTGTTTTGTTTTTTAGATTCTCTCAAACACAAAGCTTCACACATGCAAGGCAAGCAGTCTACCAACTGAGTTATATTCCCAGCCCCTGGCTACCATTTCAGTTTTATTAATACTTAGTGATATACTCAAGTTCCATACTTTTTACATCCCTTTTGTTATTTTATATTTATTTAGGAAAAGGATTTTACAAATTTTTAGATTATTTCTGTTTAGTTCCTAAAAATCAGGTTTTTGGTTTGAATGCTTGGCGGTGCCTTTACAAAAAGGGAGGGGAGTTGGCACCAGAGAAGCAGCTTGCCTTTCATTTGGGGACTAGAGGGAATTCGGTTTCCTTGAACTTCCAGAAAAGGGCTATGAGTGATTTTCTAGCTTTGAATATTTGTGACTGTATATGATTGTGTATACTCTTTTTAATTCATTGTTTTGGTATTTTTGAGATAGGGTCTCCCTATAGCCCCAGCTGGTCTGGAGCTCACTATGTAGGCCAGGCTGGCCTCCATCTCACAAAGATCTACATGCCTCTGCCTCCCAAGTGCTGGAACTAAAGATGTGTGTCACTACACCCAGCTTGTATCTATTCTTTTATGAATGTGTGTGTTTAAATACGATGCTCTGCTATGCTTCTGTTTATATAAAAATAAAATATAAGACTGAAAAAGAACAGTTTGTCAAAGGGAAATTGCTTGGGTGACTGTAGCTCTTCTTCTGTATCAATTTGCATGGGTCTCAGAGCTGGAAAGGATAATCTCATGGGTTTTCAATGTCCCTGTGTATGCCTGCATCTCTGCCGGTGTGTGATTGAATATGTGTCCATTTTCATGTGTCTGAGTGTCTGCATCTGTGAAAGTTGGTGATTCTATGTATGTTGTTATGTCTGTGCATGTGTGTGGGTCTCTAAGGATGGGGGATTTTGTATGCATTTCTGAGTTTCACTGAAGAAATATGTGTACAAAGTGCACATGCTACGTGGCGAGTTTATACTCTCCACGTCTGGAAGAAACATTACAACAGGAAATGCTCTGGATTCCAGCTTCCGGATGGAATTTCACTCTGAAAAATACCCCTTCCTGATCCTCCCAATAAATGCAGCATTCTTTGTCTTTCTTTAAGAGGCTGAGTTGAAGAGGTTTATGCTAACCTTGACCTCAGAGGCCATGCCTTTCAGGAGGTTTTGGCAGAGCCTTGAAATTCCACACCCTGCCACTTGCCTCTTGCCAAGCCAACTTCTTTCTCCTGAACCCTTTTATAGCTCCACATTATCTACCAAACCAATTCCAGTCTAAATTGTTCAGAATGGCCAGATGAAGACACAGAGAGGTGATTCAAAGAAACAGCACCAGTTATTCTTAAAGTAAATACATACAGATATGGGGACAAGGGAATAGGTAGAGATAAAGAGACAGAGACCAAGAAATGGGATATGAAAGGTTGGAACAGACAGAAATGGAGAGTAAAGCAATAGAAAGGTGGGGAGATATATACAGACAGACAAAGTAAGTTTGTACAAAAAGAGGGTCTAGCCTGTATGAGGTCAAATGTAAGAAGAGATACATTCAAAGAGACAAACACAGAAAGACTGGAGTCAGAGAAGCAGCTATATCAAAATGAGAGCAGGGGCCTGGAGAAACTTCTCAGCGCTGCAAAAGCAGCGGCCACTCTTGCAGAGGACCTGGGTTCTATTCCCAATACCCATATGGTGGCTAACAACTGTCTGTAACCTCAGTTCCAGGGGATCCAACACCCTCTTCTTTCCTCTGCGGGCATTGTACAACACAGATGCACTTACATACGTGCAGGCAATACACTCATACATATAAAATTTAAAAATGTATATTAAAAAATAAAGTGAGAGCAGAAGCTAGGCAGGGTAATGTATGTCTGTAATCTCAACACTCAGGAGAGGCAGGAGAACTGGGAGTCTGAGACCAACATGTGCTCAAAAACAAACAAAACAACAAGAAAAACCAAAGTCAGGCATCATGGCTCATGCCTGTAATCCGAACATTCAAGAGGCTGAGGCAAGATGATTGTCATGACTTTGAGGTCAGCCTGGACTACATAGTGCTAGTCTGGTCCATCCTGGGATACAGGGTAAGACCCTGTCTAAAAAGAAAGAAGGGAAAGGAAAGAAAGGGAGGTGAGGAGGGGATAAGTGGAATTAAATAGACAAAGATGGAAATAGACAAGGTGCTGACAATGAGCAGTAAGATGTTGATGAAGTCAACACTGTTGAGCATTTGTTCTTTCTGAGGTATCATTCTACTAGCTATTCATATATTAACCCATTCAATTCTCATGGTAACATGTGAGGCATAAGAACTGGTAGAATCTGGCTTACTCTGTGTGGAGTAGGGATACCAGGTTGAGGTACAGCACATCAGTGCTGGAATTGGAATGCAAACAATCTAGTACTAGAGACCATACACTTCACTGTTCTATCACAGACATGTTGACAGAAACAGGACAGGACAGAGATGAAGACAGATACAGAAATTGGAACACAAAAGTGAGACTAGAAAAGGACAAGTAGGAAATAGATGGATGACAATGGCAACACAATTAGAAAGATGAGTTGGAGATAACCAGAGAGAAGATAAATGAGGACAGAGTATAAGGACAGGATGAGAAGCCAAGGCACTAAAGGAAGTTGAAAGAGAAATAAGACAGAAATTTTGGAACACAGAGAAATTCAGAAACAGATGAGGTGGAGCACTGCGGTCATGAGATAATAAGGACAGAGGGACAGACTGAGAGGAAGACCATGAGTTAGGGACAGGACACAGACAAGTTGGCCCACAATATGACTAATGTATGGAAAGAACAACGAGAGAGTTTTGAGAAAAAGAATAGGAGAGGGATGTGGCTGCATTTCAGTAGAACACTTGCCTAGCATAAGCAAGGCCATGGGTTCTATGCCCAGCATAAAGAAAGAGAGGGAAGGGAAGGGGGAAAGGACAGGAAAAAAAGAAGAGACAGGAAGAAAAAAAGCAGACAAACAGACCAATTTAAAAAAAAGCAGAAGAGAGATAGATGGGTGATGTCTGACAGATGGTGGCACTGTTGGTAAAATAGGAGGCAGAGACAAACAGGAATGAGAAATAGAGACAAACGAGGTCAAGGCCTGAGCTGGAGATGTAGCTCAATTGGTAGACTGCTTGTCTAGCACACAGGAGACCCAGGCAGGGTTTAGTTGATCCCCAGCACCATATAAAAACCAGGCAAGGTAGTACATGCCTGTAATCCCAGCATTTGAGAGGTGGAGGCAGGAGATTCAGAAGTTCCAAGTCATCCTCAGCTACATAGAGAATTTGGGGCCAGCCTGGGCTACAGGAGACCCTGTATCAAACAGATTAAAAAGGCTAGGCATGGTGGCGCACACTTTTAATCCTAGCACTCCGGAGGCAGAGGCAAGTGGATCTCTGTGAGTTCCAGGCCAGCCTGGTCTACATAGGGAGTTTCAGGACATCCAGTATTTCATAGTGAGACTCTTGTCTAAAAAAAAAAAAAAAAAGACTTTAAAAAGAAGTAAGAAATGAAACTGGCATGATGGAACATATCTTTAATTCCATCTCTACAGAGGCTAAAGCAAGATCCTGAGTTTAAGGCCAGCCTGGGCCACATAGCAAAATGTTGTTTCATAAGGAGAAAGCCATTCCATAATGACTTTTTTTGAGATAGGGCCTCACTATGTAGCCCTGACCCAGTCTGGAACTCACTATGTAGATCAGGCTAGGGTCAAATTCACAGAGATCTGACTCCCAAGTGCTGGCATTAAAGGAGTGTGCCACCACACCCAGAAGATAAAATCACTTCAATCCAACAACCATTTACAAATCTGTCAGCTGTATGAAAGCTAGCATTGGTCTGTATGGATCTAGTGGGATAGTCGACGTGAAGCTGGGAAGTAGAAGTGAAGTTCCAGCCTGGAATAATGGTGAGAGTATATCATAAATCAAGGGTTAGAATGAATCTCATTTCATACATGTGACTCCAGTCAGTCTGCTCCCAAGGCTACATGTTTGACCACTATGCCATATAGGTTCAATGAAGGTTTGTTGGCAGATCCATGGATACTGCAAAGCCTCTAGAATAATTATGGTCTTAGTCCAATGGAGCTCCCATCTTCTGGAAGAGACAGACCCAGTTACCTTGGCCTAGAGAAAGCAAAGATATCTCCCTGGGAGAAAAGAGGCAGGAAGATGATTTACATAAATGGCCCCTCATTTCCACAGGTCCCTTCAGGACCTTGGTTAATGAACAGCAAAAATTCAGAGGTACCAACTTGTGATACTACAAGAAAAGTGAAAGGTCAGCAAGACATGGTGGCTCATATCTGTAATCCCAGCATTCAGGAGGCTGAGGCAGAAGGACCTCCACAAGTTCCAGGCTAGCCAGAGACACATAGCAAGACTTTGGTTGAAAACTAAATTGAAATGTCTGAAATCTTATGCTTCCTGTGTGAAGAAATGAAACAAGTTCTTTCAAATTTGACATCAGTTTTGAAACATACATGTAGATATTGTTAGTGTGAAGCTGAAACTTTTCTGAACTATCAATATTAAAAAGAAACAAATTTTTGTAAACCACAATATTTAGAAAAACTAAAGGGCCCTCAAGATGGCCCAACAAGTAAAGGCTCTTGCTACCAAGCCTCACATTCTGAGTTAGAGTCCCAGGACCCAGGAGAGATTCACACAAGTTATCCTCTGATCTACTCACACACAAACACACACACACACACAACAACAACAATAAATGTAATAAAAAAACTACAAAAGACTGAATGCTATTTCTTTATTTTTATTGCATTTTGTGTGCTTCTTACAGTACATCTTAATCATATTTAGACCCCTTCCCTTCTCTGCATCCCCATTTCCCTCCTTGAGAAAGATCACTTCCAGTTGTACCCTTAATCACATGCTGCCTCCCAACATTTCTTGCATTGTTTTGTATGGTCATTATCTCCAGTGTTGTTGAACAGCAGCAAAGCTGTCATGATGGACAGTTCATTGTGCTGCTCCTTCCACAAGCTGGTCACCAGCTCCTCTGAGGCAGGGCCGGAAACTCAATAGCTATATGACAGTAGCTATTACCTATAAGGTTTGGCACACTGTTCTAGAGACTAGGAAGTCCAGGATAAAAACAGACAACTTGGTTTGTTGGTGAGGGTCTGATTTCTGTTTTCAAGCTGATCCCTTGAATGCACATTCTCTGGAGAAGGCAAACACTGAGTCTGTGCAAGGCAGAAGTGAGAGGGTAAAGGGCTTAATTTTCCCCCCCTCAAACTGAAGATTTCTGCAGCTGCTGAGGTGGAAGGAAATGAAAAAAAGAGAAAAGACAAAGTTACATTTTCTAAGGTAGAAGTCAAGAAAGCCTCCAGACTCAGCAGCAGAAGTCTGAGAGGTGCTGCATGGGTGGGGGTGTTTGCAGAGAGAGGGAATGCAGTGTCCTGCAAGCAGTCAATAGGATCTTAGCTGTCTGGAGAAGGGAGATTTGCAGAGTTAGAATTCAGAAAGCAGACTGGTTTAATAGCAAGTCTGCAAGTAACCACTAAACCTATCACTTTCCTGGGACTAGGGCAAGACAAGACAGAGGGTGGTTCTCCTCTCTGAGGTCCAGTACCCCAAACCTAGCCTTCACTTTATCCCTCCTTTTCCTTGTATTTTTCATTTTCATGTTCTATTTATCTATTTCTATTTATCTACCTATCTTTATTTCTATTTCTGTCTCTATCTCTGTCTTTCTCTCTCTCAGTCTCATGTATCTCAGGCTGGACTCAAACTTCCTATGTAGCTGAATATGATCTTGAATTTCTGATCCTCCTGCCTCTACCTCCTCCTAAGTGATGGGATTAGAGTGTGCCACTATGCCCAGTTTATGCAGTGCTAGGCAAACTCTCCACCAACTGAGCCATACCCCCCAGCCCCTTCTCTTTCTTTCTGCTGCTGGCTCATTCCCAGCAGGTGGGTGTGGTGGTGTGTGCCTCAGCACTTGGGAGACTGAGTTAGGAGAATTGTGAGTTCAAGGTTAGCCGGGGCTACATAGTGAGACCCTGTTAGGCACAGAAAAATAATTATTTGACTGTCCCACTAATATAACCCTATTTCTAAACTATGTTTCCATCACAGCCAAGTTTCTCAAGGGGGTTGTCTATACTGAGGAGAGGTGTTTTGTTCCTTTGATCTCAGGGACAGTCCTATGACAATATATGTGCCCACCAGCACTTTGACCCTTTAGTTCTGTTTGTTAAAACATAATGTAGTTAAGTCAGACTTGGTGGACCATGCCTTTAATCAAAGCACTTAGGAGGCAGAGGCAGGCAGATCTCTGTGAATTAAAAACCAGCTTTGTCTACTTAGTGAGTTCTAGACCAGTCAAGACTAAACAGTGAGGCCTTGTCTCAAAAACCAAAAGAAAATAAAACAAAAACCATAATATATTTGTTTTTATAGTATACATTATAAAGTTTAAAATACTATTATATGTACAGTTTGAATAAATAATAAAATAAGCACTTGTCTACCCTATCACCCAGCTTCAAAAACAGGTTATTTAGTAATGAAGCCTCCTTTTGAACCCTCTCCAATTGTATCTCTTTCTCTTACTTAGAAGGTAACCACTGCCCTGAGTTTTTCCTTTTTCATTCCTTTACTGTATGCCTTTATAAGATATCATTACATCTATATATAGTATAATTTGCATGTATTTATTTAATGTTTTCAGTGATTGTTTTTGAATTAGCATTAGATTTCTAAGACTTATGGATGTTTATACATGTAGCTAGCTACACTTCATTAGTTTTTATTTCCTTATAATGTTCCAGCATATAAATATGTCTCAGTCATTTGTTGCTTGTATTTCGAGTTTTTGCTGTTATAGACTTTTGTGAAACTTCATATTATGTAATCTCCATATATATGTGCATACATATTGTTCTAGGGGAACTGTTCTGAAACATTTTGATCTCCAGGAGGCTCATCTCCCTTTTTTGAGCTCAGGCTTCACTTTGTTGCCCAAGCCAACCTTGAACTCCTGGGTTCAACTGATCTGCCTGCTTTTGAGTAGATACTGGTGTGTGCCACCATGCCTGATTTGCATTCTTTTTAAAAAGATTTGTTTTTATTTGTGCGTGTGAGATTTTATATATATATATATATATATATATATATATATATATATATATAGAGAGAGAGAGAGAGAGAGAGAGAGAGAGAGAGAGATGAGTGCAGGTGCCTGTGGAGACCAGAAGCATCAAGTCCCCTGGAGCTGGAGTTGCAGATGGTTGTAAGCTGCCCAATGTGGATGGTGGGAATTGAGTTTGAGTCCTCTGGAAGAGCAGCAAGCACTCTTAATTGCTGATCTATCTTTCCCATCTCCTCGTTTGTATTCTTAAAAAGCATTGACAATCTCAAAGAACTTTGTTTTATGCGAGATGTATCAAATATTGGTCATGTTAGAAATCCATTACATTTAACATAACGTAATTTTATGAATGTTTGTTTGGATTTTTGAGACAGGGTCTCACTTTGTAGCTTAAGTTAGCTTGGAACTCACTGTGCAGCACAGCTGGCCTTGAACTTGAAGCAGTCGTCCCGACTCAACCTTCTGAGTGCTGGAATTACAGGTGTGAGCTACTGTGTCCAGCAAATAATCATATTTTCCAAAGTAAAGTGATTTAGTATGCAGAGTGGCACTGTTCTGCATGTGAGTCTCTTTAGTGTATGGCTTCATAGAAGACAGCTGGATCCTCATATCTGCTTATGCATTCAATCTGTTGGGGTATCACATGTTATGTAGCCTCTGGAAAACATTCTACATTCTTGAGAGAATGAAATTTTAAAAAGCAAATAGCTTCTTACTAGTATTATGATTTAGGCTCCTCTTGAATCCATGTGATCCCTAGACCATACCGTAAGAATGATGGCTGTGGGGTATATAACAAGCTTAGTATGTACATCATTCAACTTTACTAGAAAATGCATTTTCTAATAACTAACATTTTTCTACAGTGGGTTCTATCAATTTACATCCTCACTAATGATGTATCCATTTACTCCGGACCCATTCTGGTGTTCCACCTTCTCCACTCCAACACTACTTTGTGTCTTAAAGTCACCAGTGATATCCATGTCGCTATAGCCAATGGACTCTTTTAATTTCTCATCTTACTCAACTGCTCTTAAACATCCCAGACACTTTCTTGTTCAGACCTTCCTCTGTATCTCTTTCTCAGTCTCTTACCCACTCCCAATCCTTTATCCAACCTGTGAAGCTGGAGTTCTGTAGAATTCAGTCATGGGCACTATTCCTTTCTCACTCTGTCTCAGGCTGACATTTTCTACTCTGATGTGCAATCTCTATGTTGCTGACTTTAATTTACATCCAAAACCTACACTTCTCCCCTGAGATATATCTACCACCACCTATGTGACTTCACTTGAATATCACAAGGGTTTGACATTTCTAAAACTGAACTTTTTTTGAGATCCTGTGGCCCAGGCTGGCTTCAAACTTGAGGCAATCCTTCTGCCATAGCTTCCCAAATTCTGGGATTACAGGCATGAACAACCACACCTGACTTTTCCACACCTAACTCCTGATATCCCCCTGAAAACATGTTCCTCTTTCTATCTTGTTTCGAAGAGTGACTGGCAATTATAATAATAAAGTAACAAAGTAACAAATGAAAGTAAATTATAAAAATTAATCTTTCAGTAAAGACCTGTTTAAATAAAAAATAAAATAATTAACTAATTAAATTTCTTTAAAGTGACTGTCTTCACATCACAGTTCCCTGAGAGTAGCCCTTCATTCCTCCCTTTTCCTCTCCCTTCCAGGCCTCTATACAGGCCCTCTTAATTTGAGTATCTCTTAAATCTGTCTTCTCTCTATCTTCACCATTACCCTTAGTTAACACTATCATCTCGGACTGCAGTAGGCTCTTAAATTTTCCTTCTCCAATCCAATCCAACCTAGTAATTTTTTTAAAATATCAAATATACGGTGTCAACCCTAAACTCAAAACCTTAGACAGGGGCCTGGAGAGAAGGCTCACCAGTTAAGAGCAGTGGCTACTCTTGCAAAGGACTGGGGTTCAGTTTCTAGCACCCACATCATGCCTAACAACATCTGAAACTCCAGTTCCAGAGAATCCAACATCCTCTTTTGACCTCCACAGGTATTGCAGGCATGTGATGCAATGACATACATACAGGCAGAACATTTATAGAAATAAATAAATAAATAAATAGAAGAAACAGGCATGGTGGCTCACACCTGTAACCCTACCACCCAGGAGATGGAGGCAGGAGGATTGTCACAATTTTTAGGCAAGTTTTGGTAAATTACAAGCGAGTTTTAGTGAATTCCAAGCCAGCCTGAGCTAAAAAGTGAGACACTAACTTTAAAAAAAAGTTGATATTAATATGTAGTTCCACATTCTATGGATATGAATTATCTATAAGCACAAGAAGCACAAAGAACTATTTCCTCATGATCAAGTACATAAACTAAAAACCTTCATAAAGCATACTTTCCTTTTCCAAATGATCCTAAGATATTCTAAGACATTTTCTCTGGGTTTTTGTTTGTTTCTTGGTACTCGGAACTGAACTCAGGACCTTGGATATGATAGACAAACAGTACCACTCATTTGTACTTTTTTGGGGGTTGTTTTGAGACAGGGTCTCCCTCTTGCCCCAGTTGGCCTAGAACTTACTATATAGACCAGGCTGGCCTTGAACTCACAGAGATCTGCCTGCCTCTACCTCTTGAGTGCTGGAATTAAAGGCATGAGCCACCACACCTGGCCCCCATTTCTACTTTTTATTTTGAGACAGGATTTCTCTAAATGGCATAAGTTGGCCTTGAATTCATTCTGTAGTTCAGGTAGGCCTTGAATTTGTGAGCCTGCTGCTTCAGACTCCCCAGTACTTGAGATTACAGCTACACTGTAACATTTTCTACTGAATTTCTCAAATTGGCTTTAGTATCTTCCAAAGTTTAACCCACATCTAAAATTACAACCTCAGGATCAAGGAGACAGTTCAATAGGTAAAGGCACGATGATCTGAGTTCAGTTCTTGAAATCCACATAAACATGAAAGGAAACCAATTCCCAAAAGCTGTGTGACTTCCACACATGCACTATGATGTATGTGGTATGTGCCACCCTATATCTCCTCTCTCTCTCTCTCTCTCTTACACACAAACACACACACACACACTTACTTTTTAAAATAAAATTACTACTTTAGTACTTTTCCATTTCTTATATAATAAAGTCCATTTTCTAGAAAGTCCCACATAACTGGCTTCTGTCTACTTTGACCGCATATGCCAGTCCTCTCCCATTTGACTCACTAGGCTGTAGTCATATTAGCCTTCCTATGGCTCCTGAATAAAGTTGTCCATTGGCATTCCTTTTAAAAAAATTTTTATATGTATGAGTGCTATGCCTGTATGTATGTAAGTGCATCCATGTCATGCAAGGCCTGTGGAAAACAGAAGAGGGTATCAGATTCCCTGGAAATGGAGTTAAGGACAGTTGTTACCTGCCATGTGGGTGCTGGGATTTGAGAGATCTCCAACCCCTCCATTGGCATTCTTGGAGAATTGGTTAGAGGATATCCACCAATGAATAACAAGTTCTGTAGATACTCCAGTCCCTTATATAAAATGGTATAGCCAGGTCAAAAACTCCACCTCAAAAAAGCAAAAACTCACAGTATTTGCAAATAGCCTGTTTATGCTGAGCATGGCGGTACACACCTTTAGTCCCAGCACTTACGAGGCAGAGGTAGGTAGCTCTCTATGATATCGAGACCAACCTGGTCTACTTAGCAAGTTCTAGGCCAGCTGGGGCTACAAAGAGACCTTGTCTTTTTTTAAAAAGCACCTGTGTACATCATTCTGTATGCTTTATCTCTAGAGAACTTAAACACCAATGTAAGACTTTGCCAATAGCTGGTGTATATATCATTTAGAGCATATTGACAAAAAAAAATCTATGTATATTCAGTACAAGTACATTTTTTTCAAATCTTATTTATTTAAGGTGGGTTGAATCAGCAAATGCAACATAGGGCCAGCTGTATGCCGATTCCTTTTCCTCCCAGGGTTGGGTCTTTCTACTTGCTGTACCCTCTCCCTGGAACACGCTTTACCTCTACGCTTTATTTGCTGATTCCCACTATTTCAGTCTCACTTTAAATTATCAGATCCCTAACATTAAATCACCACCCACCCCAATATTCTTTTTCTTATCACCCTGGTCTGTGCTATTATAGCCTTATCATAATTTGCAATTATGCATGTTTATGTATTGTAATCTCATGTGTGTTTACGTCATTGTCTCCAGTGCTAGGCCATTAACTGTGAGGATGGATGATGAGTTTCAGCAGCCTTTTTCTTTGTTTGTTTGTTGAGTCAGGGTCTCGCTGTAGCTCCATATGACCTGAAATTTACTATGTAGACTAGGCTGACCTCGATCTCACAGAGATCTGCCTGCCTCTGCCTCCTTAGTGCTGATACTAAAGGCATGAGCTACCATGCTCGACTTGTTCATTATTCTTTTTTTTTCTTTTTACTCCATAGCTGGTGCTTCACACAGAGTCTGACCTTCAGTGTGTGTGCAAAAGACATTCACTGACTCAGCTGAAATTTAAAAACAATTGAAGTGGAATTGGGGGAAGGTGAAGAAAGTTTCATGCAAAGGTAACTAACTATACATGCAAAAATTCAACTGTAATCCCAGCACTGGGGAGGCTGAAGCAAGAGAACTGCTGTAAGTCCAAGGCCAGCCTGGGCTATAGAACGAGACCCTGTCTCAAAAAACCACAAGCGAAAACAAAACAACAACAGCAACACCCTTCAGGGGTTATATATGTCATATATATATATGAAACTGTCAAAGAACTTTATTAAAAAAAAAAAAAAGAAGACCTTCAGAGGTTAGAGAGACCAAGAACAAGTCTAAGAATTTCAACTCTGACTCAAGCACTTGAGTCTAGAAAGGCTGGCAGGGACCAGATCATGAAGAACCCAGTTTAACACTTTAGTCCCAGCACTAGGGAGGCAGAGGCAGGAGGGCTCAGTGGTAGAGCACTTGCCTAGCTTGCCCAAGGGTTTGATACCCAGCACTACAAAAAAATAATAAAAATACATCCAGTGACCAAGACTGAAACATGGAAGTTGTAAAGGTATTACAGGTTAGAAATGGTGCTGGCCTAAACCAGGGACGTGGCAATAGAAGAGACTGATAAATAGATTTAGGAGATATTCTGGAGGTAAATGACAGGACTTAGCAATTGAATGGTGGGGTGGAAGAGAGAGAAGTGTCAGGGTATAGCCCAGGTTTCCATTTTGACCTGTGTTATTCACTTAGATATGGTACAAAACCCACACACTTATTGAGAAGAGGATGCTTTGAGTCAGAGAAGAGCTGAGGTTTTAGGTTTCCCTGAGATAGTCAAGCAAAACTGTCTTATAACTAGCTGAATGTGTGCAGCAGGAAAAACATTTGGACTTGAGGTATCAGTCTAGAGTCATCAGCAAAGAGCTGATCATTGAAGCCATGGAAGCAAATGAGCAGAAGAAAGAGCAGAGAGTGAAAGAGAAGACAAGAGATCTCAGGCCAAAGATTCTAAGAGCATCATCAAGACAAGGAGAAACTCAAAGGTAAAAAGGAATTACCAAGGAGCCGGAAAGATGGCTCAGTGGTCGAGAGCACTGGCTGCTCTTGCAGAAGACCTGGGTTTGATTCCCAGCACCCACATGGTGGCTAAGAACTGTTCATAGCTCCAGGGCATTGCATGATACTGGTGCCCTTACATGCAGGCATAATACACTCATACACATAAAATAAAAATAATAAATAAAATATAAAAAAGGAATTACTACGGAAATAGGAGAAAAATATGGATGATGTTATGTCACAGAGAAGTGGTTTAAGGATTAGAAAGTAGTCACTAGCATCAAATGCTACCCAAAAGCCAAGTATGATGACCTCTGAAAAGATACAGGAGATCTTCATAAAAGAGCAATTTGGGAGTAGTTAATGGAGGTGAGTTGGAGGGGGTTTAAAAACATATAGGAGGTGGGAAAAAGAAGACAGTTGAGTGTGAAAAATTCTTGAATAGTTTGTGGAAAGAGGAAGGTAGTTGACTAGGGCGAATCTTTGGGAACTGTGTTTAGATGTAAGAAACCTGAGTGTATTGAGTCTTATAAGGAACAAGGGACAAATTCTGATGGTTGGTGTCAAGAATTCAAGACCTTCTCCTCTGGCACTGGAGACATGGCTCAGTGGTTAAGAGCACTGGCTGCTCTTGTAGAGGATCTGGGTTTGGTTCCCAGAACCCACATGGTGGTGGCTAACAACCATCCTTGACTCCAGTTTCAGGGTACCCAACGCCCTCTTTTGATCTCTGAGGACATTGCACAACACGGGTGCTCTTACATTCTTGCAGGCAATACAGTCATATACATAAAAAATAAAAATAATAAATAAAATATTTTTGAAAGACCTCATCTGTTCATGAAGTACTTGTGGGGGTTATCTGATGAGTACTAGGGAGCAGATCAAGATGTTGGGGTGGGGGCAGAGATTAATTAGGGAATGGCTGGAAGAAAGAAAGCAAAAGTTGACTAGTAGAGCTTTGGGTCAGTTCTGAGGACCTTGTAGAAGCTGAGAAATGGGGATTTAACATGCACAAATTTGGGAAATTGTAGCATTTGGCTGCCTGGATATTAGCATGGTAAAAAGGCAGACTGGTGGACTGATCCACGATTGGGTTTTGCCATTCAGATGTCACAAACG